>JAGFNQ010001736.1:100422-433486 GCA_024364735.1 Boesenbergia rotunda
ACTGCGACATCGACGACGACTAGGACGTTAACCAGTTAGGGCTACGGGAGATCTCCGATCAGCTTCGTCCAGTGACATATCGATCCACCGATATTATTTTTATATTATTCTTGAAGTTCTCTGCTTTTTAATTTTGACACAAGTTTTTTTTCGAAACCAAATTTTAAGAATTAAAAGAAAAAAATAAAACAAAAATTTATAATCAAATAATTAAAATAAGTTGAAACCTAAGTACTTTTAAATTTAGATTTGAATATTAATATTTAAATTAATTAAAATATTTTTTTATTAAATTAAAACTAAAATATCATATCAGACCCACGTTAAGCCTAATATGATTCCATATTAGACCCAATGTGGACATGATATACAATCCATATCATGCCCAACAACTCTAATGTGTGATTTTCTTGATTCCTCCTTATTACATTTTAATACGTTGAAGAAGTCAAAATAAATAATGGATAGCATATTTGAACTCCTTGTAACATCAGAAATCCATGGGAACTGAAATTTTTACTATCGGAACTCTCTAGGTCAAATCAGTGGGTTTTGACCAAAACCCACTGATTGACCTAGAGAGCTCTGATTTCACAAATTTTAGTTCCTGTGGATTTCTGAGTTTATAAGAAGTTCAAATATGCTATCCATTTTTAGTTGGACTTATTCGAGGTGTTAAAATGTAATAATGAAGAATCGAGAAAAAATCTAATATTGGGCTCATTGAGCCTGATATGGAACCATATCAGGCTTAACAACCCCAATATGTGATTTTTTTTCTCGATTCTTCGTTATTACATTTTAAGACCTCGGAAAGGTCGAAATAAATAATGGATAGCATATTTAAACTCCTAGTAACATCAGAAATCCATGAAAACTAAAAATTTTTCAATCGAAGCTCTCAAGATCAAATCAACGATTTTTAATCAAAACCAACTGATTTGACCTAGAGAGCTCCGATTGTAAAAATTTCAGTTCTCGTGGATTTATGAGGTTATAAGGAGTTCAAATATGCTATCCATTTTTATTTGGACTTATTCGACGTGTTAAAATGTAATAAGGAAGAATCAAGAAAATCACACATTAGAGTTGTTGGGTCTAATATGAATTGCATATCATGCCCAAGTTGGGTCTAATATGATCTTTTAGTTTTAATTTATTGAAAGAATATTTTAATTAATTTAAATATTAATATTCAAATCTAAATCTAAGAAGAACGTAGGTTTCAACTCATTTTAATTATTTGATGATTAAATTTTATTTCATTTTATTTTCATTTTAATTTTTAAAATTTGTTTTCGAAAAAAACTCGAGTGAAAATTAAAAAGTAGGAAACTTTAAGAACAATACAAAAATAATATCGGTAGATTGATGCGCCACAGGACGAAGCTGGTCAGAGATCTCCCTTAGCCTCAACTGGTCGACATCCTAGTCGTCGTCACTGTCGACGACGTACTATCGAAGTCAAACAACTTTCATATCAGGCGCACGTTGGGTCTGATATGAAAAATATCAGGCCCCCATTGGGCCTGATATTAAAACTATTAGGCCTGATATGAAAAGGGCCTGATATTTTTCTCAGGTTATACATACGTCTATCTAAAAGAGAGAAGAAAGTGAAAAGAAATAAAATGTATAAAAAAGAGGGAGGAATAAGAAGAGAGGAGAAGAAAGAGGAGATAAATTGCATGAGAGCGAGGGGAAATGAAAAAATGATTGCATGCATATAAATTAAATTTGATAGAAGGGTAAAATGGGAGGAGTATTGAAAAAATATGTTTTTCGATAAACATTAAAGTAACTTGCTCTTTTTAGTTAATTCGAAAAGTTACATGCGTCCTTTGATAAAATACCGCAAAATGATAGAGTGCATGAATAATTCAAAGATTTTCAAATGAAATTTCAAAATGTTTCTAAAAACAAAAATCACAATCATTTTGTTAATGCAGAAGATTAACTTTCTGTTCATCGAGTACACAAGGAGAAGAAAGAAATAGAAAGGGAAGATAAAGAAAGTAAATAAAAGCTCAACAAATTAAGACACACGTCACACACCACATGCTTTAGTAACAATTGGTCTCCTACAACAAAACATGAACCATAGTCTAAGATTTAATATTACTCCTTTATCTAAAGGATTATTAAAATCTAAGGTAACTTATGAGCAATTTTACAGCAAAATGAAAAATATAATTAATGGAATATTTTTGCAAAGAAAAGTAATTTATCCTGAGGAGGAAAAAGAGTTGAGTCCTAGATTTCGGAATATAATGGAACATTTTTGCTTCATGTGTACAACTTTCCAAACAACAAGAAGGAAGAATATAAAATAGACACTTTAGATGAAGACATAACGATCACCGATATTGTATCTACAAATAGACAATGGAGAAGCTTTCTAATCATGTCATAAAGAATAAATATCAGTAATAACAATGAGCAACCAGACTATCACAAACAATGAAGCCGATCGCTATTTTTAAACCCTGAAAGTGACCTATTTAATCCCACGGAAATCTTCCACCGACTATCAGGTTGCATCGGAAAAGCATCAAGTGGCCTGATAATCGAGATATTTTTAAATTAATCACGCTGGACAAATATCCGGGTTGGGAATTAACATCAGATGCTCCTTGGTGTCATTATTCCCTTGCCACTTGCACTGTACCTTAAGGGGAAGCAATGCATTGCTTCTTGGTTCTAAATATGCACATTGAAAACTATTATTTTGTTAAAAAGATGAAAACCAGGCAATGCAATCTAATAGAATGTTAAATAACACCATAGACCTGTTGGATATATAGTGTGAATGAAAAGAGAGATAGTGGAATTTTAGTCTCACGTTGGAACTTTCTATTAAATGGAAAGTGAGGAGGAGAATAAAGAGGTTCCCTTGTGAGTGGGGCTTTAGTCTCACATTAGGAGTTTTATGGCAAAATGTTTAGTTTATATTGTATCACAAGTATGATAATTGTGAACAAATGCTAGGGGAGAGGCTCTCTCTCACGCATGGGTGCCCGGGGGGGCAAATCTAGTGCCCGAATTTGTACTGAACCAAGTGAACTCGTGTGCGTGCACGACCTGCGCGCGTCGAATGTTCGACCGGTCGGGGCAAAATTTGTCCAAGCAGATGAATTGTCAGTAAATGACGATTAATTCGTCATTTGCGACTGCGGGGGTCTGAGCCTATATAAAGGGGTTGTGACCGAGAGCGAAAAATAGACAGACGATACAGAGAAATTCTCCTCCACTCTACCTCGTTCTCGACCTCCGTTGATAGTGTTCGGGTACATCCTCAGTTCGTCACGAGCAACGAGTGCTCCGTTGTGCACGTGGTTCGGCTGTTGTATCCTGAGAGACAGAAGTCCATCTGAGCCTCGAAGCACCGCCAGAGGAGGACGAATCTGTTTCAAGGAAACTGCGCTGCGCAGGCCTGAGCAAATTCCTGGTCGGTCGGGAGACGTCCGACCACCACTCGAGAGATCCTAGTCGGGAGACTCCACTTGGGAATTTCGCTCGGGAGCTCGGGTGACACTGCTCGAGTCGGGAACCTCAGTCAGTCGGCAGCTCAGGAGAACCAGTCGGGAGTTCGGGAATTCAGCTCGGGAGACTGCTGCTTGAGAAAAAGACAGTCGGGGCCACTCAACAAATAAGTTGAAGTTATTATTGTAATTTCAATTTATTGTAAATTTTTCGAATTTTCTCCAACAAGAACTTTACAACTACTTTGTCAGCTCGCTTGTTTGGATCATTCAATGATTACTCTTATTGAATATTGATCGATTGCATTACTCTTCCTACTCATCTTCTTTTTAACTATCATAGTACATACTAGAAATGCTTGAAACACATATGTAAAGCATCATGAATCTCATCAGAATTATATTGATTTAACTTCCCGTATCAAAGCAAGGCTCCTAAGTATGTCATCTTGCGAACCATTAATGCGACTAGAAAGCATATGAGAAAGGCAACACATGAGTAGCCAAGAACGGAGTTTTACATTGATTGTTTTGTTGAAATGAAACTCCAGTATCTCCTATCACCTTTTCCAAATATCGTCAATGCCTCGACGAGATCTCGATACAGATCAAACCTAGATGTTTGTCCAAGTAAAATTCCAGCATGTTCCATCACTATGTTTCTCATTCAACAAGTACAACATCAATTTTTCAGTGAATCGGATGACTGATGATAAAAGATCAGGAAGAAGAATCAGAATGCCCAAAAAAAGATCAGGAACAAGATTTGAATCGCCTCCCATTATATGGTATTAAAATTGTTACTTTTAAATTTTAAGACAAAAAAAAAGATAAATGTCTAACTTCGAAGCTATAAAAGTTTTTTTTTAAGTTTTGATATTTGAATTGTCAATTTAGTGTCAAGTTTAGAACTTGAAGAGTATATGCCCCAATTTAAAAGGCGCGCGCACACACACACACAACACAAACACAACACACACCACACACACACACACACACAAAACACACACACACACACACACACACACAACACACACACACACACACACACACAAAAAAAAAAAAACACAACACACACACACACACACACACACACACACACACACACACACACACACACCACACACACACACACACACACACCACACACACACACACACACACACACACACACACACACACCACACACACACACACACACCACACCACACACACACACACACACACACACACACACACCACACACACACACACACACACACACACACACACACACACACACACACACACACACCACACACACACACACACACACACACACACACACACACCACACACACACCGATCAGGCCCTTGTCTATGCCTAGGGCCTCAATAAAATTAGGGTCTATTATTAATATTAATTAATGAATCCTATGGACGACAACTCATGTTAATAAATGACATATTATTTCCCATTCTACTTCCCATTTAAACATTTATCCTTATTTTCTCACTTATTTCCTTGTTAATTACATTCTTTAATTTTATATTAAATTTCCACTTATCATTTAAGTCTCACACTTATCTTTATTTCCCGATAAATACAATCCTAATTTTATATGTGTACTATTCATTTTACTTATTTATTATTATTATTATTTTATTCTTCTTATGTCATTTTATAATTAGGTAACCCATTTAATTATATATCTTATAAAATTCGATCAACTTTTCTTTTTAATATCTCTCAAAAATTTTTACTAGTTATATAATAACTTTTTTTTCCTCTCTCTCTCGTGCTTCACATAGCAATTCCACCTTTTTTGGTCTCTATTGCTTCACATAGCTTTTTTTCTCGCCAACAATTTTATTTTCTACTCTCTCGGGGATGATACTCTTAAAAGATGTCCTTCTCTTCCCTCGTCGATGATATTTTGTTCGCTCTTTCTTTTTCTCCTCGATAATAACATGAATTAGAGATTTTTTTTATTCATACAATGCAAAGTAAAATACTAATTTTTTTAAATAATATTTTTTTTTCATTTTTCGTATGATGAAAAATATTTGTTAACGAAATTCTAAATAAAAATATTGCCTTAGGATAAAGAAAAATTATAAACACTAAATATTCTACGTAAATGATAAATCATGAATGGATTCAAATATAGTTAAAAAAACATAATTGATTTCCTACTCAATATTTGTGCAAAATGGCAATTTAATTTTGAAAAAATAGTACGGACAGTCGACAAAATTATTATTAAAATTTGAATATAAAAATTTAATTATTAATTTTATATCTCATAAAGTTAAAAAATTAAATTTTATTTAAAAATCTATTTTTAAAATTAATATTTTATTTTTTAAAAAAATTAAATATCAATCTCAAGTCCTAAAAGGACGAAAGAAATATTTTTAAGAAAACTTTAAAGGATTAAAAAATTTTTTTGCCTAGGGCCTTAAGTATTCTCGAGATGGCCCTGCGATCAGGCAAAGGTCTGATCAGTCTGGCAGTAAGGTCCGCACGGGGAGTCCGCACATCACGTCTGCAACAGAGCATTTATATATATATATATATATATATATATATATATATATATATATATATATATATATTTGATAACATGAATTTGATATATTGGATGGCTCATCCCTATGTGCCCGTGTGTGACTGGAGTATTGGACTCAATCCAAGCATTTAGATACTTAAATAAGTATTAATTTTATTTTTTTAAGTTTAAGCAAATAAAATATTTATTAACATTTAAGAGTTAGATTATAATGTTTAAGTTAAAAAAATTAAAATAAATAAAATTTTAGTTGTTCATTAAATATATTGTCACGCCCCGAGACCCAGGAGCCGCTGGTCCAATATAAAATCGGGCAGCACCTCCCCTGTCCGGCGGACAATTTACACATACAAACAACACACGCAATAATAATTTGGCCTCAGGCCTCAAAATCAAGACATAATATAACCATAACGCAAAGTAAATCATACCTGACTGCGGACCGGTCCGACTTACAACAAAAACAACAAACACATAGTCCATCAGAGGACTCAAAAATACAATACCAAGACAAACGAAACGCAATACAAGTGCGACGACATAAAACCAATACAAACTACATAATATGATGTAAGGAAACATAAGTATGCGGAAGCACCCATCACTGGAGTCGTAGGGACCTGGGACTGGCAACTGGGGCTCCTCCGGCGACCAATCATCCTGGAAACAAAAATATAGGCAACGGTGGTGAGTCCAAATAAACTCAGCGGATACCAGAAACATATATGCACAGCAAGCTATATATAACAATAAGAATCACGCTGATACAGTCTCGAATATAGAGGATAAAGCATATCTAAAGACTAAGGGTGAAATACATACCAGAGTTTGTCTATCCTGTAGGTAGGTGTAATCAATCCTCTATATAACCTCAAAAATAGTACACAATCCAAATATGTAGGTCACCTATAAGTGTATATCAAACATATACCACCCTCAAACACAATAAGCACCAACAAAGGTACAATGCATCCCAATCACATAGTACAACGATCTGTTCTGTACACACCTCAGCCACCACCGGACCGGCGGTCGGGTGAACAGGAAACAGGTAAGCCAACCACTAATGGTTGCATAAAGAAGCCAAACACTTGTGGCGTACAACCTATAAAGCCCAACACTCGGGGCTATGCAAATACGATGCCCAGCACCTGTGGCAATGCAATATGTAGCCCAACACCTGTGGCTATGCAAATATGACGCCTAGCACCTGTGGCGGATGCAATATGTAGCCCAGCACCTGTGGGTATGCAAGTATGATGCCCAGCACCTGTGGCAATGCAATCATGACGCCTAGCACCTGTGGCGGATGCAATATGTAGCCCAGCACCTGTGGCTATGCAAATATGACGCCTAGCACCTGTGGCGGATGCAATATGTAGCCCAGCACCTGTGGCTATGCAAGTATGATGCCCAGCACCTGTGGCAATGCAATCATGACGCCTAGCACCTGTGGCGGATGCAATATGTAGCCCAGCACCTGTGGCTATGCAAATATGATGCCCAGCACCTGTGGCAATGCAATCATGACGCCTAGCACCTGTGGCGGATGCAATATGTAGCCCAGACTGGAAACGGGCTCAGACCTCAGGGGAGCCGATGGTCTCCATCACGATAATAGCATCGTGCTAATAGCTCAATCAATACAGGAAACCTGGTTGTGCGACGGGCTCAGACCCTAGGGGAGCCGATAATCGCCAGTATACACTCATACAGAGCCTACAACTCAGTATACAACCTAGAGGGTAAAGTATGATAACGACACCCACCTCACTAATCAGATCCTCAACCATATGTCGGTAGAAAAGGTATAGGTCTAACACATGTATCCAAATCTAACCATTCTATCCTAGGTATCCATGCAAGGTATATCTAGGAATCAATCCAACCACACATCGGTGGGAAAGGTATAGGTCTAACGCATGTATCCAGATCTAACCATTCTATCCTAGGTATCCATGCAAGGTATATCTAGGAATCAATCCAACCACACATCGGTGGGAAAGGTATAGGTCTAACGCATATATCCAGATCTAACCATTCAACCCTAGGTATCCATGCAAGGTATATCTAGGAATCAATCCAACCACACATCGGTGGGAAAGGTATAGGTCTAACGTATGTATCCAGATCTAACCATTCTACCCTAGGTATCCATGCAAAGTATATCTAGGAATCAATCCAACCACACATCGGTGGGAAAGGTATAGGTCTAACGTATGTATCCAGATATAACCATTCTACCCTAGGTATCCATGCAAGGTATATCTAGGAATCAATCCAACCACACATCGGTGGGAAAGGTATAGGTCTAACGTATGTATCCAGATCTAACCATTCTACCCTAGGTATCCATGCAAGGTATATCTAGGAATCAATCCAACTACACATACAAAGTGACCTATTGCTGTATCTCAGCACATATGTATGCATGGCAAATATCGAGACTGTATGGAACTAAACAGGAGTCATCTAAACAACATATATCAGATCATAATACACAAAGGCAGGTACAGCGTATAAACTTACTATTATCTATAGCAAACTATGCATAATAGTAAGACAATATCTAAAAAGATAAGTCAGGGGTACCCGCCTCAAATGAAGATGCTCGTATCAACAGAGAACCTCCCGTCCAATGGTCCGCAACTAAAAATCCAAATTAATATCCTGTATCAAAGGATACATTTATTTAACTATTTACACAAGTAGTAACTAGTTAAATAAATTTACTAAGCTATTGAGATTGGGTTCCATGTAAGTTTAATGTGAGCTTAACCCAAAATCCAACACGCCTCTACCAATGCCAAGGACTCCTTTGGCTCACGGCAGGGATCCCAATTGATCATCAATAAACAATACCTCACTCTAATTACAACCATCTATCCTCTCACAGTATCAATAACCAGTTCGGATCAAAGTTAGTGCTAGGATTCCAAATAAACATCCCCTACAAATCAAAAGTTCCCTATGGCAACATCCAAAACTTCAATTGAAGCTGATGACAGATCCTACAGCCAAGAACAGAACCGATCTATCAGCTACTCATCCACAGCAAATCAAGATTAGAATTCAAACATCCAATTTCTGACCAAGACAGATTCAATAATATATCTTACCTATCCACTCAAAGATCAAGACCCAGAAACAAAAATCTATATAGAATGATAATAGGACTCTGATCAAAGCCAATTAATCTCTAAAATCCATCATCAATTCAGCAGCCACTCAATTCCTCACAGTGGACCTATCAAGATCAAAACTCAACGAGTTGTAATAGATTGATCCCAACAAAACTAGAAATCCATCTACAAATATACCTATGCATTATCAGAGACCAAATCAGTATCAATCCCACTGAGACAGCTCTATCCACGCATGCCAGTACAGAGACAAAATATGTATGGAAACTGAAATCCAAATCCAATGGCATGGGACGAAATCTACAGAATCAGGCTAGACTCCAATCGAGATAGGGATGATCCTTTTACCTGAGCCTTCATTGATGGGAATCCTGCCCCCAAACCCCTATCTGATCCACCGCCAGTCAATCCTCTAGATCGTCCTCCGATTGGGCTCCGGTAGCGGAAAGGAGTCGTCGGCTCTAACAGCAAGACCAGCTCGTGCGGCGATGGCTCTAATCGGCAGAGGATGGCGTCGTTGGATGTGCTTAGCTGCGGGCGAACGCGAGGAGAAGAAGAGTGTGCCGACGACGAAGAAGAGTAGTGGTAGGAGTGGTGGAGGCGCCAGCGTCGAAGGGGGAAAGAGGAAGGCGAGGGACTCGAGTGGAGGAGGTGGGCTTCGGTTTCGATCGGGCAGAAGTGGCGTGCGGGCGAAACCCCGAGCCCTAACAGCCCTTTATTTGGGGTCTTTTGCATTTAAGCCCCCTTAGGTCTAGGATTTTCAAACCCTTAAACCCTCCAACCTTTAATCTATCAAGATTTAGCCCTTAACTTTAAAACTATCCAGTGTATAACCCCCTCTCAAACTTCCAGCATGCCAACCTAGACCCTCAGTTTAGTTTTTTTTTCACTCAAATCCCTGTTAAGTTTCGGAAATCTTAAACATCTCTGATAAATCACCAAAAAAAAATTTTCTGGTCCAGGTTTTGTGTCGTCGAATTTAACATATATTTATTTAAAGTGTCTAATAATATTTTATATTTTTATATTTTATTTATTTAACACTGAGTTTAAGTCCAGTAGAGTTTAATTTTAAAATTTAGTAGTTGAATTATCGTGTCCAAATTTAAAAAAAAAATTAAATACTGACACTAAGATTTAAGATTTAAAAAAAAAATTATTATTTTTTTTAAAAAAATAACTCACGGAGGTGTCTGAATTTGTCCATTGTGCGCAAGCGCGTAAAAAATTAACCCACAAGGCGTCGCGCTATTAAAATATAGCTTTTATTTCCATTAATAAACCTATTTTGGGTCATGATTAGATTACTTGTTGAATTTTTTTAATAATTTAAATATCTAGTCTTTATCGAGTCAATTAATCCGGGATGGGAGATGTACGACCATCCCCAATTCGCGCCATGGATTTCATCATTTCATCAGAAAAGAATTATTTTGCAATGCATTTTAAGTTGAAATTCGAATAGTAAATATTTAATTAATTTATTGAACGCTTCGGAATACGTTGGATCAGAGCCGAAACAGATTTTTTTTAATTTTGTTTTATCTAAAAAGATAAAGGGGATTGCCACGTGCAATGCGATCAGAGCCGAAAAGATAATTGAGAAAGATCCGTATGGGACCCGCGTAAGGTGGGGTAGTTTCGGGCGAGAGGTAGGCCGAAGGAATGGAAGAGTCTGGAAGAAGCACAAAGACCGTCGGATGAAGCGGGATGCGAGCTGTCAGATAAGAGAGAGAGAGCGACGTGGAATACTTAAATATTTTTGGTGATACACGTTCTTTAAAAAAAAAATGGACTGAGATGTTTTTTCTTTTAAAAAATATATACAAATTTAAATATTAAGAAAATAAAATTGTTTATCTCATTTAAAAATTAAAATGGGAAATAAAATTATAAGATGTCAATCACAATTTTATTGCCAAAATGCCATCGAGCCTTTTTACAGCGAAATGAAAAATTTAAAGGCATTTCGGCATTAAATATAATGGAACATTTTTGCAAAGAAAAGGAATTTATTCTGAGGAGGAAAAGAGTTGAGTCCTAGATTTTGGAAACTAGTAAACCAGAAGATGATATAACAAGACCTCACCCATCATTCATGATACATGATTATGTAAACATGTCCATAGCTACACTTTGGGCAGGTAATTCATCGTTCCATGCCGAGTTAAAGAGGGCAGGGAACAGAATTGAAGTCCTTTGGCCGGATAGAAACTAAATCAACACACAGACCTCTTTTCATGTGCGTGCAATCGATTTGAATCATCGAGAACTTGACTGTAATGGGTGCATTGGAGTTTCCCACAACAAAGTCCCCTACATGGTAATCTATCCAAATTCCAGGGCCATCTAAGTAACACTTAGTTTGAGCAAATTGTCCATTTGAGGTTGATAGTTGAAACCTAACAGGCTTCAAGTCCCACCCGCGGATGTGCTCCGGGTTATAAACCCGACGACCGAGTCGCATGTTGGCCTTGCCTAAGTGGAGACGGAAGAAGAGGCTATATGTACCTTCAGGGAAGCAGAATTCTTGTTCGCCGTGAACCTCAAGCCACCAAGTCTGATGAAGGTAAGCAACCGTGCGAAACCTACAAGACAATTTGCCTCACGTCTACAGATTTCCAAACAAAAAGATGGAAGAATAGACAAAGAAACACTTTAGATGATGACATAAGGATGACCGATATCGTAGCTACAAATAGATGAAGATTTCTAATCATATCATAAAGAATAAATATCAGTAATAATAATGAGCAACCAGTTACCAGACTATCACAAACAATGAAACCGTCACTATTCTGTGGCAATGCATTGCTTATTGGTTCTAACAAAATATGTTAATCAGCAATCTAAATATGCATATTGAAAAATATTATTTTGTTAGAGAGCTGAATACCAGGCAATGCAATCTAATAGAATGTTAAATATCACCATTAAACTTCACAACTACTTTGTTAGCTTGCTTGTGTGGATCATTCAATGATTACTCTTATTGATCGATTGCATTACCCTTGTTACTCGTCATCTTTTTAACTATCATAGGACAAGCTAGAAATGCTTGAAACACATATGAAAGGAATCATGAATCTCATCAGAATTATATTGATTTAACTTCTTGTACCAAAGCAAGGCTCTTAAGTATATCATCTTTTGAACCATTAATGCCACTAATCAAAAGTAACGCAGACGCTGGTCTGCCACGAGTGAGATAAATCATGAACATCAATTGAAAACAGCCAAGTTATGCGCAACCGTCGACCAACCCATACCTCGACAAGCCAAACTACCATTGATAGGAGGACAAATGCACTAGAAAATAGAAGGGCAGCACATGAGTAGCTAAGAAGGGATATTTACTTTGATTCTGCTGTTGGAATGAAGCTCCAGTATCTCCTATCACCAATTCCAGTTATTGTCAATGCCTTGGACGCAATCTCGATACAGATCAAACCTCCATTTTTGTCCAAGTAAAATTCCTGCATGTTCCACCACCAGTTTCTCATCAAATAAGAACAGCATCAATTTTTCAGTGAATCAGGTGACTGATCACAGATGATAAAAGATCCGTCTCTATGCATAAGCAAGGAAAAAGAATCAGAATTCTCAAATTTTAAGATCTATAGAATAAGAAAAGGAACGAGAAAAATTGACCACCCATACCGTGTGTTCCCCGTCGAAGGCATTCCGACGACAAAGCAGCGCGAAGATCTCCTTCTTACCAAGCTCGCGCCCACCGGAACTCTCTTCGCCCAACGCTCTACGCAGCAAATACCTATAATTCGTCGGAAGCTTTGCCTCCCACACGAGATCCGCCGACGCCGCCCCTCGGAACACCCGGGAGAGGCGCGCGAGCCGGCAGATCTGGGACGGGTCCAGCCGTACCATGATCTCCGCGACGCAGTCCTCAGGCAAATCCCCGAGGCCGGTCCGACCGCTTCCCCCTTCCGATCCAGCGGCGCTCGAAGCTCCGGCCCCCATTCCTCAAACCCTAACCCTAGCCTCCGCGAACCGTACACTCCGACGGCGGCGACGACGACGACGGCGAGCAAAGGAGCGATTTCTACGGCGTCTGGGGGATGGCTAGGTGAGGCGGAAGCGGTAGAGCGTGAGGGATTTGGAGGTGAGCAAAAGGGCGACGGCGGATCGAGCCGGGGAAAGCGGCGGATTCAGGTGGCGGAGGAGAAGCCGACCAACCATTCTTCCGGCCAGAGCCAACAACTAGTGTCTGTGGATAATACAAATCATTATAAGCTAAAATGAAGAAGGAGAAGAAGACCCTTTTCTTCCATTTATTGCAATATTAATTATATTTATAATTAAAAAAATGTCTTCATTTTTGGATAATAATTAGTTTAACCTTCAAGTCACCCAACATCCCATTGATTGGTATGCACCGTCACGTATCTTAGCGATTATGTTGGGGAAATCTTGCATTTCGCAATTAGGTATTTATTAAATTTGTAAAATGACCTTTTGACTTATTTTCTTAGAACACGGTGTTTTTTTTTTTCCCCCACGGGCTGGATCGGATGGCAAGGCGCCTGCTGCTTGAATCGGAGGTCTCAGGATCGAGGGTCACCAATTGCGCACAGGGATAAAACCTTGATCTGCTGGTATTAAATTTCCTTGACCCCAGGCGCCTCACCACACCAGTGATAATCGTGATTTACCTCCTCCGTGTTGGTCCTGGGCGGGCTGGCGGGGGCGCTGGGGGCGAGCGTTTCGCCTTTTGAATCTGAATTAGAACACGGTGTTTTTTTTATAAAGTTCGGATAAAGAACGTGACATTTTATATACACACATATGATAATCGCTCAGATATAATTGATGGCCTTCGGCTACCATTCCGAATCAAATTATACCCCTAAGAGTACGATAAATCCGTCGAAAATTATTACATATAAAATATCACATTATTCACTAGACTTTTCCTAAGATTTTTAGCATATTATTATTTTTAATTATAACGCCAAATTAACCGGCATGTGCATATGACATTAAGGTTGTGTTTGGTAGGGGGTAATCCATATCAAGATTACATTACAAGTTCGATTCTTTTGTTTGGAATAATTTGAAAATTATAATCTAATGAATCTCGATTATAAAACTGGCTCAAGATTTGTAATCTCGATTACAAAACAAAACTGATATAATCCGATTACATTACGCTTGTAAAGTTGTCGGTCGGGCAACGACGGTCGCCGGTTGGCCGGTCGCTGATCGTCGTCAACCATAGTCGTCGGTCGTCGTTGTCGATCATCGACCGTTGTCAACCATGGTCGTCGGTCGTCGGCCGCCAATATTTGATTATATTACAGGATGGATTACCCTTCATCAAACACAGTCTATGGTTATCAATGATTACATACAACTCGTTACTAATATAGTAATGTAATCTTGATTATATTATATTACATTACAAACTTATATTACATACTCGATTATATTATCCCGTATCAAACGCAACCGAAAACCATTACCAAACGATTAAACGGAAGTTACCATGCATTGAACATTTGAACGTGTTGAATATAATATTTTTTAAAAAATTAATTAAAGTTGCGCGGGTGGGTGCTACACTGCGGCCACCCCACCTGATTCACAAGAAAATTTTTTTTTATTATTTTTTATTTTAAATTATGATTTTGCATTTTAAATAAATAAATAAATAATATAAATTTTAAATTAAAATTCAAACTATAAAATTAACAAAATTTAAAAAACTTATATAATAAATATATTTAAAAATAATATTATAATTTATTGTAAATAATCATTTAAATTCTGTAAATAAAATTAAAATTATATTAATTTAATATAAAATAAAAATATAGATGAATAAGTGGATGGCGGGATCTATAAATCATAAATGTTAATAATAAAATAAAAATAATATATTAATATAATATGTATGTGCATGCGAATATTATGAATAATGAGTATTAATGTTAAAACGAATTTAAAAAAATATAAATATTAAAATATATAAATATATATATATATATATATATATATATATATGTGTGTGGGGGGGGGGGGGGGGGGGTGAAGCCTAACGATATTAGTTAGTTATGCATGAAATTTAAAAGGTTTATTTTTTCTTTTTTGATAATTTGCAAAAACTTTAAAGGTATTTTTAAAACAATACTAAACTTGATTTTAGGGTAAAATGTAGGCTCCAGTCAATTGTATTTGTATCTCGATTTAATTTAGTGCACTGTAAAAATATGGCATGGACTCGAGTTGAACATTGATTTGTGGAGCACGATCAACAAATCACGAGCTATTTTGGCACGTGATTAGATCGCTTGCAAGAATGTTGGATAATGAGGGGCCAAAAAGATATCTATTCTAAATATATATATATATATATAATCTTTATTTTAAACTTTATATGCTTTTTAAAGAAAAAGGACACTTGATGGTCACGTGCAAAGTGACAAGGCTATCATGTTTTTTGTGGCAAGTGGGCTTTCAATTATTCTGAATTAAATTAAATTGAATTATTAATAAAAAAAATTAGAATCGTTCTAAATTAAATTATTAAGTGCCGTTTGTTTGTATTATAATTAAGTCGATCGATACAAGGCATGATGGTGACAAAAAGACGAATTGTTCATCCCAGTGCCCCGTCAATCTATCCAGAGTCAATACGGAGGAAGTTAATTATGGGGCTACTAGCCCGGATGCTGTGTGTTACGAGATTAAAATGAAAAAACGGCAACAAGAATAATAGAGAACACACCAATTTACGTGGAAAATCCTTGAAAGGGAAAAACCACGGGCAGAGGAGGAAAAATCACTAAGAACGACGGAATACAAAGTCGGCAACTCTTATATCATAATAAAGTAAAGAGAAGTAGAGAAAAAGAGAGATAGAGAAAAGAAAGAAGAGATACCCAAATAACTTTCTTGATTTATTGATTACAACTTGTCTATGAGATACACAATTTATAGGGACCTTAGAATACTTAGTCAAATAAAAATTAATAACAAAACTGTTAATTAACAGATTTATAAAAAATATGTTAATTAATATATTAATAAGAAAATATCTAATAAATATTAACGGATTAAACAGAATTCGGGTCACCAAATTCTAACAATCTCCACCTTGACGCGAATTTACAAATCTTCAAAAAGAACATTCTCCACCTTTTCCACAAAAGCCCCACAGACAAATCTCAGCATCTAGCATCAACCAAGCAAGTAATGCTTAAACTTAACTATAGGAAGTGCCTCACATCAATGTGCTTTGTCCTCTCATGAAGCATCTGATCCTTCATGAGGAAAATGACACTCTGACTATCACAAAAGACTATAGTAATCTGCAAGTCTTCGCTAAGCTCACTGAAAGTCCTTTTAACCAAATAGCTTTCTTATAAGCTTCCCGTAAGTGATCTACTTTTATCAATATCACCTTGTGACGGCAACATCACCTGTTACTGTGGATCCCTGCAGAACATATAAATTCGCGATTTTCCTTAGTCCCTTCATCACAACAAGAGACCCTTTACTGACCTTCATAGCTCCACCTTCACCAGTGTACTTATACCCTTTAGAATCAAAAATACTCAAAGAGATCATATTTCTTTTCAAATCAGGAACATGCCTCACATTACCAAGTGTCCGAATAGCACCATCAAACATCTTAATTCTGACCGTACCAATACCAGCAATTCTACAAGATGTATTATTGCTTATCAAAATGGCACCACTCGAAACCGTTTCATATGTTGAAAACCAGTCCGATTGGGACACATATGAAACGTACAACCAGAATCAAGAATTCATTCCTCACTCTGCTTCAAATCAGCATCAGAGGCAACGAGAAATTCTCCATCACTGTAATTTTCGGCAACATCAGCTTCACCAGACTTCTCTGATTATTTTTCCTTCGAATTTTCACCTGCCCTTTTATTCTTATTTTGTAGCTTATAACATTCAGATTTGATGTGACCCTTCTTCTTGCAATAATTACAGATCTTATCGCTATTTCTGCCCCTGATATTACTATCAAAATCTTTCTCCTGAGTCCTTCCTCGAATAATAAGACCCTCACCCTGAGCCTCAGATCCTTCGACAAGTTGTTTCATTTTCTCTTTTAAGAATAATGAATCATAAACTTCATTTAAAGTAAGAGTATCACGACTATATAAAATAGTATCTCTAAAAGTCGTATATATATAAAATAGTATCTCTAAAAGTCGTATATGACGAGGGTAAAGAACACAGTAAAATTAATGCTAAATCTTCATCGTCATATTTGACCTCCAAAGCCTCTAATTCAGAGACAATTTCCTTAAACACGGTCAAGTGATCTCTTAACGACGTACCTTCTGCCATGCGATGAGAATACAAACGTTGTTTCAGACCCAGTTTGCTCGTAAGACTTTTTCTCATGCACAACTGCTCCAGTTTTAGCCATAGTGCAGCAGCGGATTTCTCATTCAAAACATCCTATAAAATCTCATTCGATAGGTGAAGGTAGATCTGAGATAGAACTTTTCGATCCTTACGTTCCTTTTCCTCCTTTGTCCATGTCGAGAGCATGTTGTCTATCCCGAATAGTGCGTCGTCCAAGTCCATATGCGTTAGCACCGTTTGCATCTTAACCTGCCACAGTGTAAATCTGGTATTGCGATCCAAAAGCGGAATATCATACTTCATGCTTACCGTTGTCATTAATCTCGTTTGAAATCCTCAAAACTAACCTTGCTCTGATACCACTTGTTACGAGATTAGAACTGGAAAAATGGCAACAAGAATAATAGAGAACACACCAGATTTACGTTGAAAACCCTTGAAAGGGAAAAACCACGGGCAGAGGAGGAAAAATCACTAAGAACGACGGAATACAAAGTCGGCAACTCTTATATCATAATAAAATAAAGAGAAGTAGAGAAAAAGAGAGATAAAGAAAAGAAAGAAGAGATATCCAAATAACTTTCTTGATTAATTGATTACAACTTGTCTATGAGATACACAATTTATAGGGACCTTAGAATACTTAGTCAAATAAAAATTAATAACAAAACTGTTAATTAACAGATTTATAAAAAATCTATTAATTAATATATTAATAAGAAAATATCTAATAAATATTAACGGATTAAACAGGATTCGGGTCACCAAATTCTAACACTGTGGCTAGCGCGTAAGGAGGGTGGGCATACTAGCTTTGCCAGGATTTGACCCTAGATCTCTTGGTGGTAATACCCACGCACTAATTATCAGTCCATCTCATGGGGACCGATACAAGGCATGATGACTAACAGATGATGTGTATATATGGTGTATAATATTACAAGTAGAGGTACGGATAGAAAGAGATGTGTTTGAGAGATCTATTTCGATAGTGAATGATGTGGAATATAGGTAATTGTGATATAGTCTTGAGTGATAGATAAAAGAATATTCATATCTATGAGATTAACACGAGCGTTAAAGGGATACATCACGGAGCTCTCTCCGATGTTCAAATTAAAAATTACTAACAGATGAGAAGGGAGCTCGAAAAATCAATTATCTAAAGTTCAGCAGATCTCCTTTACCTAAGTGCCTAAGTATCTTATATAATTGTTGTCTCCCTCCTTCAAGCATTCCCACGTTATTGTTACCGCCTCTCCTGATTCCATGCCTCTTGGTTCGTGGTTGTTTGTCAGCTGTCACCCATTGGGGATGTTGACAACGACCGATGCACATATTAAATCTATTATTATGATACGTTATGGGTTATAACTATCTGTTGACTTTTTTACTCTAGGGAGAGGGCGCTTGAAACCATAGCCACCTGTATTAAGTCTATCATTATCATTGTTAATGGTAAACTTCTCCCAATCTGTTCTCTCTTTTCCGAGCTAGTTTTTGAACTCCGCTCTCCTGAGTTGATCTTGGAGACTCTCCTCCCGAACTGGTCTCGGGACACTTTGCTCCTGAGCTGGTCTCAGACACTCTCTCCCAGTTGGTCTCGAGGACTCTCCTCCTGAGTTGGTCTCGGGGCACTTTCCTCCCAAGTTGACTTCGGACACTTCTCAATTAGTCTCGGGGACTTTTTTTTCCTTCCTAATCATGTCACATAATTTTCTCACGTCATATCTTCACCTTGGAGTATTCCTCCCAATCAAGAACAAAACTCGAAAATATTAAATTTGCAGAATAAAATTTAATGTTGAATTTATCAATCAGACAGAAAAAAAGACAGTTCAGATGGAATAGTTTGTCTTTTGTTTTCTTGAAAAAATAAATAGAAAGAAAGAAATTGACGATTTTAGGAGCTAATAATTCAGTGTTAGTTGTTTCTGTTCTCCATCTTTTTCTTTATTTTGAAAATTTAAAGTTTTTTTTTCCTAGAAACTTTGGTCATCTTCACAAACAAAATAATAATAGAAGTTGAAATTGATATGAGTTCATTAGAGCTAAGCTAGAACATTAAATCAAAATAAACTTGAATAACCACAAAAAAGGAATCAGAGTAATGCCTAATTGTATTATCTTCTGTTCGACTCAAACTGATAAAAAGATTATTCATAATCATACGACAAGGTTGTGCAAGTTTATTTTCACAGCCCCAAAGAAGAACAAAAATAGATCCTTAATTTGTTTTTTTTTTCTTTTTTATTCGCCTTATTTTTCTTCATTTTCGTAGACCTCTACAATTTGATCCAGTGTAGCTTTCATCCAAACACCTCGTCCTTGCAAATAGATTCTTTTTTATATAGCCAACAAAAGCTTAGATTTTCAATTATTAATGCCGTCATGCATGATTCTCCACAACAATTGGAAAAAGAAGAGCAGAAGATGACGATATTACTTGTCAATCAAAATATTATGTAGCAACGTGATAGTTATGGTATGATAAATTACAAGGATCAAACGTTTGAGGAATTATCCTTCCATACGATGACATAACTGAATTAATTATCACATAATAAATAGGTAGAATTAAGCAAGGGGATTTATTCTCTTCCAATGATTATCACACGATAAATTTATAGAATTAAGTCATACGGCCAACACTCTTAGACCCCGTGCGCCCCACACGGTCGACTCCACGGTCATTTATCGAGAGGTACATCAAGAAACCGAGTAAACCATCACATAAAAGGGTATTTTTTCCGACTTTGTCGGGAATCAAGCCTTGCCCATTTTTGTAAATTTACAATGTGATAACCAACTCGGCTATGCTCTGAGGGCGGCATCAAAGTTCTTTTAAAAAAGTTAAATCCGCTATCTTAACAGTCTCTTAGAGTCTGTCTCACATATACGAAGAGAGATTAATTCAGGTACACATGCATTAGGAGAATGGTGAGGTAGAGCATGCAGGTTGTAAGTTTTTGAGAATTGACCTTTAGCTATTGCA
Source organism: Boesenbergia rotunda (assembly GCA_024364735.1). Classification (NCBI taxonomy): domain Eukaryota; kingdom Viridiplantae; phylum Streptophyta; class Magnoliopsida; order Zingiberales; family Zingiberaceae; genus Boesenbergia; species Boesenbergia rotunda. Next base: position 120,962 of record JAGFNQ010001736.1, read on the forward strand.
CCAAAGATATCATACGCCCATCGCTTGTATTACGCCCTGGCTGGTATTAAAGTTCTTTTTATCCTATGAGTCATCGTGGTCATGATAAGTAAGTTTCGATTGAGAAATCTTCATACTATGATCGTAGTGTCTTTGACCAGATTCAAGATCTTTAGAAACAAGTCGCAAAATTATGTCAGCGTCTAACGAAGACAACGACAATATCGGAATATTCGAAGATCCAATTTATGATGAGGAATAAATTGATGAGGATGATGAAGACCGAGAAGAATAGCAAATTAGGACTTCTCTATAGGACCCGAACCAATTCTCGACCAAGAGGACGAGGAGAAACCTTATCAGGAGTTTACAGAAAAACCTCCGCCGATGGAAGTTATATTAGTCCATCCAACAACTATACCAAAAAATCAACAGGCACAAGTGGTGATTTTCCCCAAGAGAAATAATGTAGACCACTAGTTGATATATCTTGATATTTGCTGATTCTATTCATATGAGAGAACTTATGGTTAATACATAAGTATTGTTATCTTGAGGTCTAGGGATTAAAATCTGACAAGGTCAGTATATTCGGCCTCCCCACGCGCTAGCCACAATATCCGAACTAATGATCCCCGTGATTTATGTCCTCCGTATTGGCTACCTTGATGTTACTGATTCAACCACTTTACCACATGGTTGGAGAAGATATGCACACGCACACCCCCAAACTTGATTGAATTGGAAATCTTGTGATTGATTTGCCACATGAAATAAGGGTCGAAACTCGATAAAAGTCTAGAAATACCCTTCCACGTGGGTACGTAATAACTGTAACTTTCTAATTTACCTCTTTATAAGTAATTATGGATCGATCGGGTAGGATATTCAGGATCGACATATGACCTTATCACATGGAGCATATATGCACAGTACTGTCTTGTAGTTGTCAATCAAATTCATGGGAAGTATACACAGTAACAATAACAAAAGATACACCACATCAATTTAATGGACGAGAAAGTGATTGGAGTTTTACTTCATTTATGTCTCTAAATGAACTTTATGATTTCAGTAGAGGTTATCTCGTTAATGATACGCGTGTAATTGAGGCTGAAATTGGTGTCCGTAAGGTTGAAGGTTACCGGAGTTATGACTTAAAAAAAAAAGAAGGAAGATTATGTTGGCCTTAAGAATCAAGGAGCGACTTGTTATATGAATTCTTTTCTATCATATTCCTTTTTTTAAATGGGGTACGAATTCGGGAAAGCTAAGTTTCTAGATCACTGAGCACTTTCCGATTTATTTTGACGGTCAGTAAAAAATTTCTATGGGATTGGGACGGTCATCTCAAATTCACCTATTATCCCGTTCATTTTTTTTTTTTTTTGACTTTTCTATCATATTCCATTCTAAAGAAAGGTTGTGTATCATATGCCAACAGCAGAGAGTGATATACCATCTGGAAGCATTCCCTGAACTCTTCAAAGTCTTTTCTATAAAATGCCCTTTGGACTTTATTAAAACATCATGTTATTTTCTTCGGCAATTTACCAAAAGGCGCACCCAAAAATGGGTATTTACCAAAAGGCGTCCCATGGTTTCAATGTTACCAAAGGGCGCACATATTTTAGTAAACTTCCTCTTATACCCCTACTGTCAATCAAGTACTGCATGCAATTCTCTTTCCCTTTCTCTTTCTCTTTGTCAGTAACGAATTTCGAGATGGACGTACGTACCTTTCTCAAAAAGATGTTCCTTTATATTTTGATAATAATATTATGGAACCTTTCTCAAAACAAAAAAATATTAAAATTAATTAAAATATTTTTATTAAATAAAAACTAAAAGAACATTTCAGCCGCCCACGTTGGGCCTGAAATGATTCCATTTCAGGCCCAACGTGGGCCTGAAATGTTTCCATTTCAAGCCCAACGTGCCCAATATTAAGGGTCTTTTCTCGATTCTTTGTTATTACATTTTAACACCTCGGAGAAGTCCAAATAAATAATGGATAGCAAATTTGAACTCCTTGTAACCTCAGAAATCCACAGGAACTGAAATTTTTACAATCGGAGCTCTCTAGGTCAATCAGTGACCTTTTGGAGTCATTGGGGCCTGAAATGGAAAGATTTCAGGCCCACGTTGGGCCTGAAATCTTTCCATTTCAGGCCCCAATGACTCCAAAAGGTCACTGATTGACCTAGAGAGCTCCGATTGTAAAAATTTCAGTTCCTGTGGATTTCTGAGGTTACAAGGAGTTCAAATTTGCTATCCATTATTTATTTGGACTTCTCCAAGGTATTAAAATGTAATAATGAAGAACCGAGAAAACATCACGTTGGGCCTGAAATGGGCACGTTGGGCCTGAAATGGAAACATTTCAGGCCCACATTGGGCCTGAAATGGAACCATTTCAGGCCCACGTTGGGCCTGAAATGACCCTTAACGTGGGCCTGAAATGGTTCCATTTCAGTCCCAATGACCCTAAAAGGCCTAATGTGTCAAAATTCACTATTTGACCTAGAGAGCTCCGATTGTAAAAATTTCAGTTCCTGTGGATTTCTGAGGTTACAAGGAGTTCAAATTTGCTATCCATTATTCATTTGGACTTCTACGAGGTATTAAAAAGTAATAATGAAGAACCGAGAAGAAATCACACATTAGGCCTTTTAGGGTCATTGGGCCTGAAATGGTTGGACACCTATTGCATTGGTGATATCTAATATATAGATGTTTGGACACCTAAAATATCATCTCCTACCTCTGACCTCTCTATTCATATGAAATTTTCAGAAATCCAGATATGGGAGGTCCATCAGAGAGTTTTGACCAAAACTCACTGATATTTCTAAACTACTCCTATTTGATTGGTGATATCTAATATATAGATGGTTGGACACCTAAAACATCATCTCCTACCTCTAACCTCTCTATTCATATGGAATTTTCAGAAATCCAGATATGGGAGGTCCATCAGTGGGTTTTGGTCAAAACTCACTGATATTTCTAAACTACTCCTATTTCATTGATGATATCTAATATATAGATGTTTGGACACCTAAAACATCATCTCCTACCTCTAACCTCTCTATTCATATGGAATTTTCAGAAATCCAGATATGGGAGGTCCATCAGTGGGTTTTGGTCAAAACTCACTGATATTTCTAAACTACTCCTATTTAATTGGTGATATCTAATATATAGATGTTTGGACACCTAAAATATCATCTCCTACCTCTAACCTCTCTATTCATATGGAATTTTCAGAAATCCAGATATGGGAGATCCATCAGTGAGTTTTCACCAAAACCCACTGATATTTCTAAACTACTCCTATTTGATTGGTGATATCTAATATATAGATGGTTGGACACCTAAAACATCATCTCCTACCTCTAACCTCTCTATTCATATGGAATTTTCAGAAATCCAGATATGGGAGGTCCATCAGTGGGTTTTGGTCAAAACTCACTGATATTTCTAAACTACTCCTATTTGATTGGTGATATCTAATATATAGATGTTTGGACACCTAAAACATCATCTCCTACCTCTAACCTCTCTATTCATATGAAATTTTCAGAAATCCAGATATGGGAGGTCCATTAGTGGGTTTTGGTCAAAACTCACTGATATTTCTAAACTACTCCTATTTGATTGGTGATATCTCAAAACCCACTGATGGACCTCCCATATCTGGATTTCTGAAAATTCCATATGAATAGAGAGGTTAGAGGTAGGAGATGATGTTTTAGGTGTCCAAACATCTATATATTAGATATCACCAATCAAATAGGAGTAGTTTAGAAATATCAGTGAGTTTTGACCAAAACCCACTGATGGACCTCCCATATCTGGATTTCTGAAAATTCCATATGAATAGAGAGGTTAGAGGTAGGAGATGATGTTTTAGGTGTCCAAACATCTATATATTAGATATCATCAATGAAATAGGAGTAGTTTAGAAATATCAGTGAGTTTTGACCAAAACCCACTGATGGACCTCCCATATCTGGATTTCTGAAAATTCCATATGAATAGAGAGGTTAGAGGTAGGAGATGATGTTTTAGGTGTCCAACCATCTATATATTAGATATCACCAATCAAATAGGAGTAGTTTAGAAATATCAGTGAGTTTTGGTCAAAACTCTCTGATGGACCTCCCATATCTGGATTTCTGAAAATTTCATATGAATAGAGAGGTCAGAGGTAGGAGATGATATTTTAGGTGTCCAAACATCTATATATTAGATATCACTAATGCAATAGGTGTCCAACCATTTCAGGCCCAATGACCCTAAAAGGCCTAATGTGTTATTTCTTCTCGGTTCTCATTATTATATTTTAATACCTCGTAGAAGTCCAAATGAATAATAGATAGCAAATTTGAACTCCTTGTAACCTCAGAAATCCACAGGAACTGAAATTTTTACAATCGGAGCTCTCTAGGTCAAATAGTGAATTTTGACACATTAGGCCTTTTAGGGTCATTGGGACTGAAATGGAACAATTTCAGGCCCAACCATTTCAGGCCCAACGTGCCCATTTTAGGCCCAACGTGATGTTTTCTCGGTTCTTCATTATTACATTTTAACACCTCGGAGAAGTCCAAATAAATAATGGATAGCAAATTTGAACTCCTTGTAATATCAGAAATCCACATGAACTGAAATTTTTACAATCGGAGCTCTCTAGGTCAATCAGTGACCTTTTGGAGTCATTGGGGCCTGAAATGGAATCATTTCAGGCCCACCCACGTTGGGCCTGAAATGATTCCATTTCAGACCCACGCCTGAAATGTTTCCATTTCAGGCCCCAATGACTCCAAAAGACCACTGATTGACCTAGAGAGCTCCGATTGTAAAAATTTCAGTTCCTGTGGATTTCTGAGGTTACAAGGAGTTCAAATTTGCTATCCATTATTTATTTGGACTTCTCCGAGGTGTTAAAATGTAATAACAAAGAATCGAGAAAAGACCCTTAATATTGGGCACGTTGGGCCTGAAATGGAAACATTTCAGGCCCACGTTGGGCCTGAAATGGAATCATTTCAGGCCCAACGTGGGCGGCTGAAATGTTCTTTTAGTTTTTATTTAATAAAAATATTTTAATTAATTTTAATATTTTTTTGTTTTGAGAAAGGTTCCATAATATTATTATCAAAATATAAAGGAACATCTTTTTGAGAAAGGTACGTACGTCCATCTCGAAATTCGTTACTGACAAAGAGAAAGAGAAAGGGAAAGAGAATTGCATGCAGTACTTGATTGACAGTAGGGGTATAAGAGGAAGTTTACTAAAATATGTGCGCCCTTTGGTAACATTGAAACCATGGGACGCCTTTTGGTAAATACCCATTTTTGGGTGCGCCTTTTGGTAAATTGCCGTATTTTCTTAACTAAGTATACTATAGTAGTCGTTATGGATGAAATTGAAAAGGTTTTTTTAATTATTTGTAATAACTTTAAGGATGTGTTTGATGTAAATTATCATATACAATTAAGATCTTAATTATGTGATTTTTAGATAATCATATAATCAAGATTATAAAAAAATAATCTAATGTTATTATTTGATTTAAAATTAATTAATGCTATAGTTTAATTTGACATTTACGTATTATCCTGATTCAATTTAGGCATTTTGCATTTAAAATTGATATATATATATATTGACATGTACATCTAATATTCATCTGAATATCCATACCTATTAAAGAATCAGATATCATGTATACTAATAATTTTTTATATCTAATTATATCATTCCACAAAAGTATATTAAAATTAATATAATATTTCAAAAAATATATATTTATAATTTTAAAAATAAATTACACATGTGTATAACCTATTCCTAACATACGCACAAATAGTTATTAGATTTTTGGAGAAAACTTCTTTTATATATATATATATATATAAAATTGGGTATTCAAATAAGATATTGAATATCGATAGTCTCTTCATATCCTCCTCCATTCGGGTCGGATATCAAACCCTCCGTCGGATTCGAAGAAAATTATCATCCTTACTTTAGTGGTCTTCTTAAAATTGACCCCACGAATATAAAAGAAGATAAATTTAGATATGCGGAAGTAGTGGAGAAGTATCAAGTTATTGGTTTCTAAAAATAAAGATTATTATATTAGAAATGTCATGCACCTACCATCTCTACTATGCCCGGAGGTATGAGGGAGCAATAAAGAAGCTCGAATTAAAAGTGGAGCAGCATGTCATTTTCTTAATTTTTCAGACATCTAAGAATTAAGTTAATCCCAACTTAGACGGATTAATAAATAATTTTTTTTAATGAACGATTGATTAGGAATACTGATCCGTAAGTATTTTTTAATTTACTTGGATGTTTATTGAATTTTTTTATAAAATTAGATCGGTCATATTAAGATTAATCTACTTAAATTTAATATATGACCCTAATTAAAAAAATAAGAGGAAAAAAAGATTTTTTTAAAAAAATTATTTTATCTTATCTTTATATTTTTTTTATTGGAAAAGAGGAATTGAAAGTCACGGGCAAAGTGGGCAAAGTGATAAGACTACCAATTATTTGTGGCAAGTGGGCTCATAATGGATGATTAAAGTGCACAAGTTGAATTATTCCGAATTAAATTAAATTATTAAGTATACATGTTGTATTATAGTTTGATACAAGATATGCTGACTAATAAGTGATGTATATGGTGTATAATATATTAATATTACAAGTAGAGCTAAAAAAAAGGATCAAAACTAGAAAATGTTAAATTTGCAGAATAAAATTTTAATGTTGTTTTGGTCCCCAATTCCATGATTGAATTTATCAATCAGGCAGAAGAATAGAGACAGTTCAGATGGAATAGTTGTCTGTTTATTAAAAAAAAAGAACTTGATGCTTTTTGGAGCTGATAATTCAGTATTTCAGTGTTCATTGTTTTTGCTCTGCATCATTTTCTTTATTTTGAAAATTTATAGTTTTTTTTCCTAATCACTTTGGTTAGCTTCGCAAATTTTCTACTCCGCCATTGAGTCCTCATATTAGGTCAAGGCAACATACACATAATTGCGTAGATTTTTCATACATAAGTAGTGTGAGATATCTTCGGCCATCACAATAACTAAATAACCTAAAGTGTCCATTTGGATGAATTCGGATCGGATCGAAACAAAAATATTATAAAATAATTCAATTCAAATCCGCACACTATTTGAAAATCCTAAACCCAAATGACCTCACCAACCCAAATAACACAATTTAAAAAATTACTATTTTTTTTATAATTCTACATTTTCATCTCAATATTTCATCATTATTATATTAATCTTCTATTATTGATGTACATAAAACATCTTAATTTTTAAAATAAAATTTAATTTAATAAAAAAAAACCATAAACCCTAAATTCAAATCAACCCTAACTCAATCCGATCCTAACGCAACTCAAAAACTCCTAATCCGAATCCAAACGGGAGTCAATCCAATCCTAACCCGATATTTTTGGAGTCAACCAGGATCCAATTCATTTTTGCCACCCCACTTAACTGAAGTTGAAATTGATATGAGTTCCTTGGAGCCAAGCTAGGACATTAAACCAAAATAAACTTGAATAACCAAAAAAAAGGGAATCAGAGTAATGCCTTAATTGTGATATTCGGTTGGACTCAAAACAGAAAAACATTCGCAAGACAAGCAGCAGCAACAACAGATTCATAATCATATGACAAGATTGTGCAAGTTTATTTTCACAGCCCCACAAAAGAACAAATATAGGTCCTTTGCTTCTTTTTTTTTCCCTTTTGTTTTAGCCTTTTTTCTTTGTTTTCATAGACCTCTGCAATTTGATCCAGTGTAACTTTCATCCAAACACCTCCTCCTTGCAAATCGGGCATGCCTGCTTGAATAGCAAGATTCTTTTTTATATAGCCAACAAAACCTTAGATTTTGTATTATTAATGCCGTCATGATATTATCACAAGGATTGGAAAATGAAAAGCAGAAGATGAGATTACATGTCAATCAAAATATTATGTAACAACATGAGAATTCTTCTTTAACAATAATAGCAACCAAACCTTCATTCCATTAAATGAGGTCAGTTATGTATGAATCCTTCTACACTATTGGATTCATCGCCTACTATATTTTCTATAATATTAACTAATATTTATGGAGTCCCTTTGTCTCATACACCTTTCGCTCTAAGGACTTATTAACTCAATAGGAGAGGAAAGGATAGGAGCAGAGTTCAAATGGAGCACTTAAATTGCCCTTCCAAAAGTGGGTAGATGCAAGGATAAAGGAAAAAGAAAAAACTTAGGCATGTTGTATACACAAGTAAAATTTTACTTGATAACACTCCTAATCCGAGAATATATCTTGATCAACTTTGTTTTTTCCCAACCACATCTACTTTCCGACCTGTCGTCTCTTCTCTTACCCCTCTCCTTCCCCTTGTCCTACTCCTCTCCCCTTCATATGGATAAAGAAAGCACAATAAGTTTCACTCTTCTACTTATAGAATCTATTAATTGTCTTTGAACGTATGCATACTATCTCAACCTATTTTGATTTCACTCAACAGCATAACGAGTATTGAAAAGGGAATATTTCTAATATATTCTAGTGCATATATCTATTTCAGTTTTGAAGCTGCTAGATTAGTTACAAGATAAACTTATGCCAACAGTAATTTTCCAATAACTATCAGTTTTCATGATTCTCTTTAACTGTAAGCTCCATACCCTTTCATCAAGTTTCCTTTGCATTACATCTTTAGTCAATTAAGATTTCCAGCTTCAGTTGAAGGTTGATACTTTCTTTTCATAGTAATGCTAAAACACTTTTCAGTCTTTATTCTAATTAAAAAAACACAATTTCCATATGTAGAGATCATAAACATCAAAATGTAAGAAAATGTAACCTTGTTTTCCTTCAACCAGCGAATGATGCAATGCGAATGGTAACAATGGTTGCAAGGCAAAGTGATCAACTTCTGTCTTTTGTAATTTGATTTGCAAATGACACATCTGCATAAGAAAGCTCATCATCATTACAAGACAAATCTTAAAAGAAACATTCTGTGAGCTAGTTGCATAATAGCGATATTGTTTGATTATAATTTTTCACAACTCTTATCTAAAACAGCAATAGACTGGGTTATTTATATAAATGGAATTTCAGCAGTAAACACATGCAAACCAATTTTATTCATCATTTGGCACGTCAACGAAATGTTCTATATTTGCTACATATATACACAATTTACTTGAAGAATATCAAATCAAATGTAAAATACCAGAAATTAGGGGTTTAATTTGCTTAAAACCCTAAAGATGAGGGTGCAATTTGGATTCTAAATAATTGAAGGGTCATTTGCAAAAAACGCCATGGCTTATATCCCGCCCCTTTTCTTCCTCTTCTTCGCGATTTCCGATTGATCGTGATTCCGAGCACTGGCTGTCTCTCTTCCTCCTCTTTATCAGATCAACCCAAACCACAGAGCCGGCGATCTTCGTCCCAGCGTATCTTCTTTACCTTTTCTTCCTCTGCCCAAATCACACGAGCTACGATTTCTTCTCTCTTGCCTTCTCCGTGCAATCAAGCCGATGTCGTGTTCTCCCCATCTTCGTGTCTGATCGAAGCTTCCACAGAGCTGACGCCGAAGTCTCCTTCTTCCTCTCCTCTTCTTCTCCTCAACCAGGCGCTGAGCCCCCACCACTGACCAGTTGCAACAGGGATAGGTAAGGATCTTGTTGTGCTAGGTTTTGATTGGTTTAGATCTAAGCTTCTTTTGATCTGGATCTGTTTTGCGGTAAGTTGGTTTTGTGTTCTCTGATCTGGACAGGACAGGATTTTAATAGTGGATCGATTAGATCAGTTTGATTGACACTATGGTGGTATCTATTTAGGTTGTATTCGGTTGCTAGTATGTTTTGGGAATTCGATTGTTCTACAAGTGGTTTCGTCTTCTTCGGATCGGTGAATTCTTGCTATTGGATTCTTGAGATTTGATTGGGTCGGTTCTAGTTGGTTTTGGTGTTTGGATTCATGTTGGATTGTAGACGGAGGGAATTCTATTTCTGTTTGAGATTTCTACTTCGGAAATTTTGTTCTTGGTTTGCTGTGGGATTGCCGTGAGCATTATTTGGGGATGGGCTCCTGTTGTTTTGGTACATTTGAGATGGATGGTGTGTTCTTGCTGTGATATATATTCTATGCTTGGACTTTATGCTCAGATGTTGGTTTGATCTTCTTGGCCGTGAGCTACCCATTTGAAACATACTTGCTGTTTTTTTGTGTTTTGGGGCTCTTAGGCTTGATGCAAGCTTGTACCATGAGGTTATTTTCTCCTCCCTGACATGAGTATAATTGATAAAGAATTTATTTTATGGTTGCTTCATTCCTACCGTAAGCTTTGATGAAGATGTTAAGAGAATTAGGAAGGTGAACCTAACCTTAGCTAATAGGATTAGATGGTAATTGATGGTTTAATTTATATTAATTAAATAAATATGATAAGTAGGATTAATTCTAAATATGGTATAGTGGTTAATTTAGCTAATTACTTTTGGTGTAAGTATCTAAATTAAGTAATGTCTATCATACAGGACATTGACTTAGCTATTTTGCTACAGATATTATCTAGACGGACGGTTCTCTTCGCGTACGGGCTTTTACATTGAAGGTGGGTACCTTTGACTCTATCTTTGTAGATATTGTCATTTCCTATGCATGGTTTATTATGTATAGCAATAAGTTATACCTTTATCTGTCTCTTGTTTTTCCTGCTTGATACTTACTGCTTGTTCTTTGAGTTGCTCACTGTTTATTTTCATATGGTCTCGATACTTGTTATTCTCGTTCTGTAGAATAACATATATGCATATGGGCATAGGAGTAGTGATATATCACCTCATACTCTACATTTGGTCGATCACTAGTTCTACCTTGCATGTACACCTAGTGGTTTATTTTGTAGCTCACGATTTTTGCTTTAGACTCGTAGTTCTTAGTAGGACTACTAGGTGGGTGTTGCATGTGTTAGTGTCATGCACCATCCCTGTACGGTTGCATAACTGGCGACCCTTGGCTCTCTTGTAGTTGAGACGGGTCGTCAGTCATACAAGACCTGGCCACACGATCACTCAGGGGTTAGTGATTATCGTAGTGCGGCCAGTTTTTGCTCAGCTTAGCCACTCATTGGTTGGTGGTTATTGGAGCGTGGTAGCAGACGAGGATCCCTGCTTTGTTGTGTGATACGAGGAGATAAGAGCGAGGCTCCCCCATATGACATGGGGTAGGAGTGTTGTCTCCAACTGCATCTTGTCCACTCGGCCACTCTGGAACAGTGGTAGCGGAGTGCATACAGTTGTCCCTACCCACTCGGCCATTTACATATGACATGTTACGGTAGCTGGATTGGTGTCAGGAGTGACACATGTCACTGCATCATATGCATACGATGCATGAGATTTGCATTTGATTGTGTTTGCTGCATTTGATTGAGTTATGATTGTTGCACTTGGATGATATGAACATATAGGAGGTAATTTGCATTTGATACGGTGATTTGCCTTTGCTCGTGTCTACGAGTTATATGACCCACTACCCCGCAGGTGGGATTGACACTGGTATGTATTATACATTTAGTATCTCGGTTATGCATGTTCTGTTATTCCTACGAGACTGTAACCGTTTTGTTTCTATCCTGCTTATATAGCTTTTTGATACCATGCATATCTGTCTTTATTACCAGCAGAGTTCACCTGGACTCACCCCCGTTTGCTTGTTTATATGTTTCAGGATGATGTTGTCAGGAGTGCCCAGTTGCTAGTCCCCGGTACTCGACGACTCCGACTTTAGTTTCCGTTTTATTTTTGAGTATTTATACGTTACATTTCATACACTGTATTTGTTTTTACATCGTGGACTTGTATTTGCGTTGTGTTGATTGCTGGATTGTACTTTTGAGTCATTTGTTGGACTTTATGTGATGTGTTTTGCTGCGCGCCTGCCCGGATGGCAGATCAGGTAAGTCTTATTGGGTTTTATACTGTGGATGCATTTTCTTTTATATGCTCCGGCTAGGATTGATCGATATATTTTTATTTGCGGCCAGAGGTCATATATTGTGATGAGGTGTATGTATATCTGCTTCAAGTTGTCCGCCGTACAAAGGAGGTGCTGTCCGATTTTATATTGAGCCAGCAGCTCCTCTCGGGAGCGTGACATCAACAACCGGACTTATTTCAACAGTCTATTTTGCAAGGACATTAAAAAAAGGTAATTAAGATAAACATGCAGGGACTTTGAGTAAACAACTTCAGCAATTTTAAATGAAAGCTTGATAAAAAAAATACCATGTCTAAGTGACTAAGATACATACTCTTCGTTGCCCTTTCTTGAGAAGAATCTGTGTCTGTGCTCTAGTTCCCTCAAATAAGATATAAGCTCGTCCGACAAACCTCTGCTTTCTCTACCTATTTCATCCCCTAGCGACTGTAATTGCTGTTTATAACAAAACGAATTCAGAAGAGCAGAAAGAATTCTACATTAGTTATGGGGCTGTTTTTAGAAAATGAAAACTCAATTGTGGTGGATGTGGATTGTCAAAATTCTGTTTATGCGTCCTAATTAGTTACTAGCATCTTCACTCAACCTTCTGTATCTGTCCCAAAAATCTTAAAGTTAAATTCTACTAAAAGGTCTGCGACCCACTCTTCATGGTCTCGGATATCAACATTTCTCTCAGCTACTCTACCCACATATACTGTTTTTATCAAATCATTGAGGATAAATTAGACAAACAAATTTCTATTAGCATAAGCACGTTGACATATTATACCTCATAAGACATGGAATCTGAGTCGATGTTGTCTTCTCTTATAACCTGTATATCATGCAACATTTAACCAAGATGTGAGTAGAATACCATAGATTATTACAATGGTTGGATTGTCAAACAATTACCAGTCTAGGATTGCCATTAGATGAAGATCCAGTATTTCGGGTAGAAGACACTGTTGTGTTTTCGCCTAAATTGAGCCACAAAAACAAAATTAACAAATATATGAGAATGAACAAAAATTATGGAATAAATCATACTCCACAATAAAATGTTGAAAATTTGTTTACTAGGCTGTATAAATAGATGTATTAACTTTTCATTTTCAAACTTGAAAAAGGATGGTAGTAATTTATCAGTGTTTATTGTTTGCAAAAATCTCATGCAGCAATTCAAACAAGTTGCAAGTTGGTTCTGTTTAGAGCCTTCAAATAAAAGAAACTTCCAAATTCTTGCTATTTTTTCAGAATACATAAAAACACAAAGAAGTTAAAATAAAAAATTTATGGTTTACCATCTTCTGGATGATTTATTGTACTTTCTAGTGTGTCAGCAGAACAATCCTCCAGTAATTGATACTGTTGAGCTAGAGCTTCATCGTATGCTGATACCGATTGGAGATTAATTTCACCACGAGTCCTCTGGCTGCTTTGGCCAATCTCATGATTTGGTCTATATCTATTGCTTAAATTCTCCTGGAACGACTGATAAACACTTGCCTGCAGAGAGTAGGTGCGCATAAATTTACATTGTACTAACTGGTAAGTAAGAACATTCCCTTTGTAAAAATGTTGGAGTGGCAAGTAATAATGCCATATTAAGGGGCTTCATTACATAATTCACTGATGATATTATTTAGGGGATGTGATTAGGAAACAACCTAATATGAATCCCCTAAACTTTTGATTGCTCTTCTTCTCCATTGGTACAAAAACGTAGGTTTTGTGTTCTAATTCTATCAGTGACAGTATACTATTCTAAATACATATCACCAGTTAAGTCAGTTCATACGTTGGGCTTCTGCCTGCCCATGTGCGAGGGCAATCGTTAACAATAAAAGTTCAAGATAGATGACTCACATGTCACCGATTAGCTTCAACAAAAACAATACTTATGACAAGCCACTGTATCAAAGTCCTACAGAGAACCAAATTTTTTTCAATTAGTAAGAATATATTTATCAACAACATATATCATATCATACCATGTTTGCCTCAACTATTTAGGGCCACCAACATGGATTATGTCCCTTCACTGGATCCATGCAAAGCTAATAGCCGGTAATGTTCAAATCAATTAGATCATTATATATCCGAGAATTTTAATTTTTCTTGATCTCCCACTATCCCTTACTCCCTTACACCTTTCATTCTAATTGATTCATTGATTCAACTAGTCTAACTTAAAGTCTATGGTTGCCTTTCAGAATTACAAATATATTTGTGCGTGTAGAAACTAGAAATTTTTTAATAAAGTGAAGCCAATAGGCAGGATGTATCAACTAAGTATCAATATTTTTAACTTGTTGAAAATATGAAAAATGTGGGATATGCACACAGGATAAATAGTACCACATGGTGCAAGATATAATGGCGAAAGACATCAAGGTCTTTTTCCTGCATATTATGTTAGTAAACCAACACATGCCCAAGGATTAAGATATGTGTTTCATTTTATTTATAATTCCTAAGAGCAATCATTAGCTATATAAACATAAACAATTTCAAAAATGTAATTGGATACCCAATTAGAGGATGGCCTAACTGACAGGCTGTAGGGTAATGGTAAAGGAGTATTACATTAAAAACACTGCATTTATTTGTCATTTCTCTGGATCAATTGCCCTCTACAAGATGTAAGCTTTAAATATTAATAGGCTTATGGTGGCCTTTAAGATCAAAAAGAGGACAAGAAGAAAATACACCCCCAATACATTGTCTTGTCTAAAGGATGAACTCTTTTCTTTTATTAATGTCTGATGAACCAGTTTACAAATTTAGATGCATTGGTTCAATTGAAAGACAAAGGATTGAATATCCATCATAAAAAAAAAATGAAAGGATCACTAGATGGGAAAGGGAAATAGACAATATCTTCTTCAGATTGACTCAGGTGATATGCTTGAATTTATGCAGAAGGTAAATAGTAATCCAAATATGTCACATCAGGGATTTAGAATCTCCTTGTATGGTTGAAAGCAATAAACAAGTGCAAATATTTTATGGGAAAGCTCCATAGTTCATATAAAATCACATGCATAGGTAGCTAACTTAATGCTTATGATGTGTTAGTGACCATTCAGAAACAGGTGAAAAAAAAGAGGAAAACACTAAGAGAACTCACCTGAACTGCTATTTCATCAAGATAATAAGCTCCTTCCATATGATCTTCGAAGATTTTCACCACGTGAGTGCCTGTATTGTGAACAGTTACTTCCTGCTTTTCCTGGGTTGCAAGTTCTTCCACCATGTTCACAGTCTACCTCAAAGAATCTCTTTTACTCTGAAGGAACATTAGTTAAAAATAGTATTAATAGCAAAATATACAGAAGATGGCACACTTCATCTCTTAAATGAAGTTTCCATTGACTAGAATACTATTGATGTACAATAATTAGTTAAATGCATGGGAAATAGTTAGGAAAGAAGAATTATTGCAGTAGGTGCAGCCGTGGAGGCAGAGGGAAATACACCAAATGAGTAAAACATAACATTCTAAGAAGCTTTGTGCTCTTTCAAAGCTGTAAGTTGTAACTGGTGTAATGAGTCGTCTTCTACAGCTCAAAGATAAGAAAATTCTGCATCTTCCTAAGACAGAAATGAAATGACTACAAAGGTTCAACTGATCTTCTCGTGAGTCCAATCAGGAAGAGTATAATCTTTTGTTAAAAAAGATAGAAAAGAATGAACGAGAGTAAATGACTATCTGATTTTTACCCTTCCCTATGCAATTGCAAACCATCTCATTGATCCTGTGGCAGATAACCTGCGCAGAAGACTCTATGCAGCATGATAGTTTCCCAGACACCTTTCCAGGACAAATTCCTCTTCACATGACTCAAACAGGATGTTCAAACCATTAGATGGAAAGAAACTACACAATTTTGATACAAATATCCTGCTAAAGTTAATTCAAGTATGCTAAAGAAACAATTAAAATGAGAACCCCAACAAACTAAGCAAAAAAAACGATGCAAACACCAAATACACATAATAGAAAAACCACTACGCAGATTTAGAGAACTGGCCAGCTTACTTTCTAGCTAAGAGTAGCAAAGTGAAAAGTTGGTGTGGATCCTACCAAGAGAATCATCATTGATTACTGTCCCAAAAAGTTGTTCTCAAGAACCAATCAAATAGAAACACGTACAGAACACTCCCAGAAAAGTTGGTACAGCACACACCACTACTCCAGTTCTATCTGGCTTCCCCAAATTCAATAGATAAAGGCACAAGCGATCACCAACTAAAATCTCACTCAAATAGTTGAAGCATATACACCTACTCAACCATGCACACCTTCTATCAAAGTAAAAGAGATGGAAGACCAAAAACAATTCTAAATTTAGCACGAAAATTGATGATGAAGGACGAAATCTCACACTGCGATGTGTCGACTACTCCCGCTACCTCTGCCCTCTCTGCGCAAACACATATATAGTTTTTTGAGGTGGATCGGTGGGTGGCGTGCGGAAAGGTTCCCGTTTTAGAGTTGGAGGAGAATCAGAACCATCTGGTCGGCGGGGCGTGCTCGTCAAGGAAACCGAGTAAAGCAGCGCTCGTCCGCTATTGGCGTATTAACTTCAGGTCTCCCCTTGTTGTGGCCCAGCACCGGCCGACCGGCCCTATGCATGGAAACCGACAGCGTCAAGCATAAGCTACGCGGCTTCTTCGGTCATGCCGGCTGTTGAGTCCTGCGCGGTCGCCGCCTCGCCCTATCCTATCCGATCGCCATGGCGGCTCCAAGTCTTCCGTTGTGATCGACGAAATATTCATTTATGCCCTCATGGCTTATCTAATTTTTTGTTTTACCCAAACATTAAACTTTGCTCCCTATAATTTGTAAAATTAAATTAAAATATCTTCTGCTTCCATTCCAACGTGTAAATTTATGCAAATATATTTTAAAAATTAACAACTTTTTAAAAATGATCTCTTAAGGCATAAAATATTTATTTATTATTTTAAATCTACTAAATCATTTATAACAAGTATTTTATGAATTATGATACAAAGGAATATTTCGAAATTAATTTAAAGATTATGTCGCATCAAATTAAAATAATAGCTAATATTTGCATAACACGTGTATTTATGATTTATTATAAATATTAATCTTGGAACTCGAATGGCTAGAGAGAGGGATGTGAATAGCCAGACACAGAGATATTCGCCTCTTTGAACTTTTCTGCGATCAGAGTTAGCAGCAGCGGAACCAATACAAAAAGACAGAAATAAAAAACACAAACAGAAAACCAAATCAGCGCTAACACGAGAATGTACAAGGTTCGGGGATAACTTGCCCCTACTTCTTGGCGTGCCCGTAAGGTGGGCGATCCCTTGATCGTCGGCAGATCAAGCCCCGGAAATCCGGATATCAAACGTCTCCTTCTCGGTGGAGAAACCTCTCCACAGATCTCATAGATGAATGAGCTTGAGTACAGGAGATCACGAGAAGAAACCTCACAAAGATGTAGCAGGAACACTCAAGGAAGAACACTACACAAAGAGCTCAAAACCACAGCAAAAACACTTCTCTCATTTTTCTGTCTCTTCTTGCGCTCCTCTGCTTCCCAATTTCTTCTTAAGCTTCCTCTCATTATCGCCAGGCTTCATCAGCATCCACTGAGCCACAGCCTGACCCATTGACCTCCACTGAGCACTTAGTCCACCGAAGACCTCTCCAGCTGAGCCTCCGACCAGTCGCCAGCCACGCCAGAAGCCGTTGAAACCTGAGAAGAGAAAACATCCAAACCTGTCGGACAGAAAGTCTCCAGTTGACCCTCCTCCTTCGTTTGAATCATCCCTGTCTCACCTGCAACCTCATCAGATGATTAGCAAAGCATATCGAAAGAAATCAGCGGGTATCAGAACGATTCAGAACCGATTCAGAGCATCTGACAACGATTCAAATTAAAGTTATCAGTTACTGATCGGTCACCAGTCCGATCAGTGAAGACCCTGATCGATCAGAACACATCTGATCGATCCAGTGACTCCTTGATCGGTCACACTGACCGATCAGGGGAAGTGGATCTGTCACTCTGATCGATCCATCAGTTTACTCCAGCTCCCACCAGCCAAAGTCTCTGATCGGTCACCTGACCGATCAGGTTGTGCCCTGATTGGTCTGGTGATCGATCAGGTCATTCCCTGACCGATCAGGAACCATCCTGATCAGTCCAGGAGGCTTGATCGGTCACACTGACCGATCAAGGTTTTCTCCAGAAGGCTTCTTTGATCGTTCACCAGAACGATCAGAAGCCAAACAGAAACCTTTTTGTTCTCTCCCTGATCGTTCACCAGAACGATTAGATTCCATGGATCGGTCACCAGACCGATCCACAACCAGGAGTTGGTGCTAACTCCCTGATCGGACTCCAGACCGATCCAGCTCCAACCAATTCAACCCTAAGTCTAGAGAACAGTCTCTCTAGCTTTCTCTGACTCATGCTTAGTCCCCCGAACAAGACTCCGTGCCCAGCTTTACTCACCGAGATTTCATTCAACCTAGTTTCACTCACTAGGACCTGGCTTCACTCGCCAGGGTTTCGATCACCTAGCTTCACTTACTAGGACCTGGCTTCACTCACCAGGGTTTCGGTCACCTAGCTTCACTCACTAGGACCCGACTTCACTCATCAGGATTGCTTTCACCTAACTTCACTCGCTAGGACCCGACTTCACTCGTGGGATTCCCGTCACCTGGCTTCACTCGCTAAGACCCGACTTTACTCACCAGAATTTCCGTCACCTGGCTTCACTCATCGGGATTTCAGTCACCCGGCTTCACTCATCAGGACCCACTTCACTCACCGGGATTTCAATCACCCGACTTCACTCACGGGAGTTTCAATCACCTGACTTCACTCACAGGGATTTCATGCCCAATCCTCGACCAAGATTTAAGTCGAATTTACTCAATCACCTAAATTTAAATCGATGTTAACATCAAAATAATATTCACGTCAGACTGCATCAACCATTGAAATATTTAATTGTGTATAAGATTTCTGAGTCACTGACGTAAAAACATGTACGAGCTTCTGACTTAAAAATATTATGATTCTATTGTAGTTTTATATACGATATTTATATAAAATTAAATCGTGATTTATCATTGCTATTTAATATAAAACTTTGATAAATATAATTTGAAATTGATTTGTTAAGGATGAGCATATATAGATCACTTGATTTTTATACTATATATTCATATTTTATTTATATAGTTAATGATATTAATACTGATATCACTATTAAATTTTGTCAGAGTTATAAATTTGATTTCTTTAATTATGTATTAATTGAATTAATAGATTAGATTATTTAAAATGATATTCAACCAAAAAATTAATATGTTAAGCTCAACTAAGATATTTTTTGATATATATTATATCAAATAATTAATAAATCATAATGTGTCTTGAGACATTACATATGCCCTTTCATAAATTCTCGAAATTTTTAAGAATGTTTTTGCATCAGGACTATGATATAGTGGTAGGACGATTAAATATTATCCAGATATTTATAGTTTGATCCCCAACTACGATGTATTTGTAGAAATTTTTACTCCAAATGGGACGTGAACCCTAGGACGTTGAGTTTCTAGATCGTCCATCGCGAGCGTTTCCTGATTTATTCTGATGACCAATAGGAAACTTCCGTGAGATCGGACCGGTATCCCAAATTCATCTATTACCCGACCCAATATTTTTTCGAAAATTTTAGGAAATAAATTTGAAATATATGTAATAAAATTCCATGCCGAGGAGCCTAAATGCAATTTCTTCCATCGACTTGTTACATAATTTTAGATTTGTTCTCACCATGTTATCGGGTCGGATCCGACTTGATGCATTCTCGTAGTTGTTACCATGAATCAGAGGACGATCATCAAAGCTCAGTAGACGATCCAGATCATTCCACGATGGACCTGTCGCAAAGAAATTTCTCTGCGCGGCTGCTTCTTAATTGCGTCAGTCCGCAGCAGTTCATTATGCGTCTCTCGCCGCACCTTTATATAGTGCATCGGCCCTAGGGTTGAATTACCGGTTGCGAAGGAAAGTCCTCTGTTTTCTCCGAATCAAACCCTAGTTTCATCTTCAACCACCGTTTTTTCTTTCGGTTCCGGGACGATGGCAGACGCATACTGGAGGTACAGCGAAGCCCTGCAACAGGCGGCCGCGGCAGCGTCCATGGTCGCTCCATCCGCCGCGTTGAAACGCTCTCGTACGGAGTACGCTGGTTCGTCGTCTGGCTGCTAAGCTACCCTGTTTCCCCATATAATCCCCTTTTGATTTGTCATCTTATATGTTATCTTAAATCTTCTTACATTTTTTTTCTGAGATCTGCTAGGGTTAGTTTTTTTTCCTTGTAGATAAAGTCGTGGCTGTGGATGATGTAATTTTTATTGTCGAGTGAGAGAATTATCCTTTTTGGACCGGGACTGTGTGTAGCTAGGAAGGTGCATCCAACCTTATTTTGGATGGGGATGATGCACTGACTAGTCCTTTTGATTATTATCTCATCTAATAAAGCGCAATCCTTATGTTCTTGTTTTCCCAACTTGACATCATTTTACGGTTTGTCTCCTAGACTGAAAGAATATTTTGCTAGCCAAGATTTAGCTGTCATTCTGAGATTTTTTCCCCCCTTCCGATAAGCATCTTTCTCGTTTCTCAGTATAGAATGTACCTTAGATCTATCATTCAAGAGGATGTGATAATATTGAGAATATCATTAATAAGATTAATGGTAGAGTTGTACAGAAGCCTACAATGGATATCTAGAGATATTACAAAGTATAAAATAATACTCAAATATTGAAGAGTAATTGAGTCTTACTTCAATATGATAGAACAAAAGAAAATGGATTGTGATGATATATACATGTTCAAAGACTGATTAATAATTTTTACTTTTAAAATGATTGAATCTATCATAACAGAAGGTGTTAGGGGCAGAGGGAGATCAAGAAAAAAATAACAATATTTAATTAAGTTAGTTTATTTGAATATTATAATGTTATAGACATATATAGAGCTTTGTGAAGGGATAAAAATCTTAAAATTTATAAGATTCAAATAGGTAGGGCAAAAACTGCTTCATGACTGCAATGGTGGCTACGATGAGTTCACAATAAGGATGAAGCATGGGGGTGGCTCTTTAGATGGCCCTCTATAGGCTCTGAAATTTTTGAACCCAAGTTATTTGAATATTGATACTTGATCAATGTGGAAGAATGGCTTGTTTTAATTTTTGACAACTTTTCAGTAGCATAGTGGCTCTATTAGGATATGCATAGGTGATACAATGTTCTGTACATTGCTATTGTCATTGAATATGATATCTTACTAACTGAACTTATTGTACTTAAGATATTCCTGGCGGACCTGAAATGCTTGGCTATTACCCTCGGGAAGATGACAGGGGAACCCATCACACAATCAGAGATACTGAGTCTATTGGTGCGTCATATGACCGTTACTTGCGCAATGGGGTGGGTGCTGTATTTTATGTTAATGTTTCTGACATTTGCGTAAACTCTTCACTGGAGTTTGATTTTGATACTTTCCTGTAGGTTTCTGCATATCCTGGTGGCGAACCTGTTAGGGCCAGTGGAAGCATTGGTGGTCTTCCTGTTGATGATAGGCGAATACTAGGTGTTGGGGGTCTGGATAGTCGGAGTGTAGGATATGTTGGACGTCCTGAACCTCCACTTCCTCCCGATGCTTCCAATACTTTGTTCGTGGAGGGTGTCCCTGCGAACTGTACACGCAGGGAGGTGTCTCGTATCCTTATGACTTTTTTTTAATCTTTTACGCTTAAGCTCTAGTACATGGAAATTCCTTTACTTTCTTTTGCAGATATTTTCCGGCCTTTTGTGGGTTTTCGTGAAGTGAGGCTTGTAAACAAGGATTCTAGACATGTAAGTTACACCTTGCTGTGTGCCTTTTGGTGTCACTTAAAAATTGGCAATTGCTGTCCTCATTTTTTTTTTTTGGTTTCAATTTTCTTGCAGCCTGATGGAGAACCACTTATCCTATGCTTTGTTGATTTTACTACTCCAGCCCAAGCTGCAGTTGCATTGGAAGCTTTGCAAGGTGATGACACTATGTCTGGTATACTTGATATCAGGCTTTATTTGGTAGTTTCTATACTTTCTGCTCAGGTTCTTGGTTCCTTTTTGCTGTCTTCTGTTTCATACTGCACGATAATCTTTAATACATTTTTGGAAGATATTTCTTGCTGTAGGATTCCCCTTTTTTGTACATTTTTGCTACAACTTTGTCTAGCTTTTCGTCAAACTGACAACGGGAAGTTAGATTATAGTCCGACCTGTTCATGAAAATTAGTGGTTTAGTTGAGGCGGCCTGTGACGTCTGTGTTAGTAGTAGAGCGGGAAACCAAATGAAAATTAGTTGATTTCCTAATCCTTCTTTACTTGTGATTATCAAACGGTGATATTCAGTCCACCATAACCCATCTTGACGGTTGGAATAAGAACATGATCTACTGGATTTCCATCACATTCCTTTCCCATAAGGGATGTGCGGTATGTTGAATTTGCCACCGTCAGTTATTTGTGTGAATCACGTTCCTTTTAAGTGTGCTATGTCGCAAACTTTCGTGGGCAAGTGCTGAAGTCATGCGCGTGTTACTGCCCTCTTTTGCCATTGTTATGTTCGTGAAATCACGTGTTTTAAAGTCTTCTATTTACGTTTACGGCAATCCCGCTAATCTTGGGTAATAATCTGGCTCCGTCCACACTAGTCACGATTCGATTTTGCAGGTTATAAATTCGACGAAAATGATCGCGATTCAGCCAACTTGAGGCTGCAGTTTGCTCGCTTTACTGGTCCAAGGCCTGGCGGGCCTCGTGGTAGGCGTTAAATGTGGGATTTACGTTTCCAGGTGATGAACAGATCAATGTTTTACCTTCTCCGTAAGTGTTGTGCTCGGCAAAAGCGTTGCTCAGCTGAACTGGATCATAGCTTTGAGATCGCATTCTTGTAGGTTCTATTGATTTGGGAGGCTCGCTTGCTTGACACGTTAATTAGACTATCTATATCTTTTCTGCCCCGTAGAACTAGCTATAACATACTTACCTTTATCTGTAAACCTTTGTTGTATTTCGTTTTTTTCTTTTTTACGGACCGCCAAAGTTTGTTTGCTACATGCGCACTTCTTAAGTGATGACTAGGCATCGTCTACCCCGTACAATGCTTTTGATTATTACTATATTACAAGTTCTTGCTTTTTTGATCTTTTGAATTGGGGGCGTGGTGTTAATTGTACTGGCTAAGTTAGTTTGTGATATTTTGCACCTGTTCTACTACAAGGATTCTGAGGTTTTACTTGTCCTATGTTTTGATGTTAAACCTGATTTGAAGTATAATGTTGTAACTTCTTCTTGCCGGAGTGTTAGTTGTTTGCAGTTTCACACTTCGCGGTTCAAGCAGGGTGCTGTGTGTATATAT
Organism: Boesenbergia rotunda; assembly: GCA_024364735.1. Lineage (NCBI taxonomy): Eukaryota > Viridiplantae > Streptophyta > Magnoliopsida > Zingiberales > Zingiberaceae > Boesenbergia > Boesenbergia rotunda. The sequence goes on from JAGFNQ010001736.1 coordinate 144,494, forward strand.
ATTTTTTTATTCTCAATAGTAAATTTTAAATTTGGAAAGCGAAGATGGGTTATAATGGATGATCCACCATTACCCGTGATTTGAATATTATGAGCATATGATATACTTTGTTAGACTTGAATTCTCGTTGTATAGGAGTCTGTCGTATCTCTTACTACACTCAGGGGCAAAGAGTGTTAGTTGTTTGTTTGTAGTTGTACACTTCCGGGTTCCCGTGGGGTGCTTTTCAGTCTAATTGAATACAAGTTAAACGGGTCGGGTGTTGGTGAATATTTCATTATTGGTGCATGCTTGGCCTGTTTGCTGTCTATTTGAATCCAAGTTAATTGGGTAGGGTGCTGGTGAATATCCGATTGTTGGGTTTTGGTCTTTGCCTCTCTATTTCAGTCTCCAAGAGGCCAATTTTCAACCGTTTATTCTCTAGGTTCGTCTATCAAATGGGTCATATCATCTTTCGCAACAAAGTGTTGTATCTCAAAGACTCATGGGCTGATTAACGAGGTTTTTTTTAACCTCGAGCGATCGGTCCGGTTTCACGGAAATTTTTCATTGGCTGTCAAGGTAAATCGGGAAGCGCTCGCAATGAGTGGTCTAGAAGAAGCTCAGCGTCTCAAGGTTCGCGCTTCATTTGAAGAAAAAAATTTTGTAAATATTTCGTAATTAAAAATCGAATCGTGGATGTCTGGGATAGTGATTAGTCGTCTTACCGCTGCATTATAATCCCGGAGGAAGAAAAAAAAACAGAGGTAAACATCAAATTGATTTGCCACCATCAAAGACTCATGTGCTAAATTATTCCACTGCATACTTATAATTATTCCTTTCGTGCATTTTATATTCACGAACACAAATGCCAATTGTTTTGACCGATTTTTGTTGCATTAGAAAAGGTGCTATCATCATTTCAAGCAACTAATGATTGGTTAATCGTTTATGAACCATTATCATAATTAATTGCACGTCTTCAGACAATACGAGTGGTTAATAGTAAAAATAATCTTACAATGATAGACACTGTTGATTAAAACGGATGAGCAACTTAATAATGGCAATTAATTACGACAACAGCAAGGACAATAAACAATATGAAAGTCATACAACATTAATTAACAAGTTTTGCTCGTAAGCATGTTTGTTATAGATAGTGTACCAAATCCCCCGCATCATCATTCTGCAACCAATCAAATTGGACTAAGTATTTTTTTTATTTACTTAAACTAATTCCAGATATATACACATCAAATTGATTAAAGAAAAACATAATTTCCAGACATATATCCATTTCTATTTCTGCATATATGCATAAGGATAAATAAAAAGAGTTCAATTAATGAATTAAAAATATACACTTAAAATTAATTGATAAATGGGTTGTGAGCCAATTTATCAATCTTGAACACAACCAATTATTGAAGTTTCAACCAGGTTAAGAACATCCAACGACAAGTCATTTCTTATTGGGATTTAATCTAGTAGGTTACCCTTAAATTATTTTAGGATGTTCCATGTTGTGCAGGGGGACAAATACTTGCATTTTTGTTTACTAGTTCTTATTGTAAAGATCAAGGCAAATGAAAATAAAGCAAAGAGAAGGGGATTACTGATAGATTTTGCTCCTCTGCATCAGAGGCATCCTACTTTCCTTCATCTCGCGGTTTGCATTTCCGGGTGGACCTTCTTCTTCAAACATTTCGATATCAGCTACCCATTTACCACCAAATCAATAAACATTTCAAGGAACCAAAACTTTTAGCAAACGATTATCATCACTTGTGAATGTGAAGAGCAGGAACATGTACCTTCTGTATCTTCCTAGTCGTTTTCTTGGTGTTGCCTTTTGTGGTAGCTGTGATCCACTTAGTTTCTTTCCCGTTCTGTATCTTCTTCTTCTCATGGATAATTGTGTACTGCTTCAATCTAACATTCGTTTTCTTGTTTGGTTCTCATGTAGACTGTTCACCGTTAGAGCATCTGCGGCGAAAAGATCAGCCAGCGTCGTCCTCTGTTCTCTCTTCTCCTTGTCCTCCATCAGCAGAGGCTGCTCTTGGATTTTCTCGGCGGTATCTACCTCGTGGATGATCTCCATTTTCTTTTCCTCTCCTTCAACTGGAAATTTGAGTTTTGATGTCTCGATACAAGACGGAGGCTTGCCTTCCACCAGAGCTGCTGCAACTTCCGTCCCTTCTTCATTCGTTATCTCCATCTCTAAATATTTTTCCTCTTCCCCTGGGAGTTCATCTTCTTTGGCACAGTACGATTCTGAAACAAACATAACCTGGCTGCCCAAGGTGCCAATGGTGAGAATACTATCGAGGACATCATGAAACAGTAAGGCTTTTTTCTCCATGCTATCCAAAATTTCCAGCTTTTCTCCTTCATCTCCTTCATAAACATCTGGCGATCAGAAACATAAAACAAGAAGATCATAAAAGATCATGCCATTCAATCTCGTGTCTGCAAGATTATGAAAAGCAAATACAACATCACAATATCCTCAACCTATCTTTCCAGAAACATGGCTGTACTTGATGTCGGGGTGCAACTTGCGATGCATCCAGTTAAAGATCTGTAATACAGTAACCAACAGCACATGATAATGAGCCAATTATGAGCACAACTTGTATATTCATCAAAAAGCTACTACATGGCGGCCACAATTTCATAATAGAGAAAGATTCATATACCGACCTTCATTGTTTTATCTCCAGGGAAGGGAACTACATGGAGGCCAACATGCCGGATGCGAGACGGCTTTAAAGATTAATGTCTAGACATTATGAAAATGTAGAGGATCTTATTCCGAAAGCCTCCCCAAATAATGAGACTTTCTGTTGCTGCGAATGGACAGGAGACGTAACAGTTCCAAATCCAGTAGTAAGAACATCTCTATAGGTACTAAAAAGGAGGTGGCCCTGAAGCTTTCAGTGGCATCAGCTTGGCAGGATTGAGCCTGAGAGATTCCTTAAGATGAAAGGCCACAGGAAGCTCTCTGCATGGAACTGGTAGGACCTATTGAAGACCACATTCTACACTCTAGTCCTTGGAAGTCAGTGAATATACTATATACCTGTCCTTCAACTCGGATATATACTAGGGTTTCTCGAGTGCAATATGACCCTAGGAAATGAATTCATGGATGCGGGATTGCAGATACTGGAGGTTCTACTGTCGAATACTAAAACGATACTGGCAACTACCTGCTATTTAGTGGAAACAAAAGTACATCTTTTTTGCATGTCTTTGTCCATTGAAACTAGTTGCCAGCTTGCTCCAATATGTTATTATCAATTTGTGGAAGTTCAAACATGAAGATGCTAAGGGTTGGTTAGTGCAGTTTGAAGATAATCGACATCCAGTTACCTGCTTCATATTAATGCTAGGAAGTTATTATCAGATGAAGGCATATAATCGGAACAGTATGAAATAATTCATATAAACTGGATACGCTATATAATGCAGACTAGGAATTTATTATGTAACTAACAACACATGATGGGAAATAACAGTAGCAATAATGAAGTAAAATGAAATTTGGGAGAATTAGAACAAACATAGCAGTCACCAAAGAGTTCCAATACTTAATAAGGAACTAGAAATTCATATGAAGAAACTTGAATAAATGCCATAAGGAGCTAAGTATGATAGCCTTGGCAACCATAGGTTGTAGCTACAAGATATGACTTTATAAAGCTCTAAACAATGTGATGATCAGCCATTTTGTTGGAAGGAAGAAAAGTTGTCTGGTCTAGGCTAGGCAGTGTCAACTCAATTTTGAAAGTGTCTATGTGAATGCAAATATACTTAATGTTGTTAGAATTGAGATCTTACCCAAGAGTTGTGAGGGAACATGGTTAGATCATAGTATCAGAGATCCTAAACCAATTCAGGTCTTCAGAATGAGGTTCATCTAAAAGCTAAGTTTGGTCATGGAACCTACTGTTTCACTTTAATAATAATCTTGGTAGAAACCATCTCCTAAAAGATCCAGCCACCATTCAAGATTAAAGTATATTACATATGCTAATAGAGACTAACCTAGTAAAGCTTTGCTGATCATTTCCTAACTGCCTGCATAAATTGACAAATCTAATCCATCTCGTGTCTTAAGCTTAATAAAAAAAAGCATTAATCAAGTGAGAAACCTTAACCCTCAAACCCAACCAAACAAAGCAAAATCATTCACCCAAGTCCACCAGTTAGCCAAAAGGCCATCCAGGATAAGGAAGAAGCAGTTTGTGCATCTTAAAGACAATAGAATTTTGACACTAACCCTAGCAGAAATCTTGATACTAGATTCAACTGCATGTCTGAAAGATTGCATCAGAGAGAACTTTAGTAAATAAGAAAGCAAGAAGATCAAATTATAAAGAACTACGAGACATACAAGTAAGATCAATCTATAACCATCACAATTATGATAAACATCTCAACTCAAATTATACATTAAGCATTAAAGTTTCATTCTATGACACGACAAGATCTAAGCTTTTGCCGAACAGGTGGAAAACGAATGTTGGAAGATGACTTGACAGAGGGTAGGAAGTACTCATGTGGTCCAGCGACATCACATCCATGCGCTTTCCCGGCGACTACACGAATTAGGTGCGATCCACCGTCGAACACATTAGTCACAGGGAAGAAGCATCGAAACCACACCATGGAACCTGGAGCTTAGAAACAACAGATCCGCACCAGATCCGGGAAGGCACCGCTCGGAGTTGCACTTGGCTGGCGCTTCCGTCGCCATTGCTGTGTCACGGCGGCGAAAGCTCAGTGCCGACGGCAAATGCGAGGTGGCGGAGCTTGGCGATCTCGAAGGCCGAGAAATACGGCCAATTTCGATGATTTATGGGCAAATTACTGGACCACGTATTTCTTTCAATATTTTTTTTTTTTTTTTTTTTTTTTTTTTTTTTTTTTTTTTTTTTTTTTTTTTTTTATTCACGACCAGTATTCATCAATATCAAATATAAAAACTTGATTTCTATTCCATATTATTCTAATTACCCCCCCCCCCCCCCCCCCCCCCCCCCCCCCCCCCCCCCCCCCCCCCCCCCCCCCCCCCCCCCCCCCCCCCCCCCCCCCCCCCCCCCCCCCCCCCCCCCCCCCCCCCCCCCCCCCCCCCCCCCCCCCCCCCCCCCCCCCCCCCCCCCCCCCCCCCCCCCCCCCCCCCCCCCCCCCCCCCCCCCCCCCCCCCCCCCCCCCCCCCCCCCCCCCCCCCCCCCCCCCCCCCCCCCCCCCCCCCCCCCCCCCCCCCCCCCCCCCCCCCTCGAACGATTCTACAATCGGTGACTAATTCATCTGATTTCAAATATTAACTATTCAATTATTTTATTCCCAAACTTAAATGGTTCTAACCGTAATGATTTAAAACTAACTGGGATGATGGATGCAGTAATCGATTAAAAATTATTTTAAAAAAAATATTTAAAAGTATTAAAAATTCGGTGCTCTCTGTAGGATATGTCGAATTGATATACGAAGATATAAAAATAATCATGAAAATGAGATAAATATATAGGATTTGATTTCAGATCATTCTGAAAAAAATATTTAATTTGTGTTTAAAATTCATTGCTCACGATATAATGTATCAAATTAATATTTGAAAATACGAATATAATTAAGAGAATTATACGCCCCATGTAGTATTAAGTTTTATGTCATTTTAAATTTTTTAAATTTATTAGCCGATTTTGAATGAAAATCAAGTCAAAATTAATTGTGAACTTAGAGAGTTCAAATTGACATGGAATTAACTCTTATATATTGATCTTATTCTCTTGATCATATCTATGCCCTTGAATAATAATTTGACATACTGTATTTAGAATAACAATTTTTTTTATCATAAAAAAATTTTAATCATTTTTTAAAAAATAATTTTTAACCGATTGATGACTACTGTATAACACTAGATTAAAATTATTATTCATGATTACATACATATTTTTAATCGATTACTATACTACACTTATCGATTAAAAAATTAATTTATATTAAAAAATTATTATTATGGGGTATCGAATTAATATTTAAAGTATATAGATAATTAAGAGAACGATACGAACATATAAGACATGATTCCATATTATCCGAATTTCGAAATTAATTGATAAATTTAAAAAAATTTAGAATAATCTAAAATTAAATTTTATATATTCATTTAATTTTTTTAATTATATTCATGTTCTATATTGAAAACATCAAAATTTTTATTATAAAAGACTTTTTAATATATTTTAAAAATAACTTCTGATGAATTATTACCGTGTAACACTGAATTAAAATTAATTCAAAAATATTTATAATTGATTATTATACGATAGCATGGCATGGAAGGATAAAAATAGAATTAAATATAAAATTTGATAACTTTAAAATTAACTTGTTTAAGTATTTCAGAAACTTTTCTAGTTCAGTAATTTGCTGATGAATTATAATATGAGCCATAGTAGCATACAAACCCAGACAACGGAAATACGTATAAAACAGTTTCCGATTTTTTATTTCAAATTTTTGTTTATCAAAAAACATAAAAATTTGAAAAAAAAAAAAATTAATTTGTATTTAAGTTTTTATAGAGTAGAATTAACATTTATTCTAAAAATAAACAATAACTATTACAAATCAAATTATGTTAAATAAACAGAGCAAACAAACAAAAAGAATAGAATTAAGATGAAATCATCATGTGTGTTGTAATTCTTTCCTGTGTGTTCTTCTAAAAGAAACTACCATCAACGTGCATCAACAAATAAACAAAAACAAAAACTTAACGAAGGGCATGCTTTAGATCTAATGGAACAACATTAGAAGCAATTACAAGTATGGTCACCAAAGATCTAGCGATGATGTCTCGTGTTGGAGCTGCGTATCGTGACACCGTGCAAGTATCTCGTGTATCCAAGAACATTGAGCTTGCCGTCTTCCGGTCGGATCCAATCTTTCAGCATGGAGTAAGCAGTAGGAGGCAAGTTCAGATCCTGCATAGCACAGCTATGTTACAGTCAGCGCATGTGTTTAAGATTCAAAGGTTTGTGTGAAATCCGTTATTACCTGGGCCAATTCCTCGACAGAGATGACTCGGTTCCCCTCTAGTTCGAAGAACTCGAAAGCTGTACTTGCTATCTGCTCCCAACCATCTAAGGGCTCGAGATGATAGGGGCTGGTTGCGGCCGCACAAAACTCCTCGAAATCCATCCTCGTGTATGAGAGTGGCTCCAGCTGGTTTTGAGATCAAGGAGCAGTTAGACAGTTAAAAAGATCCATAACCAGATAAGTGAATGATAAATTCGCTTAGCGATAAATTTTACTACCATGCCAACAATTTCAGTAGTTTACATACAAGAACTCAAGTAAAATTTCAGTAGTCAACCCTTGTATAGAGAAAAAAATAAGTTCGATACATAAATAAATGAATAGAAGCACATCATATAAGAGAGTCACACTGTTACAGAGTAAAGACTAGACTAATACTGTAAATAGCCAAGTTATTGATATCTCACCGCGTTTAGAATGTCAAGAACCCTGGACTCCCTCATTGCTTCAGTGGCGTTTTGCAATAATGCCTGCACAAAATGCAAGTCGATAAATAAAAGGAAAAAACAACTAGAATGGCACCAACATCATGTACTAGAAATGTGTGTATCAAGAAAAACTAGGCAAATAGCTCCTTGTGTCGTGAGCTCTTCTATTGTGGTACTTGATAAATAAACTGATTACTGACCATCCGAAAGTTTTCAAGCGATACGAATCCATCTCTTGTTGGCTTTAATAGCTTAAACTGCAACCTCATATAAAAAAGTTCATCCTCTGTCAGAGCTTTAGACAGTGCCTGCAGAAACACAGCAAGTGCAAAAATTATGATATATTGGTTATGACAAAATGTTTCTATAGATTAATTGCCCCAGTAACATTAGTAATTGAGGGCAATTGCTGTATCAGTTCCCCATTTTTAATACTAGTTAAAATTCTGTACATAGTCAACCAAGATAACAACCATACATTCACATTTATATCAATATTGAAATCTTATCGTGCTAAGCTCTTGAATATTTGAATATTTTAACAATGTATTACCTTTAAGGTAGATCGCCTAAGAGGTGTTGCACGAAGATAAGACTTCACTAGTCTGTAGATAACTATATCCAATGGAATTTTCTGTTGTAAATCTCGCAGCCAAGGGTGGGCTGTTACCAAAAAACGAAATACAGAGAAATACTCCAATTAAAGGAAAAAATAGAATATGTGAAGTTAAAGGTGTGAATTTCATATCACTTTAAATCAATCAAGATTTTTCAGAATCGTGGAAGCTAGCGACTTACTCAAAGCCTGTGCAGCTGTCATTCTTTTCCTGAAATCCTTATTTAAAAGCCTTTGCACAAAATCTTTGGCTTCCGGAGAAACATCCGGCCACGGTGAATCAACATAGTTGGGATCAGCCCTCAGCACAGAACGAAAAATTCCTGATTCAGTTCGTGCCCAGAAAGGTCTACAGCCACACAACAGAATATATGTTATAACTCCAACACTCCAGATATCTGCCTCTGTACTGTATGATCTATGTAAGACTTCAGGAGCAACATAGTAAGCACTTCCACAATATCATTCAGCCTTTCATCTGCATAATCATTTTTAAATGGAAGTTTAAATGCCAGCTGTAGTGCAATGATATACAGTTATACTACAGATGAGATACAAATTCTGAAATGAAAGAAGAAAATAATTTCAAGAGAAATGTACTAGATACAGGTCAGTAAGGCCATGGCTTAAGATTTTCAATTATTAATAAAACAAGCAATTCGATTAAGTAAGTTTGGAGCCAGTAGTTGGTGCTAATTTGTCCTGCCATGTCATTTTGTGACAAATGTAAAATGATACAAATACTCTAGAATAAATTTACAAGATATAAATTGGTAAACTACCCAAGTCACACTTCTATGGTTTTAAATTAGTTAATCCCTCTAAATTTAATGTATCAAATTGTTTTTGTAATGTATCTATTCATATAATTATGTCAATTACGTTATGTAGCTTCATAAATTTTTGTCAGTAGAATGTCATTGTCTTTGGAATTCACATGCATCTCTTTTTGAATCATCCTCCTGCAGTATTACTCTTAATTGTACTGTCATTTGGTCATCTTTGGCAAGTCAATCCAATAAACCATGAAGCACTGTCTGTAGCTCCTACCGAAGTTGGCATGCGACAATATCCCTAATACAAAAAATTAATCCAAAAGCTAATTTGTAGTGTCTAGTCAAGAGAGATACATATACAATCAAATAGCTAAGCCTAAAAATTCATTTTTTAGGAGCTAGGTTATCTTAGCTTAGATTACAGATAACACTGAAGCAAGATTATTTTAAGAGTTAAGTAGAACAAGAAAGAACAGTCTATGGCAATGCATACATGTTATGTCATCTTATAAACGCCACACAACTCTCAATGGCTTTGATCTATATGCCATTCATTTGATAATTACCTTAATTTCTCTATATACAAATACATAAGAACATCTTAGTTTAATTTGCGTCATTATTGTAATATAATCAGTCCACAAAGAAACAAGCCCTGCAATTCTATCAATATAATCTGATGGTCCATGATAAACAACAGCATAGAACTAGACATCGACATCTGTAGATAGCTTTGCATAAATTATATTTATCAACTAGGAAACAGAAGCTATAAGTTAGCAACAGATTATCCCACAATCAAGTCAACAATCAGCCATCTGTCTTCGTGTCAGGAGTTACCAAAATGCAACACACAACAAAGTTTAAGCAGCATAAGTTTACATAGTGGATTGCTAGACTCACCTGGTTTAATAAAATCTGAAAGACCAAAATCAATCAGCTTCATGTCAGCACATTCATCTTTAGTGGCAAAAAGAAAATTCTGTGATAAAGAGGGGATGAGGAAATGCTGAAAGAGAAAATCACAAGACAAGACGAGTCCTAAAAAAATATATGTTTCAATCGCGAAGTGGCTTATGGTGTCAAACCTCTGGCTTTAAATCACGATGCACAACGCCTTGAAGATGACAAAAGGCAACAACACTCAGAATTTGGACTACAATAGCCTTTGCATCCTCCTCTGTATATCTTCCACCTCTTGAGAACAAAAGAAATACAAGATTTCACGTAATCTAAAAAATATATAAGACAATTAATGACAAAAAAGAATACCTGGACAAAATTCTCTCTAGCAATTCTCCACCTTCACATAATCTGAAAAAGCAAAAACATGAAGAGAGAATAAGGTAGCCATGCCAACACAGTAAAATATATAGGGAAGCCCCCTCATGTTTATTTACGAAATTGATACAGCAATAAACACTTTGATGAAATCTGATTCTGCAAATAGCAGATCAACCACAGGAAAAAGTGCCAAATGAATCAAATTCTATATCAAATAATATGGCACAAGCAATCAAAAATTAATTGCACAAAATACTAATACCGTGATAACAGTGAATGTTAGATTAGGACATAGTGACATACTCCATCACTATGTAGACATTAAGTGTGTCCTCACATGCCTCATAAAACTTGACAAGATTTTTATGGCTAGATAAAGCTTTCAGGATCTTAACCTCCCGGCGAACATCTTCAATTGATACAGGGGTTGTCATCTGCATTAAAGATCCCAAAAATATCAGCAAGCCAACCATATGCTCATTCTAAAATACCATGGAGTTCTTGTGATCTTTTTCATGACAACAGCAATTATCAGCTGTAGTCCTGAAATTTGCAAGTTTTCATATTAAATTTATTGATAGCAAATCAAGGGAGAAAGTGATGAACGAAATCTATGCATTTAGCCAAAAAAGAAAGTATCATAAAATTCCCACGTCTTTAACTATCAACTGTATTTTCATTCCCAAGAAGAATTCAATAAAACTAGATTAAATAGGACAATACAAAGTTCAACCACATAAACTTGGCAGTAACAAGCAAACCAACTCGGCTGTTGACAAACTGTGGTGCTACCAATTGCCTAATGCTTTTCACCAAAAAAAATGGAACCAATAGAACTCTACAACATAAATAGAAGCACTACCAATCTATCTACAAAAACATTATAGCTGAGACTACAAGAAGAAAAACTACACTGATTTTCAAAGTTTAACTTGCATGCATTCAGTTACAGGTAAAAAAAAGTAGGTGACTTAACTGCAACAATATAACTTATTTAGGATAACATACTGTGCAGAAAGAATGTTAGATCATCTAAGTGTTTATATCATGCTAGCATGTGAATGTGAAGTTATGATATCAGTAACATGGCCAAGACCAGGGCCTTTCAAGTTATTGGGAAGATGATTTGAAATTTTTGTAAGACAGTACTGGGAATTCAAAGAAAGAGATTACATCCTTCCATTTGAAGAGCGGATAATTTAAGCTAAGAGTCATTATAAAGAGCTTAGTTTACAAGAGACATCTTGCAGTAAGCTCAACACCATGAAAGATCCATGGAACAAACCCCAAATAATTAGGGGAATAAAGCTTGTTTTGATTATATAATTTCTTTATGGTAACAAATTTTTTCACAAGAATTTAACAAAACATAAATAATTAGTAGCTTGTCCAAAATTTAACATGTTTGGGTCATTCAAGTATGAGCTTATTCAGTAATACCACTCACCAGATGTGTATAGCAAGGCTTGGATTATATGTTTATGTTTCTTTCAAATCATCCAGAACATTCAAGGCAAAGAAATAGTAGAAAAATATTCTTTGTTTAATTGGAGATACTAACTAGCTTCTATGTCAGAAATAAGAGACAAATAAGCAATGTTGGAATGTTTTCTGTGTTGCAATAACGTAATTGAGACCTATCATGGAGGTTGTTTAATCAGTGAGGAGGTTTATAAGGCTAAGATGGGCTTAATCATTTTGCCCAATGGTTTAGGTAAGATGAAGACAGTTTTTCATGTGCTTAACATCATAAGAACATGCAATGCCACGACAAATAGATTGAACTATTTATCTTAAATTTGTTTTTCTATCACTTTAATTTTGTCACAAGAGAATCTCGTGACATTTCAGCTCATAAAAGGACCTGTGTCAGTGCCAATCTCTCTCCCAACCCAACACAAAAAGCACATAGGAAAGGACAAATAGAGAAAAACAACATACAAAAAGTTGAACACAGAATTAACAGTCAGAAGTCGGATAAAACACGCACTAAACTGCAAACGAAGAGATGATAGAGACATTGGATTTTCTAATCGAGCGTCTAGTATTGGACACTAATATCTGGAAATAGTTAAACAATTCGTCAAGGTTTAAAAGAGAACAAAAAACTGACACAGAAAATTCACGTTTCGGACATACCACCGCACCTTAGCTTTAGAGATAATCTTGACGGCAACAAGCTGACCCTTGATCTCCCCTTTCTTAGCAGTAGCCAAGCAGGTATGCCCGAAATGGCCCCTTCCGACCTCCTTCCCCAGCTCATACTTCGCCCCAAAGTTTTTGCCATACCCAAAGCTCTTATCCAACGGCCTCTCCCCTTCCCCAGACCCGTCCTCGGTCGCCGGCCCATCTTTAGGTTTCGGGGGGCCTTGCCGCTTCGCGAGAGCAGCCTTTATGTGCTTCGCCGGGGACGGCGGCGGAAAAGGCCTCCCGAAAAATCGCCGGGGGGTGGACCTGGCGGGCGAGGGGGAGACACCAACGGGGAGGGGACTGGCGAAGCCCTGCGGGTATGGGCTAGGCCAGGCCGAACCGCCGCCGTAGGAGTAGTGGGGTGCGGTCGCGCCACTCCGGGATTTCCGAGCTGGAGTGGCCGGGACGATTTCTCCGGCGCCATTGGCCGACGTCTGGGCGGCGCCACCGTCCTCGGAGACAGAGACGTTCTTGCCGTAGCATTGCCCCATGGCCCTCGCCCGCCGCTTCCTCCTGCCTCGATTTCTTCGCCGTCTCTGGGGTTCGACGGTTTCGACGAGGGCAGTCGAAGAAGCGGCAGTCGAAGAGAGGAGGAGCGTGAACAGAGGCGGCATTAAATGCGGCGTAAATTTTTACTTTACACTCTCTACTTCAAATTCTTTTATGAAGTCTCCTATAGTTCTATTATCTCGACATTACCCTTCCAAACTTTTCAAATTTGCCGCTTTCCAAAATTATGACGAGTAAATGAATTTTTTAATAATTTAAGTTAAAATTTGTTACTTATTTGTCATATTGCTAATAATTTCAATACTATAATACATACAAAAAATACTGATAAAGTTTTATTAATTTAATATTCTAAGAGTATTGTAGCTTGGGTAGCATTTTGACTGAAATTTCTACATTTTGAGGGGTCTATTTATAAAGCACCGAGATGGAGTGAGCCAAGAAGTAGGATCCAACTTCTGCAGATCCCATCGCCATTAAAATCTCCTATCACTCTCCAGACAGCGACCTATTATAACTGCGTACAATTCCTATCAAGTTCGATACGTGGCGAATTGTAATGGGTGAACTTAGTATCAAATGTCTCCGTTCGTGCAGGGGATGGAGACGGCCTCGGGTTTGGGTTGCCGAATTCGCTCCGCGAACACGGCGCGGCGCGCAGTGCGCGATCTCGCGTTCTTAAATTTACAACGATCCATGTGGGGCCCCATGGAAAATATCACACGAGGTGCTTGTGTTTCGAAATATTTGAATTATATCCTTTTTATTTTTATAGAGCGAACTGAAGTATTATCTATAAACAATAAAAAAAAAGATTGATATAATAGATCCGCGTTGACCAATACTATTCTCAGTAGTCACGTGATAAAAGTCAAAGTCAACACCTAATAAAGAAAAAGGTAAAGCATACTGTCCATATGTTTCCTCGTGAATAGTGTAACCGCAATCGCTACTTTTCTCCTTCCTTTACTTTCCTTTGTTTTTTTGTTTTTTTTTTTTTTGATAAGCCTGGTAGATGTTTACTAGTTCGGGAAATAAAAATTTTAAGGTATTTTTAATTTTGAAAGTCAGGAGTTAATTTTTATAAAGAGGTAAAGCAGTTGACTTTTTCATTCTAATGTTGACTTTTTAAATTCATATTTTAATCGATAAATTATTGAACCATATAATTAAAGTTGTCGAATATTTAAATCACATAGATAAATTTTAAAATTATTAAATCATGTACCTCATACTCATTTTACTTATTCGTAGGGATGTAATCGAGCCGAATTGAGCCAAACAGTATGAGGCTTGAACTCGGCTCAATTCACTTTTCCCTTTGATTCGGGTTTGATTCGAGTTTTAATCCTTAAGTTTGAGTTCGGTTCGTAATAAAATTAAAGAGTTCACGAACGACTCGAGCTTGACTTGAAAATAATTCGTTTAAAATTAAATGAGCTTAGTTCAAACTCAGCTTGTTAAATATGCTCGAGCTCGAGTTTGTTAGGCATATAATTTGTAGAACCGTTGGCAGGCAGGCAAGAGGAAGGTGAATTACCCTGTAAGTCAAAATTATATCTTTTGTACTTTTCTTACAAAGATGGACGTTAGTTACAGCAGTTAATTAAAAATATAAAGCAAATAAAAGAAACTAATAAGAGACACAGAAAGTTTCTTGGTTGTAACCAGAATGGTTGCTAATCCAAGGAAGTTGAAAGCTCTACTATCAAGACCTCCTTCGTTGTAGGCAGAGTAATCTTTTATAAACTTTTAATAGTATAGGAAAAAGTTAGGAAAATTAAGTACAAGAGTTGTTGTTGAAACTTAACTTCTGGACGCTATTTATAGCTCAAATACTCAAGTTACTGTTGTAGTGACGTGCACATGAGGCGCCTCAGTTGTGATATGCTACGTCTCAGATGGATAAACTTTTATTCATGCTGCCAACAATAAACTATTGATAAGTTTTGTTCTGAGACGCCTCAATTGGACTTGAGGCACCTCAGTTAAGCCTTTGCGTAAAGCTGATTCGTTCAACTGAGGAGCCTCAAACTGGTAAAGTCAACATTAGAGTTGGGTTCAGGTGATTTCCGGCCAACCAGAGTTAAGCTCATCCGAACGTAACTCTGACCTTTTGCCTCGAACAAGCTTCCTCCCTAGCTTCTCATCCCTCGGGCACCGCACGCCCTTCTTACTCCATCGGTGTACTCTTCCGCGGTCTTCACGTCCCTCGGATGCACCGAGCTCGTCGGCTCCCTTCCCCATGTCATCTTTCTCGTTTGCTGCGTCTTTCATTCGACTTCCTGAGCTCCTGCACACTTAGGCACAAGGATCAAAATAGACCAGAACCCAACTTGACTTGGTTGATCACATCAAAATCAACCTGGGATACTTACATAATGAGCTCGTGAAAATCACCTATAGTGACAATCTCAGCCATTGGATTGAGAGAGTAGGAGGAAACCAATCTTATCCATTAGTTTAATTTTGTTTTTAGAATTTCTCTTTTGGAGTTCGGAAGTTAATATTTAAATGAGCATCTTAACACACGAGTCTTTTAACAAATACATTCATGAGCTTTTAAACGAAAATATTTCGAGCTCACGAACCAAAAATTGTTAAGCTCGAGTTTGGCTCGATAGTGTATTCGAGCTCAAATCAAGCTCGAGCTTGACTCGTTAACTTAATCAAACGAACTCAAAATTTTTTCGAACCGAGTCCCGAATAGCTCGCGAGCGGCTTGACTCGTTTACATCCCACTGATTCATATTCGCTTGCACTTATCTCAATTGATTGCTATAGTATAGAATCTATTCAGACCATTATACACTATATGAATCAATTTAACAATTCGATTCAAGTTCAAGAAATTACTCTGCTTAATATAACATATCCAAATGATGTTTGTGGACACGAAATCGATTGATAGACCTAAAAATCTTGGAATGATATGAAATTAAGTCTTATATGTTCGTTTAGTTTTTTTAATTATATCTATGCCCTAGAATATCATTTTCATATGTCATATTGAGAATAATAATTTTTTTTAACACAAATCAAAAAATTTTAATCAATTGCTACGGTACGAGATACAGGATATAGTAATTTTAAAACATACCTACATGGATTTAGATATTCAACATCTTTGACGAGTAATTTACTGAACTTATGCCAACAATTATAATCATAATTCTATAATTCTGAAAAAATAATAATAATTTCACAATCACTCTGCATAAAATGTTATCTCCTATTTCACCATCATCAAATTTTTGTCCAAGTTCATGAGAAAACCAAGGTAGACTTCATAATTAAAGAATCACAAGATTACAGAAATGAAAAGAAAGAAAAAGATTAAAATATGTATGTAATTGGTAGATGTCAAACTGTCCATGGCAGTTAATTGTTGATCATGCCAGAGAACTTGACTTTTTGTTCTTCCAGAAGACGTATTTGTGATTAGTTTGTTGTGGTAGGAAGCTCAGTCCAAACATCTCCTTCAGGACCTGCCCTTGCTCCACGAGACCGATTAGCTTCGCCACAAGGGAAGCACTCCCCTGGACATGCGCCATGTCGGTTTGGGTCCAGACGCGCTGGGCGAGCTGCCATCTCCTCTGTTTGGAATCGAGATCGATTCCCCAATCAGTATACAATGAGATCCTTTCTTGCAGAGTTAGCTTCTTCTGCATATGCTTGTACAACATTTCTCTTTCGCGGCGGAGATACCTTAGGCTGTTGAAAAATTCGAACGGCGCTAGTGTTACGATACAAATCTAGTTTGAATGACGAAAGAAAAGGATCGAGAGAAGCAATGTACCTTGAAGAGGATGTAGGATTATGGCTATTCTCGGTTGCTATTGCTGTGGCACAATGAACATGAGACAAGGTGTTTTGCAGAAACGATAGCCTTCTGTGTTCCACTTCTATGTAGATGTGGTCGGTTGGATCGCCATTGAAAAGAAGGAAAAAGTATGTCCTGTGGACCAAGGGCACATTGCAGGCGTGCCAAAGCTCAATTATCTCTAGTTGCTTCCTCTCGAAGTCGAATGACCATCTTGAAGGAGATTCGACCGGATAAAGTACCGAGTCTATTCCCACATCCATCATAGTTTTCTCAACTTCAGAATCTTCAACTTGTGCGTCTCGGTTCTCCTACAACAAGAAACAGTATTGAAACTGATTAGCATAATGGCACGATAGGTACATAATTGCAGACATTGAAGCTAGGATGCTTCACGCCCACTAGTCCCACATGAACAAATGTGTATCAGTTCGTTGTGCCGCCATAATAGAAGGGTATCTCATGTTCTCACCTGATCAACAAGTAGTTCCCTTTGATACTTACTCTGAACTACACTCGGAGAACAATTACTGATGTTTGCTATGTTGTCTTCGCGAACAATCAAAATATCCCCGGTTCCGACAACATCACCTGAAAGTTCGATAGTTCTCTGAGATTCTTCATGCGAACATGACCCACTTTTTGCATGATGACCGAACTCAGAGGTGTTTGTTAAAACGCTATCTGATATGCCATCAAGTTGTGTCTCATGATGCTGCTCTGCATCTTCAGATGAAAAAGATGAAGCAATCATTAGCATCCCATTGCTATTACTCTTCTAGTTTGTGCCAACTCCCCAGAGGCCATGACTGTGCATTTTGGGCAGCAGAGATGAAGTACTGGCACATGGTTTTACGATAGCACCAACTGCACTTGTTGTGGTATCCATTGGTTGCTCCATTCTAGGTCTCGAATCTATGCCGACCCCATGATGTGATCCAGGATTTTCAAGCTTCGCTGCGTCAGTCACTTCGCCCTGAGATGTAAGACTATCATCGTCTTGAATCATTGATGCAGCACTGGATTCCTCGCTTTTGCTCGTGCTCAAGGCATGTATCTCAATACACCTAACTTCCTTGCAGTGGTCTTCATTTTTTCTTGCGTGGATTTAAAGCCCTTGCCCCTTTGCTGCTGTAAGATAATTTCGTTGGTTGCAGAACTGCTAACTGAATGCCTAGGTGAGACGTCATGATCTTTGTCCAGTTTACTATGAAGCTCTAAATGATATTCATCTTCGTAGTTGCTTTCGTGTGGCGTGCAAAGTCTTCTGGATTCAATTTCTGGACTTTGATATGCAGTGCCTGATGTATCATAAAATCTTCTAGATTCGGTATCTGGACTTTGATATGCGATGCCTAATGAGCTGGAAAATCTTGTAGAATAAAAATCTGGACTTCGATATGCTGCTCCAGATGTTCCAGAAATCGAGCACACGTCTTCTTGGGTGTTTTGCATCTGTGATACCATTGAAGATTGACTCAATTCATCCTACACAGATATAAACAAACTTTAACAAGACAAAGACGACTTATAGGACACTTTTGGTGAACTTGTATTGGAACCA
This sequence comes from Boesenbergia rotunda, assembly GCA_024364735.1. Taxonomy (NCBI): domain Eukaryota; kingdom Viridiplantae; phylum Streptophyta; class Magnoliopsida; order Zingiberales; family Zingiberaceae; genus Boesenbergia; species Boesenbergia rotunda. Next base: position 162,786 of record JAGFNQ010001736.1, read on the forward strand.
TACCCATAGTCTTGAAGCTTGTTCATTGTCGCCTACGGCTCTAAGCAAATCATCGAGACGAGACTGAGCAAGATCTCTTTGCTGCATCAGCTCCATGATGTCTCGTTCCATCTGTATGAGGATTTAGAAAAAATAACATTCAGAATATAGTGAGAAGCACCGATGAAGTGAGATAAAAAAAACTTTTGTTGTAGAAAGTCGAACATTCGTGCATTAATAGCTGAAACATTATTGCTTCAACAACCTTCTTGATTTGTGAATCTTTGTCTCTTAGAGCTTCGAAATGGGTAGTACGGGAAGTTAATCCTGAATTACTGAGTTCGGTCTCCAATCTGGTGACTTCTCTCTGTAGATGCTTGATCAATGCTTTGTCAGACATCACCACATTCACCTGTGCATTTGTGACTACTTGTTTCGCACAGTTTGCGAAGAAGAGAGTGTTCCGGGACTGTTCAACGTGACTATGAGCAGCGTTCATTGTGCAGACAATAGCGGTTCTTGCATTGCCCCCCAAGGATGATTGTAATATCCGTGTCAGTTTTGAATCTCGATATGGAATATGCCCATTTCTTCCCTCACTGCAGCAACATAAGATCATTAGATCATGCAATAAAAGCGTGAGTTAGATCATTAGATCATGTTAACTGAATTTAAGGTGTCTTTTAGTAGTAACCATATATGTATCCGAAGTAACGCATGTACTACGACTCAAAATAGATCAAACAACACTGGATTTCAAAATATTAAAGAACAATTGCATGCGTTTACATAAAAGGTTATATAGAGTCGAAAGGATCAAAAAAGACTTAAATACTTGGATACATGTAAAAGAGTTAAACAACCTTAACTTTCGGATAACAGTGCCAAGGGTAAGCAAGCTTCGATTGATATGGCAACCTTCTTTTAGTCTAGCTCCAGCAGATGCAGCTTGAGATGCACGCTCACTACCTGCAAGGTCTACAAAATTCTGTCCAAAGGAAACATTCTCAGATGTGGCATTTTACATTCTGAAATATCATAATTTGGTTACGAACAAAAACCATACCACGGTTGCCGCTATGGTGCTATTTCTACTTACAAACTCTCTAGTCGAGCTTTCAATTGTCTGGCATAAGAAAATAAACAACATTATAATAACACAACCGCCAAAGCCAAACAACATGGGAATAAGGTGATTGATAATATTGTTGGTGATCTAATGAATTTGATAATGACAAAGGGTTCAAAGTTAAGTTTGTGTGGTGATCTAATGAATTTGCTAAGTGTGCAGGAAAGTCCTAGTTAACCTAGGCACGAAGTCTTGACATGCAGGGTTGAGCACGAAATCCTGATCGAGGACTGGGCACGAAGTCCTGACCGAGGGATGGGCACCGAAGACCTGACCAAGGGTTGGGCACGAAAACCTGGTTCGAGGAATTGGGCACGAAGTCCTGGTCGGGGACTGGGCACGAAGATCTGATCCAGAAGATCGGGCAGAAAACTTAGCCGAGCGAGGACTACGGACAGAAGTAGAGACGGGTCGAGGTACGGACGTCTCGAGATCTGGGAGTTTCGGAGGACGAACAAAAGTCCAACCGGAGGAGCCGGTTGGCAAAAGGTAACTTCTCCAGAGTAGAGTAGGTGAGGACGCATTCTCCGGAAGAAGGAACAGTAGATGTCGGTTCGACCTAAGATTTCATTTGAAATCCAAAGTCAGAACCAGATAGCTCTAGCTGTCATTTATGCATGCATTCACTATATTATTATTGTTCTTGGACTAACCTTGACTGCAGGCTTAAGGGATCAGCTGGCTGCGATCAAGGGCGCCTGAGAGGACTCAGGCGCCCGTGAGCCAGGCGCCTGAGAGGTCTCAGGCGCCCGAGAATCCAGGCGCCTGAGAGGACTCAGGCGTGTCAGAGGGGTTTTCTCAGCTATTGGCGAAGCTGAGTTAGCGATCGCTGGTTAGACGCGCCACATCAGCTCCTAGGTGCTCCAGTGCTCTCAGGAGCCCAAGAAGGGGATAAAGTTTGGCCGAGTCTGCGGATAATGACGCGGCCGAAACGGTGACGTGGAGGGCGCCCCCATAGCCTCTCGGACGCCCGAGTAGCAGTATATAAGGGGTTTCGCCCCTTGCTTCCAGACATCAATTCAAGCTCTCGAAATCTCAACGATAAAGCTTCCGTACTCAAGTTCTCTGCGCCCAAGAAGTTCAAGATCGATGACACGCCGCTTCCGCAACGAAATTCTTCCTTTAAATATCGTTGGTATAATTTTCATTTTATTTCTGTACTTAATCATTATTCTTGTACTCTATTTACGAATTATAGTATTGCCCAACGAAAACAGTCAAGGACCGTAGGCCTTAGAGTAGGAGCCGTCAAAGACTCCGAACCAAGTAAAAAATAAGGTGTTAGCCGTGTTTTTGACTTATTTATTTTCGCTGCGTCGAATCTGATTTATCCGAAAATACGTAATCGATATTCACACCCCCCCCCCATCAATCACAACGATCCCGCAAATATATTAGAAGAGTGTGAAACCAAGTTGATATGACTAAAGGAACGAACCAATCTAAGTATCTGATGAGATCTAGAGCTTGTTTCATTCAGCACGGTTTCCCCTATCTGTCTTTGAGCTGCAGTACGACAGAAAAAAAAAACAGTAAGCATAAAGCATTCTAGGTCAAACTATGTATGATTATGAAGGAGGAAGTGTGCTACACCTTCGCAAATGGAAAGAAGCTCCTTAAGGTGGCTTTCGTCCCTAAGAGTTTCCTCCGTAAGTTTCTCCACTATAGTTCCTCTCTACAAAAACAATAAGATCACAAACACACACACACACACATTGTTTACTGAAATGAGTATCAAGAGAACTCTACCTCTGGATCATCGAGAAGCCGAAGTGGGGAAGCCTCCACACTGAGGAGATCCCTAACTGCTTCATTATATATCTCCATAGCCGAGAATTTCAGGACGAATTCTCTCTCTTCGTGCTGTGGAATCAAAGTAATTTAATCTTACAAATTCAAGAACAGGAAGCCAATTGCAGGAAAGTAGAACTTGTTACCATTTTGATGTAATCATAGATATCGGCCACACTATGCTCGGTTATCCCGGTCATGGTATATGTCTTTCCACTGCTAGTTTGTCCATAGGCGAAAATAGTTGCTGAATGAAAGGAGAAAGCACAAGAAATAAAACTTTTTCTCCCATTTTGAAGGAAAAAAAAAAGAGAATTTAGTACCATTAATTCCAGTGACAACAGAAAGAGCAACTTCCTTGGCTCCTTGCTCATACACATCTCTGGTGCTGCATTTGAACCCAAATACTCTGTCTATCCATGTGGAAAGGAAAGAAAGAAGACAAAGTCTTAGAACTCAAGAAAGTAAAAGATGCAATTCGGAGAACACTTACCAAAAGTAAACATAGTTGGATACACAGATCGATCCGGGAGGTTGCTGTTCTTCAGGACAATGGTGGTGTCGTTGATGCACTCCCAATCCGCGGTGTCATTGCACTCAATCTCCTTGGCATTGAGCGGCCTCACCCTGACGGAGACCAGTATTCTCTCCTCCTTTCCCCCGCCGCCGCCGCCGCCGCCGACCTCCTCGGCCTTCTCCACCTGCTCCTCGCCGGCGACGCTCTCCATCGAAACCCTAATGCACTCCGACCTGCATAAAACAAAGAACTTCCACGATAGTTAAGCATGGACTGCGGAGGACAATGCGGCAGACGGCGACCTAAAAAAACCCAGGAAAAGTGGGGATTTTGTTTAGAGGACGAGAAGGAAGAAGAAGAAGAAGAATCGCAGGGAGCCCCACCCCTCGCGAGGGTTATTTTCTTCCCTCCGCCGTCCCCCCAAAAATAAAAAAAAACCAATTTTTCCTGCGCCTCCAAACCTGATCTTTTGAGGACGGCGAGGATCGGGAAGCGGCCGTCCTCATTAATTGGATTCAACTGCTTCTCGCGACTGTGTGGGTGGTCGCTGAAGCTTCGGCTTTTCTCCGAGGATGGGATGGTCCCCGCCATGGGCTTCAATCCTGCCTTCAACTCCCAGCTTTTCCTTTACCAGCTTTGTTTTCAATTACAGATTTCACATGGGAAGCTTGATGCCATGCGAAGGAGAACAGAAAAGTTAAAGCAAGTACAGAAGCGGAGCTGTACCGAACGTTTCGATCGAGGACGGAAACGGTAGGCAATCGAAGAACAACGAATTTGTTCCAGGGATAAAATTGATCTTTTTATGCGCTGTCACAAGGAAAACCAAATGAGTTATTGCGCTTATAAATTGTTTAGGAAAATAAACCGGTAGCGATTTGCTCATCGATCGCTTTCATTTTAATTCCTCCCCTGTTCTTGCGGGCACCGAACAACCATTCCATGTGGGTGTTTAATAGATTGTTTATTAGTGCTCTGACAAATTCATGAATCCGAATTCAACGAACAATAATATAGGAATTATAGTTTGATTAATTTTTTGTTGTTTATTAAACAAACAAGCGAGACGGACTCGATCGATTGTCAGGTGAGAATGGGACAATGTGGCATGTGAAGGATTAATTAGGAGCTTAGGAAATTTAGATGATCGAGACTTTAAGTTTTGTTGAATTTTTTCATTTAAATTACTTTCAAATCAAGAAATTCAATTCAATTGTTAGATGGAATTAAATTTTATAAATTTTCAAACAGGATGTAATAGAAGAATGGGTGAGAGCCAATAATATCAATACAGTAATTTATTACACACAAATTTTCCAATGCTAATTTACTTTCGAATGCTAATTTAACATTTACTAAAAAAACGTATTTAATTATATATTTTTCATATTTTATCCTTATTGTTAAATCTAATTTTTTATTCTCTTTTATCTGCTTTTTCCTTCTCTCTTCCCACATTTCTCTCTTTGCCCAATATAAACATTTTTATAATTTTTTTCATATTACATTTTAACACTCTAAAAAAATTAAAATAAACAATGGATATAATATTTGAATTCCTTGTAATCTTAAAAATTTATAAGATCTAAAATAAATACAATCAAAATTTTCTAAGTCAATCAGTAAACTTTGATTGGATACATAGATCGATCCGAGAGGTTACAAGGAGTTCTAGGTCTCATGAATTTGTGAGATTACAATAAATTCAAATATACTATCCATTGTTTATTTAGATTTTTCTGAAATGTAAAAATGTAATGTAATAAAAAATCTAACATTAAATCTGATATGGAATTATATCAGGTCTAACGCTATATAGGCTACGTTGGGCCTGATATGCATATTAAGCTCATATTGAATCTGATGTAGAATCATATTAGGCCCATAATAAAAAAAATAAGAGAAAGAAAAATAAGAATTGGGCCCAATATAATTTTATATCAAGCCCTTGAAAAAGAGGAGAAAAAAAATAGATTCATATAAGGATAAAATAGAAAGATCAATAATTAGCTCCTTTTGATACTTTTGGTAAATTGTAGATACCAATATTATAATATATATATATATAGTTATTTAAAAAATCTTTCAGCAATTAAATACCCACTCGAGAAAGGCGCCGCGCATTCCTACGGTCCCAGACAGTCCTCCATCCCGCCTCCCTCAGCGCCGCCGTCCTCGTCATCGACGCCGGCGCAGCTACCCTACGCCAGATCCAGCCCCCGGCGAAGCGGCGGCTCCCCGACAGATCATGTGCCATAAATGAGTTAAATTCTAATTTCACGCGCTGAAACTTACAAAATCTGACAGCATAAAGAGTGAAATTTTTTCGAAAACCATGATTTACTCGAGTAAATCAGAAAATTTTGAAACCGAACCAAAGAATATGGCGGGTGGCGACGACACAGGAGATGATGATGTTCTTGCCGGTCGCGTCCGTTCAAGCAGCAGCAGCTAATTTATTGGGCCGCCAATCTGCCTTCTCCGCGAAAACCACTCCCTCTTGGTTCTTGGAGAAGGTCAGGCGTACGATCCAGTGGAGCGATTTCAACAGGCTCTCCACTTCACTCGCGGTGGCAGAATCGTCGCGGACGATAATCTTTCCGCCGGGCCTCACTATCCTATCGACCTCAGCTATCAAAGGCACAATGTCGCATCTGAAATTAACACACGGATTTGAGTTCTCTCTAACAAAAAAAAAAAAGTCATGGAGGTAGTGAAACACAAACCTCTTCTTTATGCTCGAGAACAAGTGATCAGCATGCAGCAGGTCGTAGGTTCTCGGGTAGGTGCTGAAAGATTCACACCAGTCATGGTATATGCCTAAAAGCCCACGCTCATAGATCATCGGCAGTGTGTCCGGGCCATCGACGTTCACTACATTCATCACCCAGACCTTTAGATCTTTGAGTGCAGCTGCGAACCTGAGAGAAACAAGAAAGGAAGGTTTTGTTTAGATGCAAAAGAGAATTTCCTTGGTAATTGTTGGAGTAAGTTTACCCTACCCTCCATAGATTGCTCTCATGTCCATCACGTTTCTGACTTTGGACCAGTTGATGCCCAAACCAGATAGATACGATTTCTCCACGACTCGCTTCCAGTGTTCGCAGTCGACCTTGAAGTCGGCAGGAGCTGGCTTCCCATAGACTCCTGTCAGAGAGCTATTTAACCAATAAGGAGGAACCTGCAATCTGAGAGGCCAGTCCTTGGGCCACTGCGATCCTCGCTCCGACCGTTCGACTGGAAGTCTATGCATGCAGGTTTCCAAGGGAATGTACCTGCAATGGTATCATAGCAACTGTAATTAACAAGATTGATGAGAGAAGGGGCTCCTCAGTTCAAAGAAAGCCAATCTGTTTCATAGAAACCATCAATTGAAGAACATGTTTCTGTTGGGATCAGTACATATAAGATTTTAGTAGGATAAAGAAGATGCTGTTGTAGTGAATCTTACCAAGCTGCATTGGGGTTGTTAGTCTCTGGACACATGGGTGGATTGTTATTCTTTCTCTTGTCATAGCACTCATTTGAAACAGGTTTCCGAAAGAAGGCAGCTCCAACAGAGTTCAATTTATCCTTCCTGATCGCAACAAGTTCCCAGCACATGGATGCAGTGAGAGATCGAATTGCTGAAACAGTCATGTTATAATTTTGTTTAAAAAGTTCTGTTTGATGGAGCAAAGCAAGGCAAACTCTAAGAAACAAACCTTTCCAGATCTCCACATCTTCTGGGAGCTTCTGATAGACAGGTGTTGCTGACCAGACAAAAAATCCCCCGGGTCGTAAGACACGGTTTAGTTCTAAGAGAAGAGTACCGCCTGTACAATTAATATAAGCGATCCGGCATTATTGATTAATGACAAGAATCAAAGTGACAAGAAAATTGAAACCAGAAGAAGAGCTGAAAGTTGAGAGACAAGTACCTTCTGCATGCCATGGGACACGACAGCGTGCACAGTGAACAAGATCAAAGACGTTGCTGGGAAATGGTAGACGCTGAGAGCCCATGACAGCAGATATTGCGGGAATTCCTCGTTCGAGTGCAAATTGAACTTGAGCTTCATGTTCATCTTTTGGAGCAAAAGACATTGCAAGAACATCTCTGTCAAAGAGATAGCCTCCGAAGCTTGCAACGCCACAGCCAACATCCAGTATCACACGGGTATGTTTGCCCCATGTAATACCACGTACAGACTGCGATCAAAGTAAGCGATAATATAAGCACATGAAAACCAAGAAAAACCATGTTTACATGGCTGAATTAATCCCACAATCTTATTAATACAAAAATGGTTCAAGTTCACATAGCAATATCCTTGAATTTGATCCCTTTAGCCAATCTTCAGTATCTCCGAAAAATGGTTTAAATACTTTGGGAGATTCACATAGCAATGTCGTTGAATTTAGCAAAATCCTTGAATTTCCTTGAATTTGATCCCTTTAGCCAATCTTCAGTATCTCAGAAAAATGGTTTAAATACTTTTGGGAGATTCTTTAGTATATCAGAAAAACATGAATAGAGCTTCAATATTGTGTCATTGCCCAATTTAGTGCCTCATCATGTACCCAATTACATTCCATACTGGATGTTGTACCGTGTAGGCTACTTGGGGTTGTCTCTAAGAGCTAAATAAGTATACTATCAGTAAATTAGGCTAAAGACTGAAACCAATCATGACTTATAGCAAATTCAATCCTAGACTTAACTAACTATTGTACCTGCTGAATGAAGTCTATATAGTGAAGTGCCCCGTGTATAAATTGTGTTCCACCTCCAGGGAACGTTAGGTAATCTCCTGTAACTTTGACCCAATTTTGATGTCCCTTCACTTCAGCAAGCTTTGTGCGAGGTACATTGTTGTACCATATCTGAAACATGAGGAGCAATTACAACCTTAATGTACCAAAGATATATATGTGCAACGAATATTGGAGTGGTAGAATTACCCTATCTCTACTCTTTGGCCACTCAATGGATCGTCTGTACCCAACCGGAAGGGGAACCAGGCATGTCGGACTTTCCTCTGGGCAGTGCCGCTCGCGGTGCTGGTAATGTTTCAAGCTGGGCAGCTTCTTGATGGCCTTCTCATTGTCAAGACAAGGAATGTAATCGGCACCGGCAGTAACATTACACAGCTTCCACTCCACCCCAAGTGAATTCTCAACGCTTCCCTCCGAGTTATCACCACCACCACCTTCTTCTTCGATCGATCGCAAATCCTCCTCTTTTCTCTTTTCTTCTTGTTATCAGAGTACTCAATGGGATTCTCGTCACTCTGTGGCTCAGTTGAACTTTCCTCTTCCATCTGTCGTTCTGATGGCTGCTGCTGCTGCTGGCCTTCTTCATCGCCTCCAATTTCTATACTTTGCTGCTGCTGGTCTTCTGAATTTCCTCCTGTCTCTACTTGTTGCTGCTGCTGCCCCTCATTTAGTGATTCTTCCTCTATTTTCTCCTGTTGCCCCTCCTCTGCCGCATTTGTTTCTTGCCCATTCTCACTGGTAACTTGTTGTATCTTCTCCTCGACTTGCTCATGGTTCTCCTCGGCTATGTTGTCGAGTTGCTGGTTGTCCTCTTCTCTGTCACCCGGAAGCATGTTCGTCCTGTTGCTTCTGCTGTTCCTCTTGGTTTTCCACCTCTTGGCTATCGCCCGGAAGCTGCTCGTCGCGTTGCCTCTGGTTCTCTTCCTGTATTTGATCCTCCTGGCTGTCGCGCGGGAGCTGCTCGTCGTGTTGCCTCTGATGCTCCTCGTGTGTCTGCTCCTCTTGGCTTTCGGCCCCAATCTGCTGCGGTTGCTGCAGCTTGTTTCCCTCGCCGTCGCCGTCGCCGTCGCCATCGCCGCCGGAGGGAAGCTGATCGTCGTGCTCTCTCTGCTCCAGTTCATGGGTCGTCTCCTCGCTCAGCCGCTTGCCCTCCTCCTCGGTTCCTCGGTCTAAGTCGCCGCTCTTTTTACTCTCTTCGTCTTCCTTCTTCTCTTCCATTCCGCCCCTTTGCGACTCATCCACCTCCTCTGCCTCCTGCTTGCCTTTAGATTCATCTTCGACATTGGACTTGCTCCCATCCTCTTCGTCCTCATTTTCCCGATCGGAACCCTTCCATTCACTCAAAGAAGAGATCTTATAACCCGATTTATCGTCCTCGTCAACGCTGTCACCAATTCCATTTGTGGAGATTTCATGTAGGCTGCTCTGCGAATCCTCCTCCGTGTCGAGAGGAGGATCTCTGAAGGCGACAATGCGAGAAGTACCAGATTTGGAGGAGGAAAACGAAGAGATTCGAGCAGCAGTTGTGGATCTAGGCGGGGAAACGTTGGATGAAGAGACCATCCACACGCCAACGATGCAAAAGGCGACGAAAATGACGATGGTGACATAGTAGGAGAAGGAGGACATGGATGTGGAGGAGGCATGGCGCTTACCCGCGCGAGAACTCCTGGCTAATCCGGCCATTGGTCGTCTCCCTTTCCCTAGGCAAGTCCTTTTGAGGAGAAGGAAGAGGGCGTCGCAGAGGGGACAAGTGGAGGGCGGAAGGATCGGTTCATGGAGTCCAAATGGCGCAAGATCCCACAAGCTCGGAGGCCCGCAAAGGAAGCGGAGAGGTCTACGGCTTCAGAGATGGGAGAGGAGCTCGAATAACGCGGGAGACAGAGACCGAATCGCTCGCCGGCGACGAGCGCTGGAGTGGAGAGAAAGGCGGTGCCGGTGATTCAGTTTCCTACCGCCGCCACAGATAATAAAGAAAGGGAATTTTTCATTTTTACCCTTCGGAATTTATCAATTTTCCATAATATTTTTCGAAATTTCAAAATTAATTTTCCGGACCCATTAATTAATTATCTATTCGTTTACAATAAATTACCATTAAATTTCTATTTACATATTAAACCTTACTATTAGTTCCTATGCAATAAAATATCCATTTCCACACTCATTTTCCGGACCCATTAATTAATTATCGAATAATAATTGGGATAGTAAAATGGAGAGTGAAAATCATAATTAATGACGTTGCACTTTACATACATGATCTCGATGGATTCACTATGTCCCCAGCGTATAGTTTAATTCGAGACAGCGGCCGAAGGCCGCCGATGGTGTCCAAGCGATAATCAGATATGTGCATATAAAATGTCACGTCATGTATATTATTCACTATGATTTTTACTCTCCCAAATTGCTCTTAATTATCTGTTCGTTTACAATAAATTACCATTAAATTTCTATTTACATATTAAACGTTAATATTAGTTTTATGTCATAAAATATTCATTTCCACTCCCTGTATTTTATTTACTTTAACTTTTTAATATAAATTAATTTATTTAATTATTTTATTATTTTTAGTTATAAATATCCAAAATAAGTTATCATTCCTCTTAAATTTTAATATTATTTAATTAAAATCTAATATATTTTCTATTAAATTGAATACGATTTCTTTTTCAAACCCAGTTGATTGAGAATCCATGGGAGTTGCTCATAATTAATTGGAGCTACTCCAATTGAGGAGTTTCAATTAATTTAAAATTGATTAATCAATCAGTTGTATTTGTCATAAAAGAACATCACCCATATTTTTATAAGTACAAAAAATTTAAAAGTAAGTATAATTTTTTTTAGATTCAACACATTTAAATTAAAATTTAGTATATTTTTTATCAAATTGAGTATAACTCTTTTTCCGTTTAATCAATTGATTAGGAGTTTATAACAATCAATTGACTTAGGATGAATCAATTAGGTCATACTTAATTTGATAGAAAATATATTGGATTTTAATTAAATAATATTAAATTTTTGAGAAATTATACTTTATTTTGAACTATTTGTACCTAAAAAAAATCAAAGATAATTGGTAAATTGGTAGTTAAAATAAATAAAATTTTGAATATAGTGAATTGAAATAAATTTTTCTAAGGTTTGATTGCCTTAGTAGGAACAATTTCGACCATCAATTATTTTTTTTATATAAAACAATTTTAAAGTAATTCTATTAAAAACTAGGTCAAAACAATTCTAAAATGGATTAATTTTTATCAAAGAAATTTAAGATAAATTAATTTTAATTCAAATAGTTTTAAGATGGAGCACAAGTGTTATTTTATTTTATTTTTTAAAAACTCTCTTTTAATAATAATAATAATAATAAATAAAGAGTACTTAGATAATTGCCTAAAATTTAAGGATTAAATAGAATAAGAGAATTGTAGAGAAATTTTCGTGGAGCGCACTAGTTAAAGTTGATCCATTATGAGCATCTTTCAACAAGTTTATAAATTATAATATTTTTTTAGACATGATAAAATTAAGACTACAAATACCAAATGGGTTGCCTACAAATACCAACCTAGATAGCTTCTGATGGTAAAAAACGATTCGTTCGTCCTTAATTCCCGTTAATTAGTCTCAGGATCAACATGGAAGAGGTAAATTACGGGGCTACTAGCCGGATACTGTGGCTAGTGCGTGGGGAGGGTGGGCATACTGACTTTATCAGGATTGACCTCCAGACCTCTTAGTGGCAACACTCACGCACTAACCATTTGTCCATCCCGTGGGGACAACCTAGATAGCTTCTGGATGGAGATGAAGATGCCTCCGAGATTATGATACAGCGGTAGGATGATTAGTCGTTATTCTAGGTGTTGGTAATTTGATCCCTAGCTACGACGTATTTTGTAAGAATTTTTTCCTCCAAATAGGGTACAAATCCTGAGATGTTGGTCTTCTAGATCGTCCATCGTGAGTACTTCCCGATTTTCTTTGGTGATCGATTAAAAACTTTCGTGAAGCCGATCGATCATATGAGGATTCGTTTGTTACCTGATCTAATATTTTATTTTTTTGAATTGAGACTAAGACCACTAGCGAGAGCATTAAGAAATTCATCCCTACCAATTGGCTTTTGGCTTTGTTTACTTAATAGAAAATGGAGAAGAAATAGAGAAATATATGCATTAAATAAATCGAGTTAAATTTTGAAATATTCAAATTTATTTGGTAAGATAATTAGTTAAATTAAATCTAAAATAATTAAATTATTAAAATGAATATTTGATAAGATAATTAAATTAAATTAAATTAAATTTAAAATGAACTAAATTATTAAAATGAATATTTAAACTTGACTCAATTTATTTTTCATGAACAATTGAGCTTAATTTAAACTAGACTTGTTTCATTTAGATGGCATCGGCTAGTTTTAAATTCAAACTTATTTAAAACTTATATTTACTTAATTAATTATTAAATTTAATAATTTAAATTTGTATGTTATTTTAATATTTTTTAAATTTATTTAGGATATTAATAAAATTTAATTCATGAATATAATTATTAACATTATACATAATATTTACAAACATTAATTAATTGAAACGCATATCTGAAATTATACAAGTTTTTTTTTAAAATTAATTTAATATATATTAAACGAATATAAATAAATTTTTATCAAATTCAAAATCAAATTTCTTCACAAACGTCCAATTTATTTACCGTCGTAAGCCAGATTGAAGAGATTAATCAGTTTAATTGAGATAAGGGAATTCAGTTTGATTGATCGAGTAGTGTTTGATCGTACATATTTGATTGATTAATCAGCTTAGTTGTGTCTCTGTTGGCGGGGGAATAACGGCGGCGAAGGGCCGGAGACGAAGGCGGCGAGGGGAGTAATCGGGCACGGATCGAGGAGCTCTGGCATGGAGGTGGCCGCGTCGCCGGCGGTGGCAGACGAAGTGGATGCTTCGGCGGTGACTTGGGGGAGGCCGGTGGCGGCGCCGTGATCGTAGAGGATGCCTTTGAAGAGGTGGCCCGCGATGTGGACGGAGGTTCGGTAGGCGTACTCTTCGTCGGCGTCGTCGACGGTCCTGACGCGCACGCAGCGGAACTTGGCCTCTGCGTTCACTTCCGGCGGGAAGATCTCAGACTCGAGATTTCCTCCTGCGGGTGGAATAAAAATCCAATTTTGGGACAAAGTTAGTCGATTCGAAAATGAAATTTTGATTAGATCAAGGGAATAAGTACTAGTTGAGTTTTGGTGATCGGGTGGGAGGTGTAGTACCATACGCTGGCGGCGGCGGTGACGGCGGCGGAGAGTTGCTGCTGGTGCTCGCGGCGCCTGGCGGCAGGAACCCACATGCTCCTCACGTGGGTGGAGCAGTGGAATCCGCGGTTCATGCAACAGGTACGGCAACGGAGGTGGGTGCAGTCCTTCTTCGCCTGGTTGCCGCAACCCTGGCAGCTCTGCCCTCCGGCGCCAGCAGCGGCGACGGCGGTGGAACGCACGATCGGTAGCTCGTCGGGGAAGCCCAAATACGGCGTCTGCTCCTGCCGCTGCGGCCACGTCAGCTCGAAGCTGCGAGTGTAACCGCTACCTTCGAGGTCGTCGTTCCGGCTACCGCCGCCGTAGAGGAAGAAATTCTCCGTCAGCGGCGTCTTCCGGTGGCCTTCGCCACCAACGCCGCTTCCGAAAGGGAATCCGGCCTCCATGCTCTCCTCCTCCTCCTCCTCTTCTTCCTACACTCCGATCCGTCTGCTAGCTAACACATCGATTACTGGTCGGCTTTTCTTCCTCCGACCCCTGCCTTCGCCGAAGAAAAGCGCAAAAAAGGAGCAAACTTTAAGGGGGAAGACACGAGATGATCTCTCTCGCTTCTGCAGAACTGCATATGTATTCTTCCTCTACTTCTCCCTCTCCTGCGGCCGCTTGCTAACACATCAATTCACGCCCTTTTCTTCCTGATTCCCGCAGTCGCCGGAGTAAAGCAGCAAGCTTCGGGGTGCGAGAAAGCGAGAATGATCGCTCTCGCTGCTGAAGAAGTATCCCTCTACTCCGCTCTTGATCCCCGAATCAATTCATGTCCTTTTGCAACCTCTATCTCTCTCTGCTTGTCTGTCGCCATCTTCTTGTCTCTCTGCACTGGGTTCCTAAATTACTGGGACGGAATGGCTGTTGGCGGAGGGCGTCGGGGCGACTTTTTGCCACTTGTTGTCTCTCTTCTGCAGCTTCGATTCCGAGATTTATTATGAGTAGCAGTGTAGTTTAGAAGAAGGGGAGGGAACAAGGAAGAGAATCTGATCTACAACTGCGACGCCGCCAAGGAGACGGCGGTACTGCTGCTGCGGGCGCCTCGATGTGCCTGCCATTCGTTCACTGCTCTGCGCTCTTCTTTCTCAATGCCCTTCTAATGCAGCTTCTCTCTGGATCTTTACTTTTCTGAAAGCAATAAAAATGAATTAATAATTTAAATTATTAATAGTTGTAATTAATAGTTACCTCTGGATCCTTTCCACTCTTCATTGCGACCCGGCGTGGAGTGGCCCTGGGAAGGAAAGCTCAATAATTGTATATTAATAGTTACCTCCTTTTTAAAACGGTGGATTTCGACGGGAGATGTTAAAGTCAAGTCGCACTGCAGTGGCGCAGGAAAACGATGGGTGAGGCAGTCGACACGTCTCCGTCATCTTACAAATTCGGACGGGCTTAATCCGAACACGTGTCAATTGCCCCGCCGCTACTTCGTTTTAAATTATTTTTTGTAAAGAGGCCGGATCCTCGGTCCTACAACAGATAAGTATCGTCAATCGGACACTATCATGAAGATACGATGAACTCGTAAGATATTATCGAATTAGATCTGTATTCTCGTCGAATCGAAATTATAATAAATTCGACTGTCATTATTCTAGAATATTTGTCGGATAAAAATTTCATAGGTCCGATAATGTCTGATCGTCGATCGGATGACTCACCAACACTCACCGATAAATTTGAGATAGACGGGATAGAATCCTCTAGGGCAGAGGATTCCGTATGTTTTTGTAATATGTTTAAAATTCGCCAGTTATAACCATTTAAAAAAATAAATTAATCAGGGACGATAATAGAAACACATGGAGATAAAAGCAAACAAGAGGTTACTAACTTTTTTTTTCTAAGAACTACACTGCAGGATTTCATTCAAATTCATTAAAATTGTTTGCTAACAAAAGTTTTCTGTTAATTATATTGTGATTCCATAACCCTACGGCAGTTAAGACCACAGTGGTTATGAAATTAATTATTCAAACAGCTTAATATTGCAAATAGTTATTGAGTAAATATTACCGTAATGGGGATAAGGCATACCATATCCCCAGCTTTATTTAGCTAGTAGATGTTCTGGGAAACTGGAGGCCGTTCAATCATCATCAGTGTTCCGGAAAAAATGGATGTCCACGATTAATAATCAGGATTCAATCCACGTGGATATGAACGATGGAGGAAAAATTTCCACCCTACGAAATTAACACGAGCGTTAATAGGAATACGCCGAGGTTGTCTGATGGAGCCCACTCCGACGCTCAAGTCAGTGACTCAGTATGGGGATATCAAAAAACAAAGAGAATATGTAAGTTAAAGAGTGCGTAACCCCCTTTACCGGAGGGGTTGGAGTACCTTTTATACCTGAGGCGGCCGTCACACGTGTCCGCACATTCTACTCTACGTCCCCCCATCTTCGGTTACTAGATACCCCTCGTAACAGTCGTCGCAACCATTAAATCTAAACCGTTACGATGATGAAAGCGTTAATGGATGTGTCTTACGGGTCATGATTATCCCGTAATTATTAGTGATTATTATCCATAGATCCGAAGAGAGAGGGGTCGTTACTTGGGGCCGAGTGCTCCTTGGGCTCCGCTACCCAGGGGTGATCTCGGGGCCTTTTGGTCGGGGGTCTCGAGTGCTTACCCTCCCAAGGTGATTTCGGGGATTTGATCGTCAAGAGTATGCCTGCCCGAGTGGGTCTTAGGACTCCACTTCCTGAGGTGACCTGTGGGGACCTGACCTCCCAAGGTGATTCCGGGTGTGTGTCCTCCCGGGTCGATCTCCAGAGAATTCCTGGCCCGAGAGGTCTCAGGAATTCACCTTCCCGAGGAGTTCTCGGGAGTCAAGGAGAGAAAGTCGTTCAGACTCGGTAGATCTTGCCACATAGCTTCTTCAGTCCACGTGTCAGCCACGGGGAGTTCAACCCCATCACAAATCCCTCCCTTCAAGTCTAATCGAAGAAGTGTCGTTGACTGATTAGACTAGCGGTGTGATGAAGAAGCTATGTCATGGTGGTCCGTATATACTTTTTACTACTTTCCTTATCGGTCGGCCGGGTCCGAGGAATCAGACCATGCATCCCTGGGCCCCAGGCGGCTCCTCGAATATGTTCCGCCTCTCTACGAGCTTTGAGACAACGTCCTGACAGCTGTCCATGACCTTTTTAAGGCGCATGGGGTCTCTTAATGGTGACAAGGTCATCTGACGAATATTGTTTCGCTACGTGCTTCGTCATTCTCTGCACGGTGATCTCCCGTTGATACGCGTCGCGGGCCATACGAAGCGATGACAGTAAAGGATGACGGCTCCTCGGGATGTCCCATCAGCCCCATTGACGTGCTGCCTCTCTATTGCTCACATGAGGACAACTTCTCCCTATAAAAGCGGGTGCAATGAGACCCTTTTGCCTTCTTGCGTTATCTGTTTTCAAACATCTTCGCTCACTGTTGTTCGTTTCGTTGCCGCATTCCCCAAGTGTAAGTCTCTTTTTGTTTTCCTCTCTCCTTTATCTTCATGGGTCCAGTAGAGAGGAAGAAGAAGACCCGAAGCGAGGACGAAGGTTCTTCAGAAGAACTAACCTATCACCCGGAGTGGTATGCCACCATCTCCTCTAGGGTTAGGTTAGAATCCCTCCAGGCATCCTACGAGAGATATGGTATCCCAGAGGACTGGGAGGTAAGAGTTCCGACCTTAGGTCAATCGCCCGTAGAACCCCCTGTAGGTTTTTTCACCTTCTTCTTGGGGCAGATAGAATTAGGACTTCGTTTCCTCATCCCCCTTCTTCATGAATGTCGCCTCCTATATTGACATCCCTCTCCACAAACTAGCTTCAAACGCCTTTGCCCAGATGGGCGGGGCGTTTATCCTCTTTAAACTTTTTACATCCCTTTGGCTCCCGGATTTTTTCATTTCTTCTTCGTTCTGGTGGGCTCGAGAGGAGCGTTTAGCTTTACCGCCCGCACTGGTCATAGGTTCTTAGGAGGCCTCCCTTCCTCCCACAAGGGATGGAAAGAATGGTTTTTCTTTATCTGACTCTCTGAGCGCCCCTTCAGTCCTATTCGTTGGACGGAGAGCCTGTCGCCTATCCCGGACCTTAGCAAATTCTAGTAGGACGCAGGATACCAGAGGGGCTAGGGGTATCCTGGCCGGGATGGAGTTCATGGCCTTTCAGCTGGTGCAATGCGAGGAGCTTCTTTATCAGACTGACCTCAACCCGAAAGTCACGAGCCTTAGCTCCAGTCTCCGTAAGTTCTGTTTTGCCTTGTAAGTATCCTTGTTAATTTTAACTGATACCTTTTTGTCTTTATATCACAGACGACGTCATGCTCTCCCGAGCTATCAACCCGATCCTGAAGTGGGAGCAGACTAACGAACAGGCCCTGATTCCTACTTCAGTTCCTTCCGCCCCTGTGAGCATCTCAACCAAGGGCTACGAGAAAGCGGTTGTACCGCAAGAAGATTTCATTCAAATTCATTAAACTTGTTTGCTAACAAAAGTTTTCTGTTAATTATATTGTGATTCCACAACCCTACAGCAGTTAAGACCAGAGTGGTTATGAAATTAATTATTCAAACAGGTTAATATTGCAAATCGTTAGTGCATAGAAAGTAAATATTAAGGCATACCATATCCCCAGCTTTATTTAGCTAGTAGATGTTCTGGGGAACCCTGAGGCCGTTCATTCATCATCAGTGTTCCTGTGGCGGAACACTTTAATATGTAAATTGTGAGTGCATCGGCATTATTAGCTAAAAGATGATTTATAGATAACAGGTTCTCGCCACATTCTAACGACCTCGAACACTACTTACCTTCTTATGAACAACCTATTTCATAAAAAAAATTGGGTTGAGCAATTTATTATTTCTAGAATTCTTTATCTTCAAAGCTATTTTGTTGTTCGTATTTAAAATAATAGTTTATAGAATAAACTCCTCTAGCTTAGCTTAGTCTCTCTGTTGCCAATACAAATGGAACTAGTTGCCGAAATTTTACCATGTATTGGCATCCAATTGCTCAACTATAATCCTTCTAAAAACAACATTATAGAAGGATTAAAGCACAGCAAATTCTTTGGAAGATAATGTGATTTTTGTTGTAAGATTGATTGGGATAATGGATTACCATATGCTGATTTCAGATCATAAGTTCGGCTTGCACTGACCAATTAAGCAAGGAGTTCTTTCAAAATTCACAAGTTAATGCACGCTTTTACAAAACTAACAGGCCAGTAAGATTATCCAAGCAGATGATAAAATTTTGTGGAAATAAGGTAATATGAAAGTAGAACTTACGTAGCTAGGGCGACCAACACGGAGGAGGTAAATCACGATGACTGAGAAGGCAAGAGTTTGGAGGGGGGAGAGACTTTTTACACAGGGTGTAAGGATTTACGCCCTACCAACCATGTGGTTCGAACCCAAGACCTTTAGTGACAATCTACCAACCTCTTACCATCTCAGCTATGTTTGTGGGGGCTGGTATCAAAGCTCGTTAAGATCCAATAGAGGGTAATTGTGGTCATGGTCGTGATAGGCAGGTTCCAACTGAGAAAATCGCACACCATGGTACGTCATCGCACCCTAGACAAAATTGAAGATCTATATAGACAAGTCACAAATTATCCCAGCACCTAATGCATAAGATCTTGAAGATCGTGAGGTATATCGTCAAAGTAGTGAAAGATAAATTCTGACTAAGGAAGTCTCACACTGTGATCGTAGTGCTCGAGATCTTAATGGTCATAAGTTCTTTTATTTTAATTTGGATCAAATTTTTCTTGATAAAGAAATGGACGACAATATCAAAATTGTCGGTGATCCAATTTATGACAAAACGATATCAAGTCAATTAGCAAGTCAGTATATGATGTTAAAGAAGTTGACATAGTAATTTATGACGATGAACAAGTATATAAAGTTTGATCGACCAGATGTGCAAGCAATCAAATCCGAGGTGGACCTTCTGTGCAGTCATTGGTGATGGATGTGATATTACCTCTAGTTTTGAAGCAAAACTACCGATGTGTATTATCGCTGCAACAGTTCTATGATGGTGGATCTTTTGTTGTGTCCTTTGATGACTCCTTCCTCATTTGTTCCTACAATGACTAGATAAAAAACATGAACTCGTCTTATGCCTCTATCTTAGAGAGTCTTGGTGGGTTTTCATAGTCTAGTGCTTCCTTCACCTTGAGCCTTGATGACAAGTTCCTTTTCACGACTGTCGACAACCATCAAATTCGAGTTTGGGAGCTCTCCTCCCGCAAGGGCATTTGTCCATGGAAGGGACATGATGGTTTAGTAAATAGCATAACATGTCATTTTTCTAGTGGATTGCTAGGTACCGATGGAGCCAACAGAATGGTTTGTGTATGGGCAGTAGACGATGGATTTTGCACACATTTCTTCAATGGTCATGGGAGTATTGTGACATGCATCGCATTCTACCCAAACTAGTTACTATTGTTCTTAGACGGTGATGAAGCTATTGTTCAAGTTTGGAACTTGCAATCTAAGAAGTGTGTTGCAAAGCTAGAAAAGCACTTCTCACTAGTTACCTTGGCAACATCTGATGATGCCTCAATTTTGCTAAGTAAGGCTGTGAATATATGAGACCTTGAAGATTATAGCTTCAAGATGGATAAGTGCAGCATCCACGATATCATGTTCGTCGACGGATCGACGAGTTTCCTCAAAATCCAGTTGCTAGTAGATTTTATCAAGTTGATATCAGAGAATCTTCCTCTAGAATACCACCTGAACTCGAGGACGAGTTTTTTTCAACCCGGGACATATGATTCAGAGTATTCTATAGATTTTCGTTATTAATTTAGTAAATTAATCTTTTTTTAATAATTTTTGAGTTTTTTGATATTATATATATATTTTTGATAATTTTTATCTTTTACCATTTTAGAATTTTTAGCCTTTTAAAATTTTTAGAATTAGTTTTATTTTCTAAAAATTAGTTTAGATTTTATTTTTTTAAGATTAGTTTTTTTATTTATTTATTCTGTTTCAACTTTTCTGTTGTGATTTTTTTCTTATTTCTTAGGCTATTTAAACACAAGTTAGAATTGATGTAAAAGAGGATAAGTTTAATATTAATAATATTTTTGACAATGCCGTTTATTTTCCTATTTTTTAGTATTATTCTTTTTCAAATTAATAGATTATATAAGATTGTTTCCGATATTTATGCGCGAATCAACAGATTCAATAACCCGTAAGATAATCGTTATTCTACCCAGTGTCAATCGATTAGGGAATTTTAATTGAAATATATTGATGAAACTATACAGGGCCAATTTGACCTATTTTAAGTCCTATAAATTTATAAGATTGCAAAGAGTCCAATGATGTCATTCATTGCTTTTTAAGGTTTCTTTAAAAGTATTACATATTATGGCCCAGTATGAGTATGAGTATGATATGATTCTATTTCATATCCATAGTTCATATATGGCTAACACTTAGCTGATCCTAAACGTGTGAGACTGCCCCCATGGGGATCCGGAGTAGTTAGTGCATAGAGGTGTTGTCTAAGAGGTCCTGGGTTCGAGTCACGTGAGGCGCACTGGATTAAAACTCTGGGCGTTTGGTGTATCAATTCTCGGCCCAACTATGCACTAATTACTCCGGGGACCGTGATTTATCTCCTCTGATGGCTTGGACAGGTGCGGGGCGCTGGGCGAGCGATTTCGCATTTCGCCTAAACGTGTGGGACTCATATTACATGTAAAAAGAAAAGAAAAAAAAAAGAAAGGATAGAAAAGAGAAGAGAAAAAAAATGATAAAAAAAGTAGAAGAAGAAGTTAGATTTATCGAGAGGTGGTAAAATGAAAAAAATATATTATTAAGTATACTCTTTGTTAAATATAAAGTAGTATGCGTATCAATTTGAAAACTTCGAACACCCTTTGTAAAAAAGCCGAAGAATTAAATGCAGGCAAGCCACGTTAAAATTATTGATCGCAATAGATAATCATTCGAGATAAGTGTAAATTTATCTTGTGTTCATTTACAGTGACATTGTATATGCTCAAGATGTTACAACGATCATATCGCCAAGAATGAAACAAAAAATGAAGTTGAATTATGCATTAATTTTATACAGTCTGAAGATGCTTTATGCTCTAGGAATGCTAAGACCATACTGCCTTCTCAGTGACTTTAACAGACTCAAAATCCATAGTTCATTCACCAAGCCACCATCTGGAGCACTGACCAAGCTTGATGCAACCGATTTGCTCTCGAATTGAAGAATCTTTGACGGCTCTTCTCAATTCACAGTGTTCGTGGTGGTCGGCGGTGGAGGATTAATATCTTCCACTCTGTGGTGAAACAACTTGGATACGGCTCTCCTTTCGCAGTCCTGCATTAGAGTTTATCCAATCTCAGCTATGTATCAATTGTGTTAGGACCAAAAGGAATTAGGATATCTCTACAATAACATGATATTGTCCACTTTGGGCCTAAGTCCTCATGGTTTTGCTCTTGGACTTCTCAAAAGGCCTCATACCAATGGAAATGTCATTATTCCTTATAAGTCTATGATCTTTCCATGTGTTTATTGATGTGAGACTAAGTTTGCACCTTTGCAACCCCTAACAATCCTCTCCTCAAACAAAGGACCACATGCCCCCACCATAAACGGAAACCCTTTCCGTTCTTGATGTCTGATCTACCAGGACTTTCTTCCCCTCGGTCCACCTGATCTACTAAGACTTCACCATCTAGCCGCAACTAGAACTGGTCCTCTTTGATCAAGACACGGGTGCCCACATATCCTTTATTTAAGGTTTAACGCACATGGTTAGATCTGGATGAGCAACCTGGCTCTGATACCAATTTGTTAGGACCAAAAAGAATTTAGATATCTCCACAATGACATGATATTGTCCACTTTGGGCTTAAGCATTGTTAGGGGTTGCAAAGGTGCAAACTTAGTCCCACATCAATAAACACATGGAAAGATCATAGGCTTATAAGGAATAATGACATTTCCATTGGCATAAGGCCTTTTGGGAAGTCCAAGAGCAAAACCATGAGGGCTTAGACCCAAAGTGGACAATATCATGCCATTGTAGAGATATCCTAATTCCTTTTGGTCCTAACAAATTGCAATGAGATGGCAATTTTCTAGTAATGTTACATGATGAACAAGGCATAATGACCCAGTCTTGCTCTTCCTTGATAGAAAAATGCAAGGAACAATCTACAAAGAAACAAACAGACTGTGCAAGCTCATATCTATCAGGAAAAACTCTTCGAATTTTTGCTAGCTAGCTTTAGAATGAACCAAGGTTCCTTGTAGCTTTCAACATATGCCCAACGCTAAGACAAAATAAAATGCTCCTCTGATGCCTATAGTCAAGCAATTGAAACAATGGAATGCTTTTGAGAGTTGCAAAGAAGTAGAGGTTCGCTTCAGACATTAATAAACTTAATATCATCCAGAATATTCCTACTTGAAATAAAACTACGATATAATGTTATGCTCTCCGTGCTTCAGACCCTTCTGTGATTTAATTACTGGGGTTCGACCATAACTTCAGTAAAGCTTGAGGGTTAGTGAAAATGTAAGTTACCTTGAACATGTTTAGATGAAGTGGCTTTCCCGGATTCATTCTCTTCAACTTTAAGAAGGTGTATGCAAAACTCAACTGATCACGGGAGGTGAACCTATCAACTTCGTTAAACCAAAGGCATGAAAACAAATTTGACATAGGCGTGTGTGCACGCACAATAAAGGAGCCTTCTGGTACAACTGCATTGGGAAACACAACATGATTAACTGACTGAATAGCCAATAACAAAGTAAACTTCAATAGAGTGTACATGATACATACAACTTGGAAGAATAGAGCTGAGATTAGACTCAATAAACTTCACCAAACCGTCAGACTGATAGAACATAAACTGCTCGTCAATGACAGTATGATTGTACTTATTCAAGCGCTTGTTCTGGAGTACTTCCTCCCAAACACAATGGCGATCATAATGATTTGATATGGCATATTCTGATCTTGTCCTCCACAAAAAGTATTCAAGAATTAACATAGGATCAGTATGGAGGCGCATTTTGCTATCAAGCCAAATAGAATATCTGAGATGATACAGTACCGAGATCAGAACACTTTGTCATTAAAACAGGAAAAATAGATATAAATTAGAAAAGGATAACAGGGGTTCTTCTCTTAGATAAGACGGTATAATTATTCAATTAGGATATCAAAGTGAGACTATAATGCATTACCTGGCAGATGGAAACAGTCTATGGGACAAAAATTTTGGCACTTTTCCAGTTTTTCGCAAATCAGCATATGGCAAGTGTTTTACAACAATAATGTGCCATAGGCCAATGTTACCCATCTCATCAGGAATGTGACCTTCTGAAGAAAGTTTTTTCAGTGTTAGCTCGTCCAAGAACATCATGAAGCATACATTCTTCTTAGAAAATGCACTGATCTGTGACAGTTACAATCTTCAAGTTTAATTACAACAAGAAATACAAAAAAAAACCCTACATTTGACAACCAACGCAAAGAAAAACTATCTAGGTCATCTATACATTATAACCATGAAAGCGTGCGTGGAATAATCTCTACACATGGACAGAATTTAGCATAATCAGAAAGTTTGGTTTTTAAAATGTTTGAAGGGAAATTAAAGTAATCATGTTATGTTCACTGCCTCAAATAATAAGCACGAGCAAAATCATCCAACAGTAACATGCCAATTAAATGGATGCAAAAAAGCTCAATATTCATGAAAAAGTAATCATATCAACCCAACTTCATAGGTGAGTCAAACATGAACATTGAGCAGGACAGTACTACATCTACACAAAATATATCAATGAAAGACAAGAAATATATGATCTTCAACAGTAAAAGAAATAATTCCCACATAAGACAATGAAATTCAAGTTTATAACAGTAACACGGCAATATTGACTTATGACAGATTTCCAACATGTCGACCGCCATGTAGAATAAAGCTAGACATATTAAGCCGTTGGATGAGGCTAAATCTGCAAAATATTTAAGATCATAGAATATCTGATTGTTAACAAATGTACTTACTCATAAGAGCAATCCAAAAACAATGCATGCAAAGGTCTTCAAATTTACTTTGGTATTACAGTGACAATCATTTCAAGTTGATCCATTAGGTATATTACTGATTTTTTAAACTAGGTTGGGACATTTTCTCTTTTAGTTTCCATTTCATTTCAACCCAATGGGTGTTGAGTGTTGCCCCTATAGTATTGTAGTGGCCTTCCACACTTTCCCAATACTTCTTGGCATCTCCTGTGAGTTTGATTTAGCACATCTCACTCTATCAATTAGGATCAGGTTACACCAATTGAAGTAGCCCTCTATCTCAGCTAAGCAATCAAGGAATGCATTTAGATCTAGCCGACTATCAAAAATTAGATGTTTAACTCACCGGGTTGTATGAAAGCAAAACCCCAAGGTTTCACAATGAATTTCACCAAATAGAGAATTTTGTTACTCGGAAAGGTAAATTACAAAAGGGGGAGTTGGGGTCTTTTAAAAGACTCAATCCAACTAAACTTGGAAAATAAAATAAAGCAAATAGGGATTGACAACTTAGGAAATAAATTGTCAAATAAAATGCTACCAAATAACCTCACTACCAAAACTCACATTTTGGAAAAACTAAGCCAAAAAAAAAAATCAAACAAAATCTCAAATTTGAATCAAAATTGCCAGCTTCAAATGAGAAGAGATTGTACCTTACTGCTAGTTGGCCTGCGTAAAAAATCAGAATTTCCAAAAATACAAGATGATACAATAACCCTGCAACCAGCCATATGCTCCTTATCTTTCTCAGACAGTTCGAAACCGGTGCTAGGATGTCCCTCTGGGCCTTCAATAAAACCACAATGAATTGTTTGATTTTTTGCATAAAATGACTCTTCTCTTTGTTCAAGTGTCTGATGCCCACCGAATCGAGCCTCAAATACATCTTTTCCATGAGAAGTATCTTCTTTGGCGATGTACTTGAGAGAGAATCGTGTAAAGTTCATGTAAGTTTCAGGTTCAACAATATTGTCAACTGATTCCATTAATCCAACTTCACATGGGCCATCTGAAATGTCAATAACACAGAAGTACTACATATGTTCAGTTTAAAGTGTACATTTACTAATACTTTTAAATCATATCATGGAAGGGAATAAAGACATTTATTAGTTTCATGAATCAAACCAAGTGATGCCTACTTTTTTTATCAGTTGAAAGTGATGCCTACTTTTTATTAGTTTCATATCAGTTGCAATTTCCTATCAGTTTAGATTAACTTTTTTTTTGTAAAAAAACAAACATCTGAGTTTAGTTTTTGAGCCTCAATTTAAAGCTTCACATGCAAGGCATATAACAATCTCCAATGAAAAATTGTTTGCATGAGTCAAAAGGTGCAAATAAGTGAGATCATCTGTCCAAACCAAATTCCAATGAGACCACACAGAATTCAGGGACTAGATTGAATTGAAATATGAACTTCAAGTTTAAATGATACATGCCGAAGCCTTGCAGGTCCATAAGGTAGCCTATGGGTTTCTGACATTGTAACACGCCTGTTTCTGTATTCCAGAAGATAGAAATTATTGGTGTAGAAACACAGATTTGTTTGAGGAGTTCTGATGACTATTTATATGCACACAGATACACAATGGAAATCAAACACGTGAAATTTTGGTACAGAATCCTTGTATGGGGCAGATCTGCTACTCTTGAATGTAGACTGGATTAGACAAACCTCTATACTAAGAAATGTAGAGAAATTTATCCATGAGTGATCAAACTACCAATCTTATTTCAACTATGTTAAGAATA
Organism: Boesenbergia rotunda; assembly: GCA_024364735.1. Lineage (NCBI taxonomy): Eukaryota > Viridiplantae > Streptophyta > Magnoliopsida > Zingiberales > Zingiberaceae > Boesenbergia > Boesenbergia rotunda. The sequence continues at coordinate 189,155 of JAGFNQ010001736.1, forward strand.
GACCACAAAAATCAGTTTAAGGAGCATTAAGGTGCTAAATATGGTAAAATGTATGGCCAGGATTTTAAAGAAGCAGCATGGAACAGTTTGCCAGATGAAAAAGGAATCATGTTAGCTTGCTTACGATGTTTGCGAGCTTTTGGTCTTGGACGTTTATAAATTTCAACCTCCCTACTATTCCAAACATGTGTAACATTTGTGAAGCCTCCATTCTCCAAAGAAGTATGACTTTGGTGACCTGAAAAGGGTACATTCTATTTTTTCAGACATGCTTTACCAAAGAGAGGCTAGCCGATGAAAATGACAAATGATATCCCTGGAAACAACAGTTGCATTGTTAACTTATCATACTTGTCAGAAATTTATAGCACAAAACAGAATATAACAAACAAATTGGCACTATGCGAAGTTACTGATTACCAGAGGCAAAATATTGGCTTTAGCCTCACTACAAACATTTGATCAGAATGATAAACTTTGTTGATTTATCAAAGTAATTGCAGTACAATCACATTCAATTAGTTGTATTTGGACAGTCCAATTCGGTTGAGAGAAATCACTAGGCAAAACCATGCTCAGTCGGCTGTGAACATCAGTTCAAGGAATACCAACATTTAGTTGATCTTCACAAATTTGCATAAAGGGATGAGAATATTATGGAGTCATGCAGTAGCTCAACTACATTATTCATGCCTCATAGGAGATTAATGCAACCATTTCAATTAAATTGGATGTTGCAACACTAAGCAAGGAAGCATGCATTTTATTGGCAATTCTATCAAAATTATCTTGAAAACTAAATTACATGGCCAAGTTCATAGGTTCAGTATCAAATTATAAAATCATTTTGTTTCGAAAAAACACTCTTTTGCATATTCACTTTTCCACTGTGCTCGGATGAAGGTTCAGCGCTTCCCAAAATGAGTTGAATAAACCTTCAACATTTAGGCGAGCAAGAAGCGAGTATGTAACCGACAAAAAGGTGATCAAAGAGTAACTTACTGTCAAATGGCAACTTTGCGCCAAAGAAAGAGAGATAAACTATAGAAAGCAAAGACAGCGAGAAGAACAACAGCGGGCATCTCCGCCTCCATGTGCGCAAGAGCCTTCTCGCGCGGCGGCCACGCAGCGATGGCTCACCGACGCCACCGAACAGCGTCATCCACGCATGAATGCGGCGAACGAATCCAAGCTCTCTTCCAGCACCACGATCAAGTCGAACAAACGCCAACAATCTGGGAGAGCGCTCGCAAGAGTGAAGTGAGATCTGAGGAATATTAAATTGGTAGAAGACGGGCCGGCGAGGCAGGATCTGGAGACTCGACTCGATGAATGAATGCTGAACCTTTTTTTTTCTTTCCTTTTTTTTTAAATTTATTTTACAATTTACCCCTCCAAAAAGTTTTTTCTTCAATATAAAAAATTTAAACATTATGTATAAACTTTGGTGTCTTATGAAATTGTGCATTTGTCTACAAATAGAGTTATGATAGAGAGTGTGAAATTATAACATGATATTCAACGTAAATGACGTGATATTTTTCGTGTACATATTCGATTACTACTTCAACATCGACGGTGGTCGGATCCTGAACAAAATTATAATCTGGGGGACACGGTGAATCCGTGAGGATCGCTGCTATTGGAATGTCACGTTATTTACGTTGAGTTTTACGTTGAAAATTTACGTTTTCTATTATTTTTGAAAATAAAACTTGTTTAATCCGAAAAAATCTTTGAAATATCAACATTATAAATTTTTCATGAAATCGAGAATTCGGAGGGGTTTCGTGAGAAAAATTTAGAAGCTCGCCGTCTCCTCGTCCTTTTTTGTTGCTTTGAAGTGAGTCGCTGTCCGACGAAGGAGGAGGAAGGCGATTACCGAGATCTCGATTTTCTTCATGGCGGGGCGGTACGACAGGAACCCCTACAACGATGAGGAGGATGTCAATCCTTTCGCGGTGAGTCGGCTTCAGCCAATCTCTCTCGAACATACGTCCTATGGATTCGTTGTTGCCTGGTTAGCATTGCGTTCCTTTACCAACATCTAGATACAAGGTTGAGTTCTGTGCAAGAAGAACTGCGGGAGTTCGGATCTCTGGATTTCTAGGGTTGCTTTCGGGTTCCTCATTGTGAAGTATATGAAAGTCACGTTTGTTTTCCCTCTCATTCTTCCTCTGATTCTCTCTCGTGTTGCATTTTCGGCCTTGTGATTGTCCGGTGTTTGATTTGAAACTTTCGGATTAGAGATGTCGTGATTATGTACTTGTCATCTCCTTGGAACAGAGAAAAATGAGTAAGATCTCAAGAAGCAAAAACATCCTGGAATTGCATTAATTGTTCAGTGTAATCGCTCGTTTATTAGGTCAAATATGGCCATCCTGATAGAGGGCCGTCAGAAAGGATACCAGTTGACTAGGAGGAGAGTGCTGGATGGTTTTCTTCTGCGTCTGCCATGAATTGTGTGCATTTAATAATTCATGGTAACGTATCCAACTTGCAGCAGTAATTGCTACTTTTGACGGATACCCTTCCGTTTGTTATCTCATATTTGGTTAACTAAGAGATTCCAAATGCACGTCCTTGTCATGGAGAGCCCATGCATTTGCGACCCGGTTAGTGGCTTATCACTGACTTCCATGTTGATGATTCTGTGTAACGAAATAGTTTCCAATTGCATAAGAATCATATTCCAGTTGAACCATTGTTTTAAGGCATCAGCTGCAATTGGGTCCTGTGATGTTGTTGTAGGTGCTAGGCACAGTTGTGATATTACTTTCCACTTTAATCTCAGTTTGAACATTCATAAAAATCTTCAGTCTCTGAAACTTCTCTACTATTGACTTGGGAAAATACTACATGAGTGTGCTATTATTAACGGAAAATACAAAGGCTAGAGTTAACCTATGGTACCATATTAAGGTCTTTTCTTTTCTCTGTAAGTTAAGGTCAGGGATGTAAAAATATTTCAATAACTTCAAAAATATGGCACTAAGAATAATGTTGTGTAGCAATGTCTTCCCAGATATAATTGGAGTCTTATCGCTGCATTTTGGAATATACTCAAGCTATGTGAAACACTCTGTTTCAGGATCCTGGTGTTCGTAGTAAAGGTGTTAAGTCAAGTCATGGAGGAGGGCCATTTTACATGACAGTAAGTTTTTGCTAAAATAATTGATTTATTTGAAGTAGAAACTGATATATCTAAGATCTTTATGTTTCCTTTGGCTTGGGGTCCATCCTAATGGATAAGTTTTGCTCATATAAAAATAATCCAGAATGATGGAGGTGTTCCTCTTGCATCAAACTTGGGACTTTCACCTCTTCATCCAGAGCCTTCTGACTTTCGTGCAACTGTTGATATTCCTCTTAATACAGAAAAGGTATATTTAATGAGTTTGATTGAAGTTGAAAATTTTCTTTTTTGTTCAATCAGGTCTGTTGATTCAGTCACCTCAACAGTGATGCATGCATCTAAGTGAAAAATCTCAGAAAATTCGATTTGGGATAGGTGAGAAGCAATATAACCGTGTTTCTAGAGATGATGACGCCGGGCAGGATGACGATTATCCTGCGGGCCACGAGAAAGGAAGTTGGAGGGAAAATAAGTAGAGGATCCTCCTAAAATAAAGAGAAATATGCCGCTCTCCGAGTTTTACTATAATAAGAAATTTTATTATGAATGATTCTCAATATCTAAACATGACTCTTATTTATACCACAACTTAAGACCCAAATAAAGGAAGGAAATTACAATTAAAAAAATCTTAATTCCAATATTATAAAGAAAGGAAATAGATCTTTTACCCGAAAACGAAAGTATATAACTAAACGATCTTAACTCAAAATAGGATGTGGATCAAAACAAATCCTCTTCTATAAATACCAGGAATACCAAAATTATCCTAAATGCCTTAAAAACGAAAACTACCAAAAATAGCAAAAAGGCTTTAAAAAGGTTTAAACGGTTGAATTTGGGGCCAAAAAATTGACGGTTACGGTTTCACCGGTAACAAATGTATCTTTTTTTTAATTCTGGACGCGTGACCATCAACATATCCTGATTTCGAGTCCCGAGTCAAAAGTTATGCCCTTTGAAGTTTGAGGGGTCATAATGGGCTTCATCATGGGTTGAGCTTGCATTAGATGAGCAGTGGCAAGCAGACAACATGCTGGGAATTCTTGAATCCCTCAACTGAAACATCTCCAAATTTAGATTTTTGATGCATATCATCCGTTGATGGTTAAGCAAGAGTGATTATATAGCAAGAAGAGAAAAGAAACATGGAGTTGAATAAATATCTTGTATGGACCACTGACTGCTAAGTCTGTGTGCTATCCTTTAGCCAGGAAAACCTTATATATCAAAGGGTGAATGCCCTTTGGAAAGCAAAATCAAGGAGCTAAAATTTGATTGATACTATGCATTTCTCTCTCCTATATAAAATGGAACTCCCCCAGCTACCAGTTCGGCTCAAAAGACCTTTCTTTTCACACGTATAAGTGGACTAATTGAGTAAGAAGAAATTAATGAGGGTTTCTTCAGAAAGTGGCCCTCTCGCTGTGAGATTAATCTATCTCCTAAAACATGAGAAAAATTTAGCTTAAGATTAACCAGGAAGCCTGGTTGGATATCTTAGATGGATTAGATTTCCAATTGCTTACCAGATATTTATGATATTCTTTCAGCTTGATTCGCTTCTGGATCAGTTCTTCATATAAAAAAGATGCTGCCTAAAAACTTAAGCTTTTTACGAGTGGTCACCAACGTAGTTTTTAGTCCATGCATACAACTTCGGCGTCTGTGTGCTCTACATGTGTTATTTATTTACTGAACTCCCATTATCATAATGGATAATGGAAAGAAAACAGAATCTCAAGTTCTGAACAATGATGATTTTTTCTCTGTTCTGACAATTGCTAACAGATTAATGTTCACGATTGCTAAATACTAATGATGAAGTACATTATTGCTTCACAGAAAGATACTTACATGCAAAATGCCTCAGACTTTAAAAGTTCTTCCTTTTCTTCTCCTGGTATGGTTCAAAATATGGAAAGTAAAAATTCTTCTATAGTTGGAATGCATGAAGCAATTTGAACCTTATTTTTCATTCTGCTTAGTTTGGTTAACTTTTATACATATTTGCATTGTCAAAATGTTCAAAACATATGCCCACATGCTTGGCCAAGTGGCATTTACATTCTGTGTTTATTAGAATACATCATGGGTCTTATTGCCTTTTCTTTTGATGATAAGTGTTTTAGCACATATCAAACTCTAAATATGATCCTCATTATTATATTATATTATTAAGTTAGAAGTGATCAAGTGAATCCTTTTTGTTACCTTCGCCCCTTTTTTGTACTTAGCAAGACTACCTGATTGCTGTTGAAATCGTTATAAACACCTAACTGTGATGCAACTCTAAAATAGTCTCTCAGGGAGCAAAGCAGTGCTCCAAAGCTTTGTAAGGTTACTCATCTTGAATCATTTAGAATCTTGCTAGAATATACTGATTTGTTGTATTTTTGTCATAATGTTGCTCCAAAGCTTTTCCATGTTAGTTCTGTTTCTTCATGTAGGATCTGAAGAGAAGGGAGAAGGAGCTTCAAGCCAGGGAAGCAGAATTAGATAAGAGGGAAAAGGTATATCCTTGAGTTAAATGCCGAAAGAATCTCAGATGCACCATTGCAACTTGTAGTTTGTCATAATGTTGCATGAATAAATAAGTTGGTTTTCTGACTAGGGACTTGGTATCTAATGGTAAACTCTTGCGACTGATTATAGTTAGCTGATTCTTTAGAATATTTTACATGCAATAGCTGATTCTAACATGACACTTTTACCACAATATGTTCCTGTCATCTAGCAACTCAAACTGAAAGAAGAAGCTGCAGCCCGGGGTAGTGTATGCTTTCTGTCTAGTAAATGCTTATCTTTTGTTCATAAGCTGATTTTACTTTTTGTGCCTTTGCAGTGGGTATACTCATTGAGGAGAAAAATTGGCCACCCTTTTTCCCTATCATACACCATGATGTTGAAAATGAAATACCAGTCCACTTGCAAAGATTGCAATATTTTGCATTTGCATCATTGTTGGGTATGTTGTTTTTTGCTATAGGTTATTGTTCCTTCAGTTTCATGAATCACAAATTAGAATTACAAGTTTTCAGAGGATTGCTACAGTTAATCAGATGTTACCTAATTTTCTCTGGCTGGTGTATGCTGTACTGTTAGGTTAACTGCCTCAGTATCATTATATTATATGGACTTTTGCATTTGCAATTCTTACAATAATCGAACACTCACCTCATGCAGAGTAGCGGTATGAAATTTAGTGTTCCTATTGTTGAATGTACATTTCTTGACTTTTGTTCAGATGTTTCTACAAAAAAAAAATGTACAAGCATTTCAGTAGATGGTAATGAGTCTATTTTTATAGTTCAATGAACATTTATGTTAGGTCTTCAACATAAAATAGCCTTGTCTTTCTATGATTCTTGAGACATTGGCAAAAGTAAATATTCAAATCTCGTGCAATCTCAACCTGCAGGTTTGGCTGGTTCCTTGTTTTGGAATATCATAGCAGTAACAGCAGCTTGGATAGAGGGAGAAGGTAGCCAGATAAGAGTTAGAGTTTGTCATCCAGTGTGTTTCCATGTTTTGTATTCTCTTATGAAAGAAGATTACTCATTTTTGTTTTCAATTCAGATACTCATATGTGAATCAATACTTTTTACTGTATTAAAGATTGTATGACTAGTTTGTTATATCTCAATAAACAAGATTGCTCTTTGTTCTCCAGGTGTCACGATCTGGCTCCTTTCCATCATTTACTTCATCTCTGGAGTTCCAGGTGCATATATCCTGTGGTATCGACCTCTTTATCATGCCATGAGGTACTAAAGTTTGTATTATGATTTCTAAGTAACACATTGCAACTAGGACATTGTAAACATCAAGTAAATGTAGTCTTATGATCTTGCGTCCTGATTTTGCAGGACCGGCAGTGCTTTGAACTACGGAAGGTTTTTCCTGTTTTACTTGGTATGTTATAGGTTTTAGATTTTATGATGATTTTTTCGATAAAGAAACATTACAAGCCTCACGGATTCTTAATGTCTACAGCTTCACCTTGGCTTTGTTATATACTCAGCTGTGGCTCCTCCAATTATTTTCCAAGGGAAATCTTTGGCGTAAGTTTCTATGTTCATTATATATCAAAAGCTTCCTGATGCATCCAATTCACTTCAGCTGAACCATATTTCTGATTGATCGAAGATTACATCAAATCAAACAGCTGTTGATTGGCAAATTGCCCTCAGGATACACCTTTATTGACATTCTTATCGCATAATTATAAAATTTGAAGGATACAACTGCACCTTTGTTTGGTTCTTATTTCGTCACCACTATTTGTTTACAAGTTTACTTTTGATGATTCACTAACAAGAATTTTCCTGCGACAGCGGTATTCTACCAGCTGTAGAATTCTCAGCGAGCATGCTATCGTCGCTGGGGTAAGTTCCGGAGTTCCAGATTAGCATTACATACGCGCATTTAACTCTTAATTTTAACCAAAAATTTAGTTAGAATTTGTATCATTTAACTCTTGTCGTATGTATCATTCTCGAGTCTACCCTTTGCTAATTCCTTTCCTAACTGTAAATTCTTTTTCTTGTAGATCTTCTATCTCATCGGCTTTGGATTGTTCACTGTTGAATCACTGCTTAGCGTCTGGGTTATACAGGTTACATTTGATACCTATAAAATTTCGTTTTTTTCGTCGATATACTCTCCAATTTAGTGCTTTAAATCTTAAGGTTTAGACTGATTTATAGATTTCACTATGCTAAAAGTTACAAAAAAGGGAATGAAATTCGTGATTTTGCTTACTTGAATATCCAATATGATAATGTCGACAAGTGAAGAGGGTCCTCACTCGGATGACTCGATCTGACCAAGATGACCTGGTTTGCAGTAGCGCGAGGGTCGAGGTCGGGCTTGGATGCTAATTGGGCACAAGTGGCTCGGATTGGACCAAAATGAGAGAACAAAGGAAAGGAAGGATTTCAAATGCCGGAACCCCCATTCTGAAGGACCAGGGGGTTTTATATAGGGGAGGAAGAGACCCCATGTCTTGTCAACAATTTTTTCTCATTAAAAACTGACCAGCTGACAGTCTGCCCTTTTGGCAGCTTTAGTTAGTCTGTGAGTCTGTCATAGCCACCTAAACGTTCATCAAGAGGTAAATTCTACCTTCATTAATGTCTGACACTTTGACAAGTTATGATTATGTCAGAAGTCTTTTCCTCATAATGGGAAGATTTGGGGAGATCTCATTGCCGATGTGGCCATTTGGTCACTCGAGCTCATCCTATCTGGCAACTATGAGTCTACCAAAGCCTGGCCGGCTGAGTGGAAATGATTAGACAGACAAGCTGGACTTCTAGACTATTTATATCTTTGGGACGGACATAAGGCTCCCGACCGAGAGCTCTCGACTGGGGATGTTAGCGGGTCGGGTCGGTCGGGTCGGCCGGGTTGGGTCGGCCGGTCGGGGTCGGCCGGGTTGCCCGAGTCGGCGGTCGGGGTCGGGGTCGGCCGGTTGGGGTCGGGGTTGGCCGGTCGAGGTCGGGGTCGGGGTCAGCCGAGTTGTCCGGGTTGTACGGGTCGGCCGGATCGGTCACAAATAGTGGTCAGTTGGTCGTTTACCGCGAAGAGCCGCCGATTGACCCTTAGCAACATAGAGTGGCGGATCCCATTAATTCTCTTTACCTTAACTTCACCTCAACTTGCCAATTTGATCTTTTTTTAGGGGGTCCTACAATATCTCCCCGGATCACAATAGATGCCTAAACTTAGTTCCTCTCCATTTTAGAAGAGCTGAATGGAAACTAAATTTCAATCTCCTTCTCTTTCCAAGTAAACAATAAAAGTTTTCTTTGTTTTCCTGCTTCTGTCAAAGTAAACATGGCATCATGTTTTGTGCATCCCCTGCAGCAAGTGTACATGTACTTCCGAGGAAGCGGAAAAGCTACAGAAATGAAACGCGAGGCGACACGCGGTGTTCTTAGGGCTGCAATTTCATCAAACATATGATATGCTGGCCCTGCCAATTTCCAAAAAGAAAAATGAACTAAAATTGCCACAAATTAATATTTATTCATTCATTCATTCAATATATTATGAGGTGTTCTTGTAGTTTTTATAGTTGAGGATCCACATTTTATTCATTAGGAAAAAGTGTCTCATAATAGTTTGTCAAAGAATGAGTCGTGTGATGTTTAATTCATTAAATTCTTTTGTTTGTTGTACTGATCAGATTATCTAAAATTTGACTTGAGTGGTCGATTCAGTGGTTGGTTATTATTTATTATTTCAAATTTAGGTCGCAATGTTTTTTGTCGGTATATTAATTCAATTAATTATTAGTAACACAATTTTTGAAGAGGAATTTTGATACAATAGTGCAATTATTATGGTCGCCAATTCAAATAATAAAAACAGTTTGCTGTAAAAATATATAAGATAAGTCCTCTGATTGGGATTGAGAGATTGTCATACGGTGATTTCTCAATGAGTAATGATACGCAACATGAATTTATAGTATGAAACTTAACATGAATGACGTGGCACTTTTTATATACGTATCCGATTGCCACTTGGACACCAACGGCAGCCTCCGATCGCCGTCCCGAATCAAACTATATCTTGGGGGCATAGTGAACCCGTCGGAGATCGCTATAATTAAAATGTCACGTCATTCATGTTGGATTTCATATTACAAATTCTTATTGCATATCATTTTTCTTTCTCAATAACCGCCGTAATAAGAAGAGAGAGTTCAAGGATGGCTGAGTTAGGGTACCCGCTCGAGCATTATTCGAGCATCCTCAGCCCCCTCAGGACAGGCTTGCTCAGGATTCCAAACCACAATTGGTCGCGTGTATCCGGAGAACATAATAAACACCGTCCGATCGGAATAGGCTCACATGGCTCGAGCGACAGAAAAATTATCCTAAACAATACATAAGAGTATCCTTTAGGGTTAAAATTAAGAGGATATCAAGCGATGTCCCTAGTAGAATAATAATTAAGGAACCCTCAAGGCGTCACCTAAGGAGCCTTTAAAGTGTCGCGAAAATATAAACATGTCGCGTTAATGAGAAATTGAGCGTATAAAAGGAATGCCTCAATAATAATCTTCGATAATTGACAATAATGACGATTATAAAAGAGATGTCATTATCGCTCATAATAACAGAAGATGGAGAGTCACGATCAAGAACATAAAAGATATCCAAAAACTCCCAGAAAAAAAATCTAAAATCTTCTAAGTTTTCTTTTTTTCTTTTTTCATTCATCAATTTTTTAATCCTACTTCTCTGACTTGAATGTTGAAATGATATCATCGGAACTTTTTTTCGATATCATTCTAACATTCCCTCCTTTTTAAATCATAATTTTCATATAACTATAAGTCACATTACTAGAGGTTTATTATCCACGTTGTCAGCTTCTTGATAACCTTACGAATCATCTCCTATCAAATATTTTGAGCAACGATATGAGCATGAAATCCAACATGAATGACGTGACATTTTTTATATACACATCCAATTATCACTTGGACATCAACGGCGGCCTCCGGCCACCACCCTGAACAAAATTATACCTTGGGGGGCATAGTAAACCCGTCGAAGATCGCTATAATTAGAATACCACGTCATTCATATTGAATTTCATACTATAAATTCTTATTACATATCATTTTTCATAATTTTTATTCAGTGCTACTTGATAACCCATAACATATAAGAAAACTAATTATTTATTTCAATCAAAATTACTATATAACTATTATATAAAATATGATTTATATGAGAATTATTTAAATTTTATTAAAATTATTTATTGTATCCATTTAATTAAAAATATTCAAATTTTATTCAAAGTAATTTTAAATTATACTAATTCCACAATTATAAAAGTTATTTAGTAGCGGTTATAAATATTATATTAATTGATATATATTAACTTTACAGTGATTAAAAAGTAACTGATGTAACAATAAATGTTCCTTCGATATTCTCGAAATAAAAAATAATAATTAAGAAGTTATTTTTTTATAATTTTCTTTTTAACGATTTACATAATCTAAGACTTACTTTTCTTATTTTTACGCATTTTTCTTTAGCCCTTCTCTCTTCTGGTCTCTCCTGTTTCCCTTCTTCTTTCATTTCTCTCTCCTTTCCACTCCGCGTAAACATGCCAGATATAGTGGCAATCGACCTGTCCAGTCATTAATTGCGGCGGGAAAGTACCTGGAACATGACCTGGACCACGTGACGGGCTATCATTTTCTCCTGCCACATCATCATTACCATTCAGAACATCCGTAACCATTTAACTCTTTTAACATTATAATACCTACCACCTCATAAAAAATATAGGATCCACATGCCACATACATATACACATTAACATCTTTATTCTCTCACAACCATTTAACATTCAACCCTCATTATTTATGGGACCCACATACTACATATATATTATCTTACATATATCTTCTCTCATATATATATTCTATCACATATTCATTTTCTTACCTACCTATTTTTTATTTTCAATTTTATTTGTTAATTTAAATAATTATTATTTAAAATAAATAATAATAATATTTTTAAATATATTTATCATTATTTAAAATTTAAATTATTATTATAATTTTGAAATGATAGAGAACCATATAAAAAAATACACTTACATATAATTAAAAGATAACATATAAATTAACACAAAGTTAAATAATAAAATACAAATTCAGGGGTTTTTTTTATTAAAATAACCGTGGATAATCGTTTACTAGTCGTTTATAGTCGTTTGGGTGACCGTTGTGTTATTTTTAATCAATTATGGTAATCCCAATCGATTAAAATGACTGTTCCCTATTATTTCACGAGACTCCCCAATCGATTGGAGAGACTCGTAATCAATTCCCTAAATAAATCCTTAATTATAGTGATAATTTAAAAAAATTATGTTTTTAAGATTAAATCAGTTTTTTTTATGTTTATTGAGGAATTTAACCTGGACCGATGAGGTAACAGCCTGATCGGTCCACACCATTTTTGATCGGTCGCTTAACCGATCAAGATGTCAGGTCATACGCGAATAAATACGTTTAAATATCTGAACGTGTTAATCTGCATCAGCTTATTAACGTGTTCCCACAATGATTTTAACGGGGACGGCTCGTTAATCGAGCGTTATAACGCTCGATTAACGAGCCGTTGCAGATGCCCTCATCAACGACGCCCATAAAAAAAGTAAATATTTTATGAGAAAAATACAGTTAACTTTTTAAATTAACTAAAAACGTATACTAACATCAAAAAAATATTTTCTTTCGTTACTCTTTCAATTACATCCTTCTGTGAATCTGATTTATATGTATATAATTTTTTATTTTTTTCTCTCTCTTTTATTCATTAATCTATCTTCTCTATCCTCTCCTCTTTTCATATGTGTTCCTTTTTTTTTTATATATTTTTTCTCTTTTTTTTCTTTTTTTTTGGATGAATAATATATAACTTGAAAAAAATATCAAACTCAGAGGAATATAAAGAAAAGGGAGAGAAAGAAAAGATAAGTTATATACGTAAGAGAATCGGAAAAAATAAAAGAGATCAAATGCATATAAATTAGATTTGACAAAAAAATAAAATAGAAAAAATATTGAAAAAGTATTTTTTTTTTGATAAACATCAAAATAATATAGGTCTTTTAGTTAATTCAAAAAGATATGTACGTAATTCAATAAATACCCTTTATTTATCTCAAATGTACACGACATCCAACAATAACTCTATTTAAATATTTCAAATTTTATAATAAAATATATCATAAATCAAATATTTATATTTATTAATTTCACCATTAAATATCTCAATCCTAAATATTTCAAATTTCATAATTAAATATATCACCAATTAAATATTCATATATCTTATTATTATTTTATTAATTTACATTTAATTTTATATTTAAATAAAATTAATTAAAAATTAAAAACAAAAATTTAGATCTAATTTACATTGAATTTTAAAAAATAATAAGAAAATAAAGAGAGCCGCAGTACAGACCCTACTAAGGCCTTATTGTGTTGCAGACTTGCAGCTCACATCTTTTTTAATTTTACTTTTACTTTTTCAAATAATAGGTAATTTTTTCCGATGATTTCTAATATCTCCATCTCTATCGTTTTGAGATTTAGAATTTAAAAAAATATAAATATTTTTTCATGTGGCCGGGTCGGTCGCCCGAGGTTGGTTGAAAAAACCTCGTTAATCATTTATTTTTTTGAGATTTAGAATTTAAAAAAATATTTCCTATTATGAATGTCCATACCTACAATCTTTTCATCTTTTAATTTTAAATTTTCTCTTGATAAATAAGAGAGCAATTAATTGCCAACTAAATGAAATATAACAAAGCTCTCCTTAAACAAAAAGGTGAAATTGTGATAGCCCCTCTGAGATGATTTCATATTTTATAAAAAAAAAAATCACGAACCTTTATTCAATCTTCTTGTATCGAAGACACAAAATAATCTAGAATAAGATTTACATCAATCAATAATTAAATCACATCTCATTAATAATAAATTATATTCAAGTACTAATTGGATTACGTTAGTGGGGGCACATACCTACTGAAGCCGCACAAATAATAAACATTTTCTACAATAATTAAAATTGAATCGATCGACCCCACAACAGAAATAAAAAATAGACAAGTGGTTGAGTTATTGCCACACATGTATATTGACCCCGGGCTATATTATAACAATAGGATGATTAATTATTATTTTAAATAATAATAATTTAATTTTTAATTACGATGTATTTTATAAAAAATTTTCTTAAAAATGAAGTGTGAATTTTAAAATGTTAAAATTTTAAATAGTTCATCGTGAATGTTTTTTGATTTTGATAATCGATAACAAATTTTTACGAGATAAATCGATCCAATATTTCTCTCGTACACTCACCATCGATCTCACTCATTACTCCTTGATTTCTTCTCCTAAGAAAAGACCAAGGAAGAGGGCCATCTCCTCACATGCACACGTCAAATCACAACAACAATTCATTAAACACTTATCTATATCCATATCTTATATATACGAATAATCGGCCATGCACGTTAATTTTTAATTTATTAATTAATAGGGGAAAATATTAAAAACCCATTTCAAATTAAATAAATCACAAAAAGAACGTCTTATCTCAATGTGCAACTATAATAATAATTATAAAATAATTTTGATAAAATTTAAATAATTTTAATAAGTTGATAATGAATAATTTGATATAATAATGTTTACACTTTAAGCTTCAAGATTAAAGATTTTAAAATTTAATTAAATTTATAGAAATTATTTGATAATTTTTATAAAATGATTTCAGTGTTTACACTTTTGGATTTAAAATACTTGATAGTTATTATAACGTGTAAAACTTACGTGATAGACGAATTTTATTATATTAAAATATTATTTATTAACTTAATTAATATTATTTAAATAGATTAAAATTACTTAAAAATAATAATAACAGTTATATAGAAACTACTATAACTTGCAAAGACTACTTAAACTATTAGGCAGTTGCTAAATACTATAACATTATTATATTAAATATTACACATAATATCAATTATTGAGTAGGTAATTATATTATTTTATAATCAAGATATCCAATTATTCAAATTAATTAATACTGAAAATAACAAGTGTGATGTCGTGGAAGCTTTTCCTTGACCATCCAGGTTAATTCGAAAAATTTAAATGTGTCAGATAATTCAACATCACATATGATTCGAGTATCGTAGACATATATAGTACTATGCGTAAAAATCAAACTCCCTTTGTATAAGACTATGAGAATTTATTTCATTTTCATAGAATAGAATAAATTGATAGTTAATACGTGAGTATTATTATTTTGAAATTGAAGATCAAAATATGACAAAGTTAATATACCCATTCTCCCCACATACTAATCATCATAATATTCGAATTAGTAGTAAATTAGTGGGCACGTTGGAGCGAACGAATCCCTTTTATCATACATGAGAATTCATTCTAGTTTTTACTTAGCCCCCACAGGCTGGATCGGATGGTAAGGTGCCTGGTCGATTTGATCGAGGTCACAGGTTCGAGGGTCGTCCATTGCACACGGAGATAAAACCCTGGTCTGCTGACATTAATTCTGGTCGAGACGCCTTACCACACCAATGATAATCATGATTTATCTCCTTATAGAGGCGGGACCATACGGACGGTCCACGACAAGTGTACGTCCAATTTATTATATTAGTCATGGATTCTGTTTACCTGCTGGGAAGCATCGAGGGAACCCGGGAGATGAGAGCTTAGTAAACAGAGCCTACCAACAATCCGTCGTCTCTCTTTCCGTCCTCTCCTCCCCTGTCTGTCTCTGTGACTGCCTGCTGCCTTTCGTTCGTGTCGCAGTCGATGGCAGAATGGAGGGGGAGGGAGGGAGGTGGGTCCTCGGCGTAGGTGGCGACAGCTTCACTCGATTCCTTCCCCAGCCTGGAAAGGCGATGTTTTGTGGTCGATCAGCGTAAGAAAACCATCGCCATTGCCCTTAAGTCGTTCTTCTTCGCCGCATTCCGCTCGAGAGCAGTTCTCGATCACTTCGCCGTTCCAAAGTTCGGATCTTGGAGCCGGAGGAGGAGCAGCTCCTCCCGCATTGAGCTCCTGGCCGGTCAGTTCTTCTTCTTCCTCCGGAAGCTCTACCACCTAAAGCTCGGATTTTGGAAGCGCAAGTTCATTCACTAGGTCAAAGATTTCCACTCAAGTCGATCTCGTTTTTTTTTCTTCTTCTTCTTGTTTTAGCTCTGTTCTTTTGGAATAAAGTTGGGATCTGTTGAGTGACCTTCTGTTGATTTTACTTTTCTGGCAGGAATTTGTGGAATGCTTGATCACGTCGTGTTGTAGGAGCAGAAAAATTAGGGTTCTTAAAAGCATGCGGCGGTGGATCTGTTTCTTCTTTCCATGCCTTGCAATCTCTGCCTTTCTGATGCTTGATGCTTCCTTCGCTGCCTTCGTTCCAGTTGACAACTATCTCCTTGCTTGCGGATCGTCCCGGAATGTACCATTCCAAGGCCAAGATTTTCTTCCCGATTCACAAGAATCCTCCATCGCTTTAAGAACCTCTGCCGATGGTGTTTTCTCCGTCTCCTCCTCCTCCGATTCCGCTCTTCCTCCCCCAATTTACCAATCTCTTCGCGTCTTCACCCAGCCGGCATCCTACAATTTCGACATTCGGCAAGAGGGCCGCCATTGGATCCGCCTCTACTTCCATCCGATTCCGAATTCCGGCCACGATTTGGCCTCTGTCCCTTTGACAGTGGTGACAGATGAGTTTGTCCTCATGAATAACTTCACCTTCAAGAACTCCAACCGCACCTACTTGTTCAAGGAGTACTCGCTGAATCTGACCTCCGATTCCTTGGCCCTCACTTTCGTCCCGGCCAATGGCTCCGTCTCGTTCGTGAACGGGATCGAAGTCGTCTCGGCTCCCGATAACCTGATCTACGATCAGGCCCTGGCTGTGCCCAATGCTCCTTTCAGCGGCCTCTCTGTTCTCGGCCTCGAAACCGTGTACCGCCTGAACATGGGCGGCCCTCTGCTCACTCCGCTGAATGATTCTCTCGGCCGGACTTGGGAAACCGACGCCAAATACCTCCATGTAAACAGCTCCGCCGTGAAGGTGGCCGCGGACCTCGACAGCATAAACTACCCCGACGGCGTCACAACTGAGACAGCTCCCCGGTGGGTTTACTCGACTGCAGAAGCAATGGGGGACGCGAATGTCACCGACTTGAACTTCAACATCACCTGGGTCTTCTCCGTCGATCCGGGCTTCCAGTACTTGATCCGCCTCCACTTCTGTGACATCGTGAGCAAAGTTCTGAACGCGCTGGTGTTCAACGCGTACGTCAACTCCGACATCGCCATTGCCAGCCTCGACTTATCGTCGCTGAAAGGCGACTTATCTGTGCCCTACTACAAGGATTTTGTCTCAAACTCGAATGGCTCGAGCACGATGACTGTCAGTGTTGGTCCGGACACGATGGCCGATTTCAGCAACGCCATTCTGAATGGTCTGGAGTTCATGAAGATTAACAACGATGCCAAGAGCTTGGACGGAACCAGTGCGGTCAAAGACCTGCTACCGGATTCGCCCAAGTCGAAGAACAAGCTTCTGGGATTGGTGATCGGGGTTGTTTTGGGGTCGTTGATCGGCATCTCAGCTGCGATTCTCTGCTACTGCTGCCTCGTCGTTCGGAGGAGAAAAACGAGCTCCAACAACCAGCCATGGCGGCCGCTTCCCTTCTACGGAAACTCCCACACCATCAGCAAAGTCTCGACGACTTCTCAGAAGAGTGGATTAACGGCGAGTTGCGTATCATTGGCTTCGACGAACCTCGGTCGGGTTTTTATGTTCCAGGAGATCCTCGACGCCACCAACAAGTTCGACGAGAGCTTGCTTCTCGGAGTGGGTGGGTTTGGGAAGGTCTACAAGGGCACGCTGGAAAATGGCACCAGGGTCGCCGTCAAGCGAGGAAATCCTAGGTCCGAGCAGGGGCTGGCTGAATTCCAGACTGAGATCGAGATGCTGTCGAAGCTCCGCCACCGCCACCTCGTCTCCCTCATTGGCTACTGCGACGAACGCTCCGAGATGATTCTGGTCTACGAGTACATGGCCAATGGGCCACTGAGGAGTCATCTTTACGGTACCGACCTCCCGTCCCTCTCGTGGAGGCAGCGCCTCGAGATCTGCATCGGCGCCGCCAGAGGGTTGCATTACCTTCACACCGGCGCAGCCCAGAGCATCATCCACCGGGACGTGAAGACCACCAACATCCTTTTGGACGAGAATTTCGTCGCGAAGGTGGCGGACTTCGGCCTCTCGAAGGCCGGCCCTGCTCTGGATCAGACCCACGTTAGCACCGCGGTAAAAGGGAGCTTCGGTTACCTCGACCCTGAGTACTTCCGGCGGCAGCAGCTCACCGAGAAGTCGGACGTGTACTCCTTCGGGGTCGTGCTGATGGAAGTCCTCTGCGCGAGGCCGGCGCTCAACCCTGTGCTGCCGAGGGAGCAGGTGAACATCGCGGAGTGGGCCATGGCGTGGCAGAAGAAGGGCGCGCTCGAGAAGATTCTAGATCCGGCGCTGTCGGGGAAGGTCAGTCCGGCGTCGCTCCACAAGTACGGCGACACGGCTGAAAAATGCTTGGCGGACCAGGGCGTCGACCGGCCGTCCATGGGCGACGTCTTGTGGAACCTCGAGTACGCCCTCCAGCTCGAGGAGACCTCCTCCCTCGCCGACCCCGACGACAACAGCATAAGGAGCATTTCCGGAATCCTGCCGCCGCACATGGAACCTCTCGACAACAGCGGCTTTAGCATTGATACTGCCGGAGTCAATGCCAGCACCACCATCGATTTCGCCGAAGATGCTACGACAAGTGCAGTCTTCTCTCAGCTTGTAAACCCTAGAGGAAGATGAAAATTTCCTTCGTTTTTCCCCCTTTCTCTTCTCTTGATACTGCAGCATATTCTCGTTAGGTTTGAGAGTTCTTCATTTTCTTGTTTGATTTGTAAATACTGCCAAAATTATGAGAAATTTGATGCTGTTGCTATGTTTTTCGGTCTGAACCCTCACTTATCATTGAATTAAGTAACTACACCTGTTTGGGCATTGAATATTCGAATACAATATATAGGAGCGCGTGTTTTAAATTTTTAAAATGCAGTGTGGCAAATTGAAAATTCTCAAGATCAATCAATGGCGAGCCTCGCGACAGGGACCGCAACGCTTGTTCGTCCGATCCTATCCATTTTGCCTTCGAGCTCCTTCCTCCCCTCTTGCTTCCGAATGATCTGCCAGCCATGACCTCGCTGATTGTTTCTCCCCCGCCTCCTCTGACATCCAGCGCCTCCGTCCATGGCGTTTCCGTCCGAAGATGCCGATTTGCTCCAAGGTTTCTGCAGCACCGCGTCGATTGCTCGCCGCGGCGGAAAAAGAGTAGCAGCTACTTGTGTGCGGATTTGCGTCAGGACGTTACATTTTCGGGAGGGTTTTTGAAAGATTTGAGCTCGGTGAGTAAAGGGCGGAAAGGGCGCTCGGTTAGAGCTAACCAGGGTTTTGGTTTCAACGGCGGCGGCGGCGGCGGATGGGATAGGAGCTCCACCACAAGGGTGTTGGGAAATTTGACTTTGGCTATTGGGCTGACATACCTAACCATGACTGGGCAGCTTGGTTGGATCTTGGATACTATCGTTTCCATCTGGGTAAAGACCTTATCTTGTTTTTGGTCTTTTAGGGAAAGGTTTAATCTGGTTCTTGTTCCATTTCTTTCTCCCAGTATGTAGTCGATTGAAATTCCATACAATTTAAGCTCTCTTTTGCTCTCCCTACTACTACATGCAGTAAACTAGTTGTTTTGGTTAATTTTATCATATAAATGTTCGTATTGACCATAGAGCGAATTAATTCACTATCATCATCAAGCAGCTAGTGTTTGTCCCATCTATTTAGCTAACTAGAGGGATCTTATTTCTCCATTTAGTTATATGCAAATAACAATCGCATGAAATAATTGGTTGTGTTTAATTTTTTTTTTAAGCTAGGGGAAAGGTAAGATTTATCTGTTCGTCTAAAATTTTGTATTAGGAGATAGAAAATAGGAAAGATAATGGCAACCTGTTTATTCTCGCACTAGAAAATCCTTTCCTTTATTTGGACAAAAACTTGATCTCCAAAATTTAGTACAATAAATGGCATCTTGTGTATAATATCATTAGTTTTCAGTGTTTCTTGTGATTGAGGTGGTTAGATATGTAATCAGATTCTCAAGTTCAGAGATTTTCATTTTAAGAAAAGAGAAAAATAGATGAACTAATTCTGTTTCCAACCAGTGTTGTAACCAAACTCAAGAGATTTGTGTGCAGCTGATAGTAAAATTTGATACAACTCCTGTGCTAAGTTCTGAAATTTTGGCTAGCATAGATTCTTTGCTCAGATTCAAACCCAAAGGATCCATAGCTCACTGGATTTTAAAAAATTGGTTCCTTAATCTAAGTCAGCGCTATGCTCTGAGATGATGTCTTGCATTACTGGTTACATGATTCTAAAAGCTGTGGGCACTTTGACTTTTCTCAGAGCATGAATTAGCGGAGTCCTCAGGCGCTAAGCCAATTCTTTTTAATGCGACAGAATTTTTTATCAATTGAATCACTGGGAAATTATACCAAACCGAAGTTGCTTGTTGGTTATTACTCTAGGCAAACCAACCTTCTACCTAGAGGAGTATAACAGGACTTTCTTTTATTTTCCTTTGAATTGCATCGAAACCTCCTTGATGGAGCTTACTAGGAAGGCTAGTTTCATTGAAGACCTATGACATTTCACTTGTCCTTTAATTTATTCTTGAGCATCTTTTCAATCTTTTTTACAAGTTTCTGAATATATCACTGAATGTGCACATGCCAACAGCTCCTTGCAGTGTTGTTACCTATCATAGGTTTGGGCGCTTTCTTCTGGTTTGCTGGGCGTGACATAGTTCAAAGCAGTGTGAGTACATTAAGTTCAATAAAAAGAAAAAAAATCTTTGTAATACTCTCCTCTGTGTTCAGTTGCTGTTATATTAGATAAACACAAGAATGTCTTTAAGTTACTAGCTCTATTGTCATAATATATCCTTAGGATAAACGTATTCTGTCAATTACTTTTAAGTTTGCTTTGAATAGCTTGAACATTGGAATTATTATCACTCAATGAAGCTTTGACATACAAGGAAATCATTCTTTAAGTTTCAATCCTGTACTGCTAATAGACATCTAAGACAAAAAATTCTCGTTATTACAGTTTAAAACTTACCTTTTAAAACACTTGATATCTTCATTTTTCTGATAGTTTGTCTGGAAGCTGACTTACATCTTTCCACTTCCATGTACAGTGCCCCAACTGTGGAAATGAATTTCAGATTCTGAAGTAAGCATACCAATGGTTCTCTACATTTCATTTATTTGACATAGTGACTAAAGTACGATATGTTTTCCTTCTAGGTCTGCTACCAATGATGACCCACAACTGTGCCCATTCTGCAGTCAACCATTCTCTGGTACTCAACTATCTTAAATTTAAAGATTTATTTGTGTGATGGATTAAGTTATGATCATAGATACTTCTTTTCTTGTCTCTTTTCTGCCTTGGGGTTGTTATTCAAGAAATCCATCTTACATTATTTTAACACTTTGATATTTGCTTGCTAGTTATCTTCCTATCTACAATTACAATGTGAGTTTTCAATCTCATAACTCAGAATTTCTTGTCCATTAAATGTAAAT
Organism: Boesenbergia rotunda; assembly: GCA_024364735.1. Taxonomy (NCBI): domain Eukaryota; kingdom Viridiplantae; phylum Streptophyta; class Magnoliopsida; order Zingiberales; family Zingiberaceae; genus Boesenbergia; species Boesenbergia rotunda. Next base: position 210,610 of record JAGFNQ010001736.1, read on the forward strand.
TTTGTAGTAATTCTTTCATGGCTGTTTCAGACAAACAAACCTAACTTTGTATCCTGGTCTTTCATTGAAGCACTTTTGTGCGAGATTTAGAAAGATAAGATATGCTTTATCTCTGATTGTAGTTCAGGGTGACATTTTTGTAAGAGAAGCCTTCAAGATTTTCATCTGATCGTTCAACAAGTTATCGACGAGCCTTCAATGGATTCTCAACTCGAAAGGAGACAGGTATTTTGTAACAATTTTTTCCCCCCTCTTTCGTCAGTGAGTTGTGTCTGTTCATAGAACATTTTACAATTTTTAACATCAGCAGGTAAAGCCTCTTCTGCTGCAGTCGTCGACATTGAAGCAGATGTTAAGGACATTGACTGACTTGTTTCTCAAATACAACAAAAGTGGTCTCACCCCTGCTAGTTCTAGCTGTGTAAAATGCTTTCTGGCATTCCTGAAGTTTTTAGAATTTTTTGTGTTTTTGATATATTTCAAGGATTTTGTGTAACACGAGATCTTCCTCCAAACTGAAATTTTGCCCAGCTTCATAAACAATGTGATTTAGACTGCAATTGGATCAGATGAGCTTTCAGACTTTGCTCCTCAACCTGATGATTAAACCAACAAATCAAAGAAATAATTAATGAAACCACAACAACACATTAGATGGTAAGTTAAACTATTGGTTTAGTACATGAAGTGAAGACATGTAAGCTAGCAGATGGCAACACTCTTGGAGAAGAGCTCTCTCTCTCTTCACGATCTGCTTGAGTTCCAGAAGCTCTGCTGATGTTTCCTGCAATAATCATTCCATTTCCATAAATTTCATAGCATATCGTATTGATTATATCAGAGTAATAATTTATTTGATTTACAGCGTGAGAGATTCTGCTGGTTGTGGTTCTGGTCATCAAAGCCAATTCTGTCGCGTAGCGCAGAGACAACGAGAAAGGATGGAGATCGACCTGCAGCTTTGATTGAATTAGCTTCGAGAAAGATGGAGAATGGAACGAATGAACTAACCTTAGCTCCGTCAGTTAAGGGAACCCTACAGACAGATGCTTGCAAGCAGTCTTTGGTGGCTGCGAGGGCATTGGAATGCTGCTGGGACATGCCGTTCCATTCTTCCAAAACCTTCAACTGGAAAGGTAGGAAAGTAGTGAGCTTGAGATGCAGCTTGTTCTTCTCCATTTGTAGCCTTTTGATTAAGACTCCGGCTTGTGAATTTGATAGCAGCAGCCATGCAGCTAATAGATTCGCCTGGACTTGTGTCGTCTTGATGAGATGGGTGCGATCGGATCGAGCATTCGTCCATCGCCACTGGATCAGGCGGTTGCTCATCAGCTTGAGTTGGTGCCATGCTTCGTCCTTTGCTCTGTTCTTCTTCAATCCAGGACTAGTTGGAGAGGAAGAAGGAGATGAAGAAGAAGAAGTGGTGGTGGTGTTCTCCAATTTCCACTTGCGCCGGAAAAAATCCACTCCCAGACTGATAAAAGAGCCGTTGCTCTTTCCTTTGAAGGGTCTCGGCTCAGGCGAGGAGCTTCCGGAGGGCCTCCCTTGCGGCAGAGAATTCGACGGGGCCGTCGTTGTTGGACTTGAGTCGGAGCTGAGGAGGAATTGGCCGAGGACGACGTCGGTGGTTTTGCTGCGCCGGGCGCTGAGCGAGCGCGAGCAGGGGACGGAGGAGGGAGTCAGGGCGGAGGCGGCGCACGCTGCGGAGCGGGTGGATTTGGGGGAGGGAGGGAGGTGGGGGTGTCGCATCGATCCGCCGACGATCGTCGGAGAACGGCTCCCCTTGGGGTCGTGCTTCTTTTTGCTGCTCCTCTTGTCGACCTCCGAGTAGCTCCTCTGGCGGAGAATGGATCGCGGGGAAGCGGATCCGGTTGGGTGGAGAGTCCGGTGGAGGTCGCGGAGGCGGTCGTGGGTGAGGTGGTCGGCGAGGGAGAGGGACGGTTGGGATTGGGATTGGGATCGGTTGGAGGAAGGCCAGAGGACAGCGAGGGCAGGAGAATCCCTGTGCTTAGGGGAGGCGTCGGAGATCGAAGAGCGGCGGCGGTCGGAGGCGGTGGGGGAGGAAGGGGAGGGGAGGGGGTGGGATTTGGCCACCCTCCGCGGCGGCGTGGGCTTCTCCATGAGATAGGGAGGAAGAGGAGGAGGCGGAGGGATTTGAGGTTTAAATAGAGTGAGATGGGATGGTGAAGCGGCGGCAGAGTAGAGGAGGAAAAGGTCGCCGACGGGCGGCAGTTAGCGGTTGCCGGCGGAGTCATGGACGGAGTCTGCATGCCGGCCGGCTTCTGCTTGTCCTACGAGGTCGACGCCTACATAAATAAATAAAACCTTTTCCACTTTAAACCACTTAAATTAAAATATTACATTTAAGTTCATATAACAAAACTTTCTTTACATAAATTTATAAAATAAAAAAAATTAATTAGTTGTTTAAAAACATGGAAAAAATTGTCTTTTCCAAATTTTCAAAAAAATAATAATAAAAATAAAGAAAGGTATTGAAAAACTATTCTCTAAATAATTTCTTCCTATAATTTCTGCTCAACAAAACAGTAAATTACATCGCCTATATTGTAGAAACACAAATAAATAATAAATTTTTCTTTCAAATAGGACGTGAATTTTAAAATATTGAACTTCTAAATCGTCCGTTCGGTGGAACGAGATTGGACAGGTTTGACAAGTAAATACAACTAAAGCGACTGCACATATGGTAGATACAATTAGCCATGTAAATTAGCAACAAATTGCAAACCATGAAACAAAAGTGTGAGAGGTTGTTAATGTTGGCCATCGAATTGCCTACCGAACAGTCTCGTCTCTTACTTTGGTTTGACATGTCTCCAAAAGGCACACTATAGTACTAGTGTCGGTTTGGCGCGCGGCGGATGGCTCTTCCTCCCGCTCTGGCTGGATGTTCAAATCAATCTGGGGAATCTTGTGAGGCGGCAATGGAGATGTTTCCGTGTCGACGTTCATTGTTGCTCTCTGAGTCGCTATTGGCTCCGAGTCGAACTCCTGAGCAGAAGCGCAAGCTGACCTGGCGCTAGTTAATTAAGAGAATTTAGTAACAGTTGAGAGGAAACACATTCAAGTGCATCAACAAAAGTAGGTCACTAACTAACTAATTAGAGTTCAGTTGGACAAAATTTGGAACATGAATTTTTTTGATGATAAGTTCAAGCCAACCCATTTACTATCTAGTATTTGATTTTACAGATTAAATCAGTGTAATCAAGTTATTGCTGCAATTGCAAAATGACTTGAAAATAATAATAAGGGTGCGTTTGGTTGAGAGTGTTCATTGATAATCTTGGTTATTCATCCAAGGTTATCAATAAAAACCTTGTTTGGTTTAGGTAATGAAGAATTTCCAGGTAATCAAATATACCCAAAAGGGGTCATATAACCCGGAATCAGAAAACCAAGGGAAAGCCTGATTTTTCTCAATTCCGGGTTAAGACAATTTTCTTTCCAAAATTACCCTTCAGTATTTTTTATTTATGACACAGATACCCCTAATAATCAATTAAATTACAAGGCTACCCTAATATATGATATTTTCCCCCCTCACGCGCCGACTCCCAACTCTTCGATTTCCAGCGAGCAGAGGCGATTCCCGAGTCCCGGCTCCACGCGAGCAGAGGCGATTAACAACCCTAGCAGAGGTGATTCACAGCGGTGACTCCTGAGTCCACGCGAGCAGAGGCGATTCACAGCCCTAGCAGAGGCGATTCACAACGGCGACTCCACGCTCCGATTCGAAGGGCGATCACAGCGGCGATATCCTAGCAGCGCACGATCGCAACCTCCAAGTTTTCCTTCCCTTCTCTAGAATCTTTGTTCTATGCTACCGTGGTCCATCTCGAGAAAATATTTTCGTGTTCATAGACATTCACAGGATTCCCATGCTTATTTTCGTGTTCCTGATTTTTTTCACAGGATTCCCATGCTTGTTCTTTCGATTTCCTAATTTTTTCACAGCCATTCACACTTCCAAGTTGCGAGATTTTAATTCATGTCTCCTGTTTTTGTTTAGGTATCATATAATTGGTATCCTTTTAATTTGGTAACAGTGGGTATTTAATTTGGTAGGATTCAATTGAGATTATTGTGCTTTCTAATTAATAATATTTCTTGTGTATTATTCATTTTTCGATTAAGAGAATTCTAATTTGATTGGTTTTCATTTTCTATGTGAGATTCTTTTCTTTGCTGTATGATTATTTGATGTTCATCAATTTCATCTTAATTTTCTATTTGGTTAAGAGCTCAATTTGGTACTAGAGAAAATAGGAAAAGTTAGGGCTGCGTTTATGCAAACTGAAATGAAACCTAGTGGATCAATATATGTTAGTTGTGTTTTTAAGGAAAAGTTAGGGTTGCGTTTATGCAAACTAATATTTTTTGTATTGCTTCTCTTAATTATTATTTGTAGATTAGGCTGAACATAATCGATTTTGTCATTTGCTAATGTCAATCAGTGAATGGGGCAAAAGATTTGGTCCATATTTCCAAGGACCATGAATTAGATTCTATCCGGTGGAATCCAAATGATCAACACGAGGTTTGCTTGTTATTTATTCCAAATAGGACTGATTTTCCATTACTTAAATGAATAACATTCATTACTATATTCTATTTGATATTCTTTATTTTTTGATCTATAATTTCCAATTCCATATGAAAGTTACATAGTTAAGTCTAGCAAACACATGTACAAAATTGACATAAACATATCTTAATTGCTTGTTCCAATTAATTTCAATTGTTTCTTTCGTCGCTCAAAAAATATATTTCCTTGCCTGAGATTATATAAAAGTGTTTAATACTCCTTTGTATTTACACGACGGATTTTCAATTCATATACTAGCAGCAATGGTGTGTTGAGCATAATGTACATGTACGAGAACATATTGGTTTCTTTGTAGACTAGCTTTATAAGTTGCTCCTCTGTGCTGGCCATCTATGCAGACTAGTTTTTTTTTTTTTTTTGTACTTTCTTTGCAGTTCTATATTTATTGAGTAAATTTTCTGTCATAATAAGTTGCTCCTTTGCGCACTGCTGAGCAAATATTTCCATCCAAGTTTTTTTATTTACAGATGTGAGGCAGAATGACCTTCCCTAGTCCTTTATCTATTGGATGCAAGAGAACATCTCTGGATTTTTTTTTTGACATAGTTAGTTGATGTGCAGCTACACATTAATATATGATTAATAGAAATATACTGACTTTACTTCAATGACTAGTGGTTTAACACGTTCTTTGTTCACTTTTATGGTTGCATTGTCCTAACTATTTTGCTTTTCATTTCTAGGTGGTTTGTGCTTCCAGACAAAACAATAATATTTTGCTTTTTGATATCACTTATATCTCACCCAATCCAGTACAAGTAAGTTTACTGGATCATTAGCTTTTGGAAGAATGTCGTTTTGGATTGAACTTGGATTAAAATTTATTGGATGATTGTCTTTTTGGATTACTTTCTTCTTGTTTTTTTGTAATATATTTTTATCTGTCAGTGCATGCTTGTTTATATTGGATGCTTGTTTCTAATATATTACTTGGATCAAAACTTCTTGTTTCTATTGGATGAATGTCGTTTTGGACAATCTGTCAGCGCATGCTTGTTTATGAGTTCATGACCAATGGCATGCTTGCTCCGAATTATTCTTTGATTGCCCTTTCACATGCATACTTTGTTTATATATATGTCTATGTTATTTCCATGTTTGTTTATCGTGGAATTTACTAAATCTATATAGATTGTGGTCTTCTTGTTCATTCTGGTGTTGTCTAAACTGCGATGCTTTTTGAAACACAAGCAAAGTCATGTTTGAAAAATGCTAATGCCTTGGTTTCTTGACAGATTCTTGAAGCATTGGATAAGGGAGAAATTCCATCCACAGGTTCTATTGTTGAAGCATTGAAGAAGGTAATTTTAGAACGTTGCTTGAAACTGTACAGTAAGCATATGGACATTTTGCAACTACCGGTAGAAGAAAAAAGACTGCAGGAGGTTCATGAAGAATCAAAGTTCGAAACAAAAATTTTGTTGGTCTGGATCGGATGTGCGATCAAAATGCATGGTTTCATCTGTTGGTTTCATCCTGCATGGTTGCATGTGCGATCAAAATGAAGAGTGTACTTTTGATGCTATGTCTAATGCATGGTTTCATCTGTTGGTCTGGATCGGATGTGCGATCAAAATTTTGTTTCATCTGTTGCTCTCATCCTGCACAACACTCATTTTGTTCTTATTATTATTTGTATTTTATTAACTAGTTGCTTCAAAATTTTAGTCCAATCTTTTTAGTTGTTGTATTCTTATATTTTGAAAGGTAAACTACTTAAAGGTCGAATAATATGAGACAAACAAATCGTTAACTATACATAATTTCAGTAGGAAATAGAGAAAAGCTTAATACCAATTACTTCTCCTTCCCTGTCCCTACATTAGCTTACAAGTTTTAGAATGCTTATAAGTTAATCCATATCTTGAGGATTGATGAACTATACAAAATCCATGCAAATATGAGTTTCAGAAAACCAGAGCTTGGCTGATTATTACAAACATTCACTCGAGTGAAACTTTGCAAGATACAGATTTTATCAATAATCCAATGCTGAAACATTGCTGGAAAGAAATACTAACTGCAAACAAAAGAAAATTTTGAACTCCAAGGTGGAGCCGAGGCTTTTCCGGCCGCCTGATTACTCCAAAGCAGCTGTGTCCAAGCGATAACGAACTTCCAGCGGCGGCTTTGACGTCCAGCTTGAAGACAAAGTGCTGAGGACATTGTTCGAGTGATACACCGTCTCTAAAGATCAATGAAAGCCAACAAATGGAATGTCTGAATCCTTAGCCTTAGCATAAGCTTAATTTCGTGGTTAACTGATCAAGAATTCGATAAACCCTGAAAACCTTGGGTGCGTTTCCACTTACTCTTGAGCTGCCGGAAGCTGCCGTCGAAGTGGGCGCTGCCAACCTCGAGGAGATCGGAGAGGACACTGCCTGCGTTGGAGGCCTTCACAAAGAGCTCCTCGATGGCAGCTGCAATCTCCGCTAGGTTGCGGTGGCGCACCACCACAGGGATGCCGTTCTTCCACCTGGTGAAGGACGACCCTACGTCCGACGCAGGTCGTGGACGAGACTTCACCTCCGCCGCTGCCGACGATGCGAGTTCCGAGGGCGACGCCTGGCTGTGGGCGTAACCGGATCTGGTGGCCATGCTTTCAGTTCGAGAGAGAGTGCCCCTCTCGGCCTCCCAGTTCTCCCGAGGCTCCGGCTCGGAAGAGATGGCGGCGCTCATCCCATTCGCTGCAATAGACCTCTTCCCTTCCTACTCAACCTTCTTCGTGTCGAGCCGATGGCCCCTCGTCTGACTCTGCCGCTTCTTCTGGTGATGTTGGACGCAATTCCTCGCCTCAATCTCAGCTTTCGAAGTGTATATTTATTAGGGGTAATATAGTAATTATCATATTAAGATTATATATTAAAATCTTCAACCAAATAAGTTTTTGTCCCATTACCAAAGATTAAACCAAACAACATTAGATTATATCTTATTCCCTATAACTTGGTTATGTGATTACCTGGTAATCACATGCCCAAAGTTATCAAAGAACACCCTCAACCAAACACACCCTAAAAATTATAACTGCCAAATGATTGTTGCATGAAGCACGGATTTGTATACAACCAACACTCGAAAATGCAGAAGGCTCTCTCATACAGAAGGCATAAAAATGCTTCTTAAAATAATACAATAGATCATGTGTAACAGCATCAGAACAAATATAGAATATTGGAAGGGAGATTTATAAGCAGCGCCTTTGAACTAGCAAATTAAAAGCCAAATCCAGTCTTATAATTGGCATTATGGAGGAGTGAATGATAAAATGTAGCGACACGGCTCTTCTAGCCCCATCAGGCGGCTCTCTAGGCCGTGCCCTACGGTCTTCCCACTCCCGACAGTGGGTTTTTGTCTTTCCCAGATTCGAACCCTTGACCTCCAGGACAAGTACAAAGGTTTCTTGAATCTAATAGCCAAGTGAGCCGTTCGAACCCTTGACCTCTAGGACAAGTACAAGGGTTCCTTGAATCTGGTAGCCAAGTGAGCACGCCTTTTTATGTATCGACATGGCCCCTCTAGCCCCATGAGGCGGCTCTCTAGGCCATGCCCTGCGATCTTCCCACACCCGGTGGTGGTTTTTGCCTTTCTCAGATTTGAATCCTAGATCTCCAGGACAAATACTAAAGTTCCTTGAATCTGAAAGTCAAACGCTCACTTGTCACTACATAAAACTGGCAGAGGAAAGGATAAAGTTTAATTGTGCTTCTTTAAACTATCGTCAATTTATAGCTATTGACTATTTATGTGTCTGTTAACACTGTTTCACGGAGTATTAGGAAGAACTGGCATAACTGGCAATTCAGGTACTTAATGATTGAACTAGGTTTGTTTATTTTCACTGGATGAGTTAATTAGAAAAAATAAAAATATCCAATGGATCTAGCCAAAACTATCTGTATTGAGCAGCACTTGATGGCTTATAAAAGAAGTGCTAAATGTTCAAATTTTGCAGATTGGGTAATGGCTGATTTAAGCAAACAGAGATAGGATCATAGGAGCAAAGACCTCTGTCACCAAAACCTAATATTTTGTAACTTGTGGCAGGATCCAAAAAGTTAAAAATCACCAAAGTCATGAAGTGTAGCATAAATGACAAGCTAAGTTATTCACCTCATATTCCTCAAACTCATGACCTTCAATAACGACGACACTAGGAGAATAATTTAGATGTGGGTGCAGCAACTTTTGAGCTTCTTCCCATGTTAGTTTCAGTTCCATGGACTCTTCATTTTCAATTCTTAGGCGTTTATTCTTTGAGCAAGTGTTTTTGCTTTCCTTTTGCTAGGAACTGGTGTTGACCTGACCGGTCCCCGAGGTTGAAAAAACCTCGTTAATCATTTTTTTTTTGGTAGATTGATCTGCTGCATTGACCAAATCTGACAATCATAAGGTACTTTATATTCAAAAGAATATAAAGTAATAGTTACAGCAATGACAAATACTGGCCCTGTCAGTATATGTAGGTGTAAATTAAAATATTACTTGCACCTTCACCCTAAACAATTCTAATAAGGCTAAAACAATCTGTGTACCTCTCAGTGTCCATTAACAGTGGCTATAGAAAATCTAACAAAATTCGTAGATGATACATAATAGTAGATAGACAAACATGAAATTTCTACACAGTGATACATAAAGAACACAGGATTAGTCCCATTTGCAGAACTAAATAAAAATTCTAGGTGAGTAATTGATCAGCCAACCTGTTCATTAGAGATGCAAGAAGCCTTTCTAAATCCCATGACCAGCTTTCCTTCTGGATCTATCCTACTAAATGTAATTGCAAAAACACATTTTGCTTGAAACATAAAGAATAGGTCTCCCTACAGCTAATTATAAACTTACACTTATATGTATATCCCGCAAAACCTTCATATATGAAGTTCAAAATAATATTAATAAAGAATAAACTAACAACTAAAACCATTATGAGAAACATCTTCAATAACTTGATATCTATGCCAGGATTACTAGAGATACAAGAGGTTAATTAAACTTAATGTTATGTTTCCTGCAATAAATGGTAGAGTTAAGGTCAAATATGATAAACGAAATATGTTCCATTGGTGTTCAGGATTCATACTGATTATCTAGAAGAAAGACTGGAAGCAACTGATAGCCTCTTTGCTAAGTAAGAGATTAGTCAACAAGTAAATCAACTAGAACAGTACCTGTGCCACCTGCTTGCAGTTGCATTGCTTGAAAACAAGGTGTAACCCCCTCCAATACATAAATCCTGCTGTTGTTAGGCCAAAATCAAAATTGGAATGTCCAATTCCTTCCATTTGTATCCTGAACTTTTAATGGAAGTCCTTCAGGATGAGAAATTGTTGGGAAGTACACCTGTGTAAAAACATAGTCCATAAGAAAACTCGCCTAGAATGATAGAGACGTAAATACTTCCCTATTGTACAAAAGAAATAAGTTACAAGTATCAAGGTAGTGAAACTCAACGAGTTGACTAGACATGTATCATCCATGCAAAGTTGAAACCTTCATAACCGTTTAAATTCCAAAGAATGACTAGACATTTTATAAATTAACTATTTAACAGTTGTACTCAGATATTCATAGTCCAAACCCAAGACAATTATAAATAGACAAAATACAAACTCTATGATAAGCCATTCAATCACTTGATGAGAATCACATTCCACTATCCTAATTAAATTGAGTCAATATCACCCTTTTTTGAGAATCAATTATTCTTGTGAACATTAACTTTAGAAATACAAGAGTAGGAGCAATTAACTCACTAAATTCAGGGATAATGTTGCTAAATTTTCTAGTGCTAAATATTTAAAAGCTGAAGGAGTCACCTCAGCACATTTCTTGGGTAACACAAGCCGTCCAATCCGGGCATCACTAGCAGTTAGCATCTTTTCAAACAAGGGAATGATGGCAGTTTGTCAACTTGCAATAGTTAAGTAATACTTTCAGAAAATAATGGGAAGGAAACAACATCATAAATGAGAAAATCTAGGTAAGAGGTGATGACTATCCAAAACTTTCAAACAAAGATAAAATCGAAGGATACTCTCCAGATATTTCTTGTAGCTTTTGATCTGTTATTGTAGGCCAATTTTGAGGAAGTAATTGTGACGGTGGAAAGGCATCACCTTTAGTTCTTCCATTGCGCATTTGAATTTGCAATCCAGCTTCATTGATATGTGAAGGACAAAACTGGTTTGCTAATGGAGAAGTTACTTGAGCTGGTGACTGCTTTGCTGAAAGATTAATTGGACAGCTTGCTCCATGCAATGATGAAAAGGGAACTGGTAAAGCCGATAACCAAAGATGAATTTTCATTTGAAAGAGATGGTGGTTGCATATTGGTAGGCAGCGGTTGCAAATTGGTAGACGAATTTGGTTTTGCTTCAAATTTAAATCCAGAGCTCGTTGAAGGGTCTGCAGTTACTGGTTTATTTGTAGAATTTGGATCATTTTCTCCTAAGCGAAGACATGAATTTGACAAAATATCAAGCTTACTCGCTACAATATTTGTCGTAAGAAGGAAATCACTCCAAACCTGTCTTCCCATCAGCATATCTATCTTGTGGAATGCTATTAATGCTTCTAGAAATAATTCTCTTGGGCTCATAGTTTTTTTCATGTGCTGATATATAGTGCCGCCTTCCAGTTGCCAACCTTTCAATAGTACAAGGTCTATCAAATTCATACGATAGTCTTTGTTGCAAATCAGACCGCATATTTGTCATATTCCACATATGTGGAGATTGACGCCATTGCCCATAAAATGGAGTAGCAACTGATCTCCAGGTTTTAGTTGGTGAATCTCTTCTTTCAATGACATGTTGCATAAGCATAGGAGGAGGAGATATTTGATTTGGTGCCTAAAAACATAATAATAGCAATAAAATCATGGAGTCAAATTTGAGTCAGCTAAATACAATAATTGAATGAACTTCAAACCTGCAAGTAGACAACAATAGAATCCCATCACACTAATTTAACCAAATTAAGGAATTTTTACCAAGTGCTTTCACTTTTGGAGAGGAAACAGACAAGCAATTACATCATTACACAGTTTTTCAGTTAACCACACAAATTCTCAATTTAGTTACAAACTCCTATACCATTATACTGTCAATTAGAAAATTGTAGACCAACAAAAGTTCCTAAGAGAAAAAAAAATTCTAGAGAAAGACTGATAAGGTTTTGAATCTATGATACATAGTGATACAATCAACTAATTTAATGCTGCACTGAATAGAAGAATGGGATAGTCAAACAGTTAAAGTATTGCATGATAGTGATAGAATGATAATTTTTGAGTATACAGGTCACCTTTACAACAGATTTATTGGCGCATGCAAGGCACTCAATTCCTCCAGCATCAAGATAAATATAAGTCTGAGCTGACACTATACAACCGCAATGCAGCCGCTGCAAATAGGACAATTAATGGGTAAACTACACAGCCCAGAAACGACGATTTTGCTTTCATGTGAGTACAGAGTAGCATTCTAACAGGACTAGTTAGAATCAAAACAGAGTTCCTATCTTACCTTGCCACATGTCCCACAGTTTCTCCAACCAGTGACACCCGAATGAAACGTCTCGCAGAAAGTCCCATGCTCAAATGCGCATCTACACTAGCAAATAGATGAATGAATGTAATCCAATATACGAGGGACAGATTGATTAGAGAGAAAGTTAGAAGCACGATGCTTTTTTTGTATACGTATATCAAGACAAAAAATGTCATTCGTTCGCATCTTTATCCACGAAAATTCACGTAGTATTAAACATTAAAAAACATATCTTTAAAAAACAAAAGTTAAACATGCAGTCGCAGTAGTAGAACATCAATTCAACAAACGTGCCTCACATGGTACAAATAGAGGAACAGAAAATTAGAAGGAAAGAACAACATCAGCCGCCTCGATCGATCGCTGGAAAACCAAATCCGAGGACCGCAACATCCGAATCCCGAAAAAAAAACGTTTCTTTGAGTAAAAACAGGTAAGTAGTGAAAGAACGCTTTGGAAAGGGATGTCCGTACGAGCAGCGGCTGCAGAGTTCAGCGATCTCCCCGGAGCGGAGCCACCGCCCTTTCTTCCTCCGCGACGGGTGGTCCGATACAGTTTCCTTGCATTGGTAGTTGAAGCAGATCTTGGCCGCTGACGGCGCCGCCGCGGACGCCGGATTATGAGCAGACGGAGACATGGCGACAGGAAACGCAGTACAGATTGAAACCCCCAAAACCTACTCTTTGAACTGGCAATCCGGAGCGACGAAGCCTCGATCGGAAGCCATGAGAGCGGGGAACGAGGTATCGAGCGACTTCGGTCGAAGGAGCGACGCGGGAGCGATCGAGGCTGTAGACAAACCTAGTTCCTGTTGAGGAAAATTACACTTCACCCCGATAGTTTACATATTTTCCGAAATATTCTTAAACTTTTGAAATCTTCAAAATAGTATAAATTCACACAAGTTTTTGGGTTAAATTGAACATAGACAAAATTCAATGGCTCAAATGAAAGTTTGATCGACCTCACACAGGCCCTAATATGTCGCGACGACCTCTCAATTTTTTCTCTTCTTCCTGCCGCCATGAGTCTCCTTCTCCATCCGCACTCGCGCCTCCCCGCCCGTCGATTTGGGGTTCCCTTCTCTCGCTCCCCTCGTTCTCCTTCATGCAAGAGCTTTGCAGCCGCTAGGCATCTTCTCCCATTTCGATCGATTTGTTCCTTCTCAGTCAAATTCCTCGCCTTTTTGAAGTTAACAAAGCCCTATGCGCTAACATGGTTCCTAACTTTGCAGATCGGTCCTTCCCTTTCTGCAGGATAAGGCGAAGTTCTATCGAGAACTCGAGGCCGCCGTCGATGTCGTGGAGAGAGCTTGCCGCCTTTGCGTCGACGTAGGCTTCTTTCTCTTGTCACTGAAAATTACGTGGATCAGACCACTTGGAAGGACAAAATCGAATTTTTAGGCATTTACTAAAATTCCCTCTTTTTTTTTTGGACTTTTCTTTTATGCGCGTTATCATCAGGCGAAGAAACTTTTGCTCTCCAATGACGGCCGTATTCTCGAAAAGAATGATCAGACGCCTGTAACAATTGCAGACTTCAGTGTGCAGTCTTTGATCAGCTTGGGTAGTTCTGTTTTCTGATTCACCTAATAAATTCTTAGTTGCTTCCGTTCTTTGTAATATTTACTGAAGATAATGGTCAAGAAGGTTATGAGTTTTTTCTTATCCGTGTCATGGTGATGACTGATGCCAGAACTGAAGAGACTATTTCCATCTATACCATTGGTAGCTGAAGAAGACTCTGGATTTTTGAGATCGAGTTCTGCAAATTTGCAAAATATTGATGGCCACGATGGAAACTATCTTGTCAACTCAGTCCTGAATGCCGTGGCCGATAAAGCTACCACTTCCGATGATCCATTAACCGTCGATATTGTGTTGGAGGCTATTGACAGAGGGGGAATCAAGGCGGTTTCTTTTGATGCACAACCGGCAACTTATTGGGTAATCTAACTTATTGCATAACAGTAGCTTGTGAGTATATGTTTTCATGCCTAGCCGGTGAATATTTCTATGATTAACCCACTCACATTCTCTGGTGTAGGTTCTCGACCCCATAGATGGTACTCGTGGTTTTGTAAAAGGAAATGATGCACTGTATGTGGTATGCCTTTTTATTTCTTTCTGCATTTCTTCCAAATCATCATATTACAACATTAACTTGTCATCCGTTCTTCTCTGTTACGCGAATTACCATGTCTGTGTTATATGCAGTATGCTGGTAGCTTGAGTTCCATTCAGTACTCGTTGTAAATGTCTCCGTATCTGTATTTATATAAAATATGAGAAATGGATGCAACATTTTGCTCAACTCCAATGTAGCAGGAAATCTCTATTGGGTAGTCTATGCTTGACAGTGGTCAGTAGAATTCCCTTTACTAGGCAACTTAGTGGACTAAACACCTGGATTGTTTGTTTTGTGTTAATGTATATAAGGGTGAAGAAACAGTGTTAACCAACATCTCTTTTATCATCGCACCAAATTAATCAAGTCCAGAGATATTATGAACAAGCTTTTGTAACCAACTCCTCTGTTAATTTCAATGAGCACTCCAAGGCTCTTAGTTCCTAAATTGATCATCTCTGTAAATCTACTTCATCGGTTTTCAATTAGTTTGGATTTAAAACATTTTTGTGTTCATTATCACATTTACCTTCTTATTCTGGATAAACATATTTCAAAATTTTCAGGTTGGTCTGGCTCTTGTAGTCAGAGGAGAAATTGTACTAGGTGTAATGGGCTGTCCAAATTGGAAAATAGACACTCATACTGCTGGGAGTCACGATAAGAAAACTGTTAAATCTGAGACAGGGATTATCATGATTGCTCATGCAGGCTGTGGAACCTGGACAAGGAGATTATCTGATGCTGTGGACAACCTTTTGATGGTACAAGGTGGTTGGAAGCAATGCTCTGTTGATTCCTACTATACAGTGCAAGAGGCACGATTTTGCATTCCAGATAGTCAAACCTGGGATTTTATCCCGCTATCAGCTCTGTTCAGTGCCACAGTTGATGATACTGAGCGTAGAGACAATAGCACAATACTTCTTTTGCCAACATGTTGTGGCAGGTATGTTCAATGCTTGTGTTCGCAAGAAATTATTCTTCAGTCAACTAGATCTGAAGATCTAGATGAATACTAACTTCCCCATCATTATAAATCCTCAGTTTTATTTGTTGATTTGGTTCATCAGACAATGAGTACCTCTGCTCGTCTACTTTTAGGGCACAAAAATTGACTATTGAGGCATAATAATATTGAATTCTATTGCGTGTTCTTCATCCATATGATAATATTTTGAGTAGTTTTACAGACCGTGTAATGATCATTAATCTCAGTGCTTGAATGCAAAGAAGATTGTCCTGCTAGTTTTGCAAAAATAATCATGTTCCCATGTTTTTGCAGCTTGTGTAAGTACCTCATGGTGGCTTCTGGTAGAGCTTCTGTTTTCCTTCAGCGAGTCAGGTCTCAAAAGGAAATTAAGGTAACTTAAGATCAGTATCTGGTTTGAAGAAAAGATTGTTCAAGAAATTTATTTGTGACGAATAGTGGTTGTTTCGTGCTTCTACATAGGTCTGGGATCATGCAGTAGGAGTCATCTGCATACAGGAAGCAGGAGGAATGGTGTGCTTCTCTATCTGATTTCTTATACTTTGGGGTAGTTTGTTTTTGTTGTTCGTTGATAATATTTTATTTACTCCACCAATTACAATTATCAAAATTATGCTATGCAATTATGTTGTCCCCTCGGAGACTAGGAATCATGGATTTCAACCCAAGTATTCATTCCTTGTGGGTATTTCTGTTCGTGCATACTAACAACGACAACATCTGATTAGGTTACGGATTGGAATGGGACTCGGCTAAATTTTGCGGCTGATCAAGAACATCGAAGAATCTTATATCCGTTGGGCGGTGTACTTGCGACGAACAGTAGGCTACACGACAGGATCTTGGAGATGATCTCCTCTAATTTCTCTATAGTTTGACGGTTATACCCAAGGTATTCTTTTGTTACATCTAAATATATCGAACTGAGTGAAACAAAAAATGAGAGGTAATTTTGGCAGTTAAATCATTTATTTCTGCACTTGTTCTCCTTCCTTAAAAAGCCAATCGCTGTAAACAGAGCTTCATTGTCATGTTTTAAATATACCTTATAAAGTTCTAAAATTACCAAAATGTTTGTTTGATTTTTCCCCACACTTATTCATGGTGGCAATAAGGTGATTCCTCGCTCTCAACGTCCCCACCAATCCATCTCAGGGTTAAAGGAGATAAATCATAGGGGTTATTAGTCCGGACAATAACTAACACATAAGGACTTCATCAAGATTTAATCTCGAGACCTCATCCATCCCGTGGAGACAAAAATTGCAACTTCAGTTCCCCACACTTATTCACAAGTTTAGTTCAAGATGATAAAAGTTTAAAAGGAGAATTATAAAACTTCTGGGGGTATTTTGAAATGGACCTAAATTTTCGGTGTCAAAAATGAACTTTTGACAAACTTTATAAACTCTTGGGTGTAGAGTGAAATTTATTGTCTATATATTTGGGTCAAATAAAATCGCCGCAAAACCATCGGCGACCGAGCCATGGCTGTCTACAGAGCCATGGTACTGGATCTCACCTCTCCTGCCACCCTCTGTCTCCTTCTTGGCCCTACCGTTTCTTTTTCTCTCTCTTCCTCCACGTCATGTCGAACGCTTTCGCCGCCTGCCCCCACAGGCATAGCTAAGATAGTAAGGGGTTGGTAGATTGCCACTTTCGCTTCATGCTCCGTAACCTTACGGCTTCTCCAATCTTCTTCCTTCCTTCCGATGGACCCCATTCTACAAGGCCACTTTTTCTCTCTTCACCGTCGGGGAAGCTCTCGCGGTTGGCAATTCCTTTGAATCTACCTGGGAAAGATGCGATCTTTTCCGAGAGTTGTTTCTTGTAATGGTACTGAACTTTGTGGATGCATATTAGCTAGTACTTTTTTTGTGGTGTGAATTATCCTTTTGTTTTGAGGTCCCTTTTCCATTGTTTTCATGCTTACTGACATCTCTAGGCAATGATTTGAGATCATTTGTCACACATGGAAGATTGTGATATCTGGCACAGAGTGGTTGGCAACTTTGCATCAGAGTAGTTTGCAAAAAATGTGAAAAAAAATCTCCACAGCAATAACAATCATAATAATACAGACCCCTCATTTCCTTCATGGATATCAGCATGGATCCAATTCAGTAGCATTTCTGTAAGAGGAGAAAAAATAACATTGAGTTCCCTCTTCTGTTTCAGTTCTCTGTCAATACAGCCTCACCATCTCAAATGGCTATTGTTTCATATGCAAGTCCACTTCGGTTAGAGAGGTTATCATGGCCAGAGAAGGTCGAGGTTGACTGCTGTTACCGAAGGCTATGTAAGGTTACGGTGACTAGGTCGAGGAAGATGGAGAGGCAAGTTTTAGTTGTGCAAACTAAGAGGACTTTCGCATGCCAAGCTTCAATCGCTGAGTCGTCACCTGTGCTTCAGGATTTTGAGGTACATGTTTAATATTGTCACTCCTTTATATGCATCTTAAATTTTCATTTGAATTCTATGTAACACTTATCACATTCTAAGCTGAAGGAGACTTCAAAAGGCTTACTTTTGTTCTTGCTTAGATTTTTGAGTTTACAGGTTAAAATTGTTTCTTGCACTCTGGTGAAGATATTTCTGTTTCATGCAGATAGAAACTTTCAATGAGAAGGAACAGAAGCTGGCAAACTACATTCCAGTGTTTGTGATGCTTCCAGTGAGTCAACTCTTTCTCATAGAGTTCATTGCACTGACAATGACCACAAGCCCTTTGATCAGAAAATTTTCCAGCAGTTAGATGTCATTTCCCCAGAAATTTATTTGTGAATCTTAATCTCAGGTGTTTTCTGCAGCATGGAGAGAGGGGATTCAGGTGGCATGTGAAAATGCACTTTGTAGATATGATAGGGGAGCTTACGACCAGATATTAAGTAATTCAAGGCCAAATGTCATAAAAAATGGCAAACCAAGACTGAGAGTTTTAGCAATGACTTACCTGTGACTATCCAATGAGTTACTGAAGAAGATTAATTTCCTGATTTTCAAGACTTTTGGGAGGAAAATGCATGCTGATCAGGTCCACATTTTGTTTACTTCAACTACTAAATCATAGATTGAGGTTTTGACAGTGCGTTTCTTTACAGGATTACTGCCCAGAGCCACGGAAATACTTCAATTCAATCACACCTATAGAGAGATTGAAACCAAGTGAATTCAGTAATTAAGTTCATGCTCCTGAAGATTGAAAACAAAAAGGAAGAAAAAAAAAAGAAAATTCAATGTGAGTGAGTTTACTTTAGGTTTGCTATTAAAGATGGTAAAAGATGATTTGTTCGCCCTTAATGTCATGTTAATCTGTCTTATGGTCAACACGGAGAGATAAATCATGAGGATATTAATTCGGATGTTGTGACTAGCACGGGAGGACGGGACACTGACTTATGTCAAGTTTTGACCTAGACTTAAAGTGGTAAGATCACGTTCTAATCATCAGTCTATTTCATGATGACTAAGTTTGCGCTTGGGCAATATACGCAGCTAGTGAGATTAGATTTGCTATTAAAGAAACTTTAATTCAGTGAAATCTATCTTGTGAAACTCCCCATGAAACAAGAACTTGGAGTTTCTGAAAGAACACCGAGTTGATCTGAGTACAAACACAGTTCATTTGTTGATGCAAGTTGTTGTTGGAGACTTGATTGAGACTAAAATGAAGAGCAGTTGACAATGAAAGATTATTAGTACTGGATACTGGGCATTTATCTTGGCATTCACAAAGTTTCTTCTTATTTTATTTTATTTTATTTTATTTTGAGCGTCATGCACTAAAGTCAAAATGCCCATGATCTTTTTATGATGATTTTATCATAGTTTATTTGAGCTATAAAATTAAAAAGAAAAAAGAAAAAAAAAGTGTGGAATAATAAAAAGTCAATTTAATACACCAGAATAAAGGGCTCTATATGTAGCCGTCAGATCCGATGATATTTAACCGTGGCCGTTCATATGTAGCCAATGGAGGGTGGATAAGCATAGCACATATCCACAGTAGTGGAAAGCTCGCGAAAAAGAAGCGCATACAAATAGATTCCCGCACCGCTTTTTCCAAAAGCCACCCTCAAACTTTATAAAAAGCAGAGTTCGCCGCGACCGTCCTGTCTCGAATCGAGCGCCGCTTCCAATCGCCGATGCCGAGCCGGAGGGCGATCGAGGTCCGCGCCGGCGACGGGAACTCGCAGAAGTGGCGGGTGTCCCTCTCGGAGGACGCCTTCGAGTCGTTCGTCGCTCACGGCGGGGACGCGGCCCGCAAGGTGTTCGGCGAAGGGTCCCTCTTCAGCCCGCTGCTGTTCGGGAAGTTCTTCGACCCCGGCGACGCCTTCCCGCTGTGGGAGATCGAGGCCGACGCGCTGCTCGCTGGGCTGAGGAACGCGTCCAAGACCGGAGTCGATTGGTCCGAGACTGACTCCGAGTACCTCCTCAAAGCGGAATTGCCAGGTACGGATTTTTTTTCTTTTTCTGTGGTATTTGCCGAGAAGAACAAAAAGACAGCAGCTTGAAATCCCTAAACCCTATGTTTGACTGTTGAACGAGATCGTTCAAGTGGCATAAATCTCACTGTAGAATGGAATGATAAGTATTCCTAGATTTTATATAAGAAATTTTAGGAATGATTGCAATCAAACTCAAGAATAACTATTTCATCAGCATCAGACATCAATGGAATACTTATTCCTGTAAAATGCACAGTTTGTTGTTTTATACTTGAAGGGAATAGTAACTAATTGCAGACTTATCTTGCAACCAAATAGGAGAATAGATATGCTCTTAGAATTCATCAGTACCTTCTTCATATTAGTCTTGATATTAAGGATGATTCTCAATTCTCAAACTAAAACTTGCGCCTTGTTGTTTATCATGGATGTTCTGTTTCATTAGAGGATGTTTATTCTATCTAATAATGTTTGTTCAAGTTGAGAACACACATCTATTTTTTAGCAGCTGAGGAGCTTTAATCTAGTTGAAGCAAAGATCCAGCTGCAGCTTAGCTTATTAGCGTCGCAATAGCAAAGTTCTCGAGCATTTTTCTTGGTGTTCTTGAACACTTACGTTTGTTCTGATAGCATACTAAAGATCTGATAACTTGTTTCAAGTGCTAATTGGTATCAGTTGGCACGATGACTAATGTGTAACAATACTCTGTCGGGTTGCACTGATTCGATCATACACGAAAGTAATAATCCAATCGCTGCTTAAGTAGATCATTTATCATTACAAAGGCGAATGAGAACTACTGATAGATAATGCTTGTACGCAATGACCAAGCTTTATTTTGCAGTTGGCGCAAGGAGATGCGATGCTGAAGTCTGCGGGCAAAACACAAAGGTGATCGAGATCAGTGGTCTGTGGAAGGGCAGAGAATCTGAGGCGAGAGACTGGAAGATGGGCCGCTGGTGGGAGAACGGATTCGTCCGGCGACTCGAGCTGCCGGACGACGCAAATTGGAAGAAGGTGGAGGCATATATTGTTGATGACATCCTGCTTGAGATCAAAATTCCAAAGAACAGTCCTGATGGAAACCCGCACTGAGTGGTGGCAATCTAATTTAACAGTATACGTATCTAAACATCAATGAGTGGTGTAGATGATAAGGAATGGGCCATTCAGGGCATCCAAAAAGATGAGGCAGGCAAGGCCGCATGGTGGCTGACCAGAAGAATAAAGAAGCAGCAGCTGTGCACTAATGGAACAAGAAGATATGTAATTGACTACTACTTTAAATAGATTTAATTTATTAAACACTGATTTATGAAATGTTTTGTGAGTTTTCAGATCACTTGTGGATTGGATCAGTATGTAATAAAACTAGTAGATTATATAAAAATAAAACTACATTATGTGAAAATATGTAACAAAATAAAACAAGTAGTTTTTGCAGAGAAATTCCATACATTTGTAAGGAAATAAGATTGAACACATTGAGACAACACAGAATTAAATCTTTTTTCACAAGTCAGATTTTGCGACCGTTTAACGTGTCCACGATAAATAGAGCAAAGAACGATAATAGTAGATAACTCTTACCCATGTGATACAAACACTGTCACAAAATACCAACTGAGATAAACATGGGGGAAGACCAAACACTACAGGGACTGATCTTGAGAAGCAGCCAGTCGAGATTCACTCGAACGCCCACTGGTTCTCCCTCCGCACTTCCTCCTCTTCCTCCGGCGTGAAATCGTTCTTGATGTTGAAAGTCTTGCGGATCTCTTCGGGGGTCTTCCCCTTGATCATGTCAGCCACAGTCTGGCATGTCAGATCCAGCAGTCCCTTGATGTTTAGATAGTTTGCTGCCTAAACCCATGAGAGCAAATTGTTGGTATACAATGCTGGGGTATACTTGTTAAAAATGACTAATACACTAATTAAATATACTTATCGGCGCATCCAATTCATACTTTGCTATAAAAATGGTGAGACAAAGCTTATAAACTAAACAATTATGTAAACATGATCAAAATAAAACCATTTAACTACACATACCGACTGCCTATGTCATATTCAGCCAAAGTAGGCAGGAGCCTAGGTTGTATATGCAGCCAAAGTAGGCGCTTTCTAAAGCCATGTTACCATATCAAAGTTGGATTGCAATAGCATCAGATGCTAGGAAATCAGATTTGCATGAAATACAAAGATGATAAATGAAATTAAACTTTCAAGATGCAGAATCCATTTACGGTGTAATTGGCGTGCAAACTGAAAGAAATAAAAAACTTCCAGTCAATTTATGACCTGTTGAAAATATTTCTTTTCTTGTTTCTTATTTAGTTTCATCTGTTTTGATTATTTTATGCGTACAACGGAAAACAATATCATGCCTATTCTAATGTACAGTGGCTTACGTATCACTTTAAAATTTTTAGGCAATTTAAAAGGTACATTAAAAAAAAACAGATGTGTATGTGCTTTCATTCTGTAAGAATGGAGACATCACTTCGTCTAGGTCAATATATTAGATGATCCAGACGAAAAGACAGATAAATGCATAAGCCTGCTAGACAAAATAAACTATTATCAAGAACAATCTTCCACAAACAACAAAAAGATTCTATAGCAAGGCTGATCAATTAAATTGATTTTGACACTTTTTGAGACAGATGGAATGAAACAATTCAGGACTCTATATAATATAACTGTCATTTTAAATAACTAAGTTATTATTATTAGTGTAGGGAAAAAGTTAACGGAGTCAACCTAAAATTAGAAAAGATTCACAATTTATCAATGTCCTACCAAGGTTGGACTCAGATACAGATCAAGACGCCTGCTCAGCTACTCAGGTAGTATTTTTCCAGGAGTTACCTTTATGCTATTCCTCTATCGAGCTCCATGCAAGACTGTTTACAGTTTTTCATAACCATAAACATAACTCGAAAGTCTGAAACATAACTGTCCTGTTACTTAGGCAAACATGCCATTAAAATACAACGGAGCGGTAGGATAGAAACTACAGATTTGTAAGTCAGCATGTATGTATATGATAAGGTATTCCAATCTCATGCTTCCCCGGTTCAAACAAGACAATATAAGATTGAGAGGAAGAGATGGAAAAAACTCTAGCCATTCTCTAAATACTATCTTCTAAGTTATCTAGCTGACTACCCAATTTCCCATGGTTGTCTACCCATCAACTTTTGCATAGTCAAAATAGGGAAAAGAACACTGAATAGAAAAGAATGAACAAACATGAATGTTTTTAAATCGGAAGCAAATGAAACTAGATAGGCAATTGTGGAAATCCCAGTCTGATCCAACATATAGTTTGAAAGCTGGGCTAATCAATGGTTGTAATACAATATTTGTTTTTCGTGCAACAATACTAAGTTCAACAATCACTAGGTTCCACTTTAACTAACAGATATGACTTCTGAATAACATGCCTCAGAAAGTCCATGGTTTGCGCTGGCAAGGGATAATACATATGTACGAAAAATTTTCCACAACCAAATTTTTGAGGCAAAATTAGATGAAATAAAAAAGTCACTATGGAACAGTAGGTAATTAGGCAAATGAAACTGAGGAGCAGTTATTGATAGGTAGAGCTTGACCAACCAGGAACGAACCTATTATCTCAACTGTACATTCTACGATAGCCATCGGTGGGTGACAACAAATTGTTTTGTGGTACATCTGGTAGGTTTATGTCAAGACAGTTTTGTAACTATGCATAGTTTGGGAAAATAACAATTGTGGAAGCAGAGATCCTTTAATAGGGGGAAAATATCACTTCAAGACCAAAAATAAGAGAAAATGAAAGTGTACGCTATCTAATCATAAGAGGGAAATTACCCTAGAGTGCTACATTGAGATTAAAATAATAATAATAAACAAAAAGTTCAACTTGCTTGGAATCAATTACTCCGGAAGAATCTCAAAATAATTATATTTCCATATAGAAAAAAATATAAGAATTTTAATTCCAATGACGATATTTGGAATTAGGTGGGAAATGAGAATTGGAATTCCATTGCTTATACTTGGGATCATAGAGTATGGACATATTTGGTACCATGTTGAATGAGTTCCCAAGACATCAATTTTGACCCTTTTTTGGAAGGGTACATTTAGATAAGAACAAATATAGAATTAGAATACCAAATAAATAAGACTGATCAAGATATGATTGTAAAATCTAATTAGAATTTAACGTAAAAATTGTCAGAAATATTTACTCTACTTTAAAAAAAATCAGAAAAGAAGTCGAGAGATCCCACCAAAATCAGATCGAAGAGGGTTGCCTGGTCGACTTTCACGAACTCGGCGTCCCAGGACTTGAGGTCCTCATCGGAGATCCCAGATCCGGCGGCGTCCTCGGAGGAGGACTTGGAGGCGGCAGCATCGACGTGCTTCTTGCAGTACTCAACCACCTTGGCGAGGATCCTGGAGGAGACGTTGGGGAGGGGGATTCCGTTGTCAGCGCAGTCGTCCTCGATCATGTGCTTGATGGTCTGCGACTCCATCGCCACCGCCTCCTCCACCTCGAACACCTCGCCGTCCGAGCTCCTCAGCGTGATCATCCTCGCCATGCCCTCCACTATCCAAGAACAAAATCGCACGAGATGATTGAGGGAAGGAGAGATCAAAAAAGGGGAAACGAGAGGCGGAAGAAGGAGATCGAGTCCTGATCAAGGAGGGCAACGAAAGGCATCGGGAGGGGAGGAGATAATGCACCTACTATTGGCGAGATTAAGGGTCCCAGCAAACTTACCCGATCGTTTACGTTCTTCAATTTTCAGTAGGGTCCCGCTTAATTTGGGTAGGTAAGGTCGGGTAGACGTAAAACTGACGTTGTTGGACAAAGGAATTGTTTTGACGATTTTTCGTTTAGGTAACAATGTTTAACAGTTTTCGCAAACTACCCTTTACAATGTTATGACCTATAAATTATTTCATTTTATGATTATTAAAATATCCACAAAATCTTTATGGTTCACATGAGATTTTCATTATCCCATTTTTAGATGGATTCTTCATTAAAATATGGATATTATTATTTTAAAATTTAAGAGTTAAAATTTGATAAACTTGCATATCCATCCTTCCACGTTAATTATAATATCCGAGCTAGTAATACTCATGATTTATCTTCTTGTATTAATCATGAGATGGATTGACCGAGATATTAAAAGCTAGTAAATTATCTTTTATCATATATATGATCTTTATCATCCGGTAAACTGGTTGAATGCGAATTGATATTTTTCTCATCAAAATAAACTTGTGAATTTTTTTTCACCTAGGGATACTTCAACCCACGGCCATCTACTCATGTTTTTTACTAAATACAACGCCAAATATATCGAGTAGAAGATCAAACCTTAAAAATCTCTATTATACTTTAACACCATGCCCATGAAGACATCTAACTCTGATAATTTTACTTATTGAGCGTCATTAACTGTTTAATTATAAAAAGTATCATGTATGAAATTTACTGAATAATTAATTGTCAAGATGAATATTTTTTATAAGGCCGGAGAAGACTGAGTTTGACGACTGCATGCTTTCCACACTTTCATTTCAGGGAAGTTTCATTTGACTCTATTTTTATTTTTTAAAAAAATCAATTTTATAATGACTTTGATCAGTTAGTCATTTGCATTATTATTTTTTTCCTTTTTTAATGCTATAAGATATCATTTATTAAATTATTTGGTGAAAGACTTCTAACAATAAAACAAAAAATTGTATTAAGATATCTCCATATAGACTTATTCCTTCTCAATGGCATCATTTAGGTATGAGAAATGATTTGTCCGTGAAAATTAATAACTCAGTAAAAAATTTGATCGTTGTCCACTGAATTTGTAACTTGATTCATTTAAATCAACACAAAATACAAGTCCACTGAATTGTCTGATAAAATAAAATTACTATAGCCTAGTTAAATAATTATAATTCATGAATTGTTGTCCATTTCAATAAATTCCAACGTTTTAAATTTTAGTGTAATTCAGTTGCTTGTTTCTTACATACAAACACAGAAATTGCACACCTTCAAATTTCAAAGACGAAAATTATACATGCAGTGGTGCACTAAGGTCGAATCATCATCCACAGAGAACGATGGAGATGGAGAATAAATATTTGACTTGATAAAGAGGTTGAAGTAGAGTGGGCGTTCAAGCTTCAGATGCTGACCAGTAAGGAGCATCTGGGTAGTGAGATCTGTAAAGAGAACAAGAGTAAGCAGAGCGGTAAGAATAACATAAGCAGGGTTACCACAGCCAAAAACAAATTCCGCAAACATGTCTTTCAAATCTTTTAATATTACTGTAATATATTCTTGGCATAGAGAGCTCAGTAGAAGATAAAATTTATTTAGGCAAGCCTGAATAGTTGCAATTGTAGCACTTATGATGATAATAATTATGGGCTTTCTAATACCAGATTTTATGATTATGCTGATGGCCTTCTCAGTGAGGAAATTGGGATCATGTAAATTAATTTGATCTAAACAGAAACAATTTGAAGCAATTACTCCATTTGCTTTGCCCGATGTGATCCAGTTATACAAAGACCATGATGATGATTTCCCAGTGAAGAAAATAAACGATCATGTAGATTAATTAATGTAAAATTGAAACATTTGAAGCAATTAATCTATTTTGCTTCTTCGGATGTGAATTGGTTAATACAATGAGACAAGTCTACGTGTATGGTTATACATCATACAGAACCAGAAAGGAAGGGTAATCCATTTTACTTGAGTCAACAATTTTATTTTCCAGTCCTAATTTTGTTTTATGGAAATCAAAGCTGGATCAGGTTTCAGATCTCCCATCTGTTAGACATCAGTCTTTTACTTTCCTTCAACTAGAAAGAAATTTGATAAGATTCTCAAGTAGCAAAAGAAGTATGCAATAAAGCAAATGATTGCCAATAGGCAACATAATACACCACAAATTTGATCACAAGAATCATGATGAACAAAAGGCTTCCCAAGGACAAGTGACTAGAAATCCACTGAATTAAGAAATTACAAGAGTGTGAGATTCTTAGGACGAGGCAAATGTACACTCAATATCAGTATGGATCAAAGTGCATTAGTTTGAGAAGCAGGCATGTCAGACACTTGCATCCATTTGTTAGATACTTGTACCCTAGTTCGAGTACACAGTAGCTATCTACAAAAGTTCCAAGCATAAAGCAAAAATGCTGCTTAAGAAATGAAACAGTCGAAGGAAAAGTAACCAGAGGACCATGGCAAAGGGAAAACAACAAAAATAGACAAAATAGATGGTCAAATGCCCAATATAAAGTGAAGACTTGTGCAGGTTTTCTTAACACCAAAAGTGTTGATTAAGAAATAAAAACAGTCAAGAAAAGTGACCAGAGAATCGTGGCAAAGGGGGAAAACCCCACAGTAGGTGGTCAAATGAGCAACATAAAAAAGAAGACTAGCGCAGTTGTCCTTAGCCAAAAAGGATAGGTGTGATCAATAAGAACTTACAGTGCACAGGGATGTGCCTTCATTTATCCATAGAACTAGTCATAATTTTTGCGATGGTCTGATCTTGAATGAACAGAATGCTTCCTTTTCCTCTTTGAATGTTCAGAATGCTTTTTACTACTACCATGATGATAACTCTTTGATCTCGATTTTGATTGAAAACCATCTCGGGAATCACTAGAACTATTATCTGGAGTTGTGCTCCTGCGGTGATGCCTAGAATTAGATCTTTTTCTCTTTGATTGATATTTATCAGTACTATCAGGAGTCCTGTTTCTTCTATGACGTCTTGAATGAGATTTATTGCTTTTTATTTGATATCTACCACCTGAAGAATCAGAATCCGGACTTCTGCTTCTGCTTCTACCTTGCCGATTCCTGGAGTTATTAGTTCCCTTTTCCTTAGGCTCCTGATGATCACTAGAAGAATCAGGAGAATTCCCATCATATCTTGAATGAAGTTTGCTACTTGGAATTACGAATTGTGTTTTTTCTTGATCAAAATTTTCCCCGAGCAAATCAGAAAATCTACCTCCTGCTGAGACACTTGCATATCTATCGGCATTCCCTTTGCTACGATAACTGTCAAAATCCGCACCAGAAGAAAATCCTATTCCAGGAGTGCAGTTTTTGTTACTTCCAGAATCCTTTTGCCCAGAAGCTAGAACTTCATTACTTTGAGGTACTTTGTGCGCTTCTGGTGTCTGAAGAGATTGCTCATTTCTTCCAGCAACTTTCAATTCTACAGTGTTAGCTGTTTCGCCAACTACAGATGAACTGTCACCCTTGGGAAGTTTGCTGGGTACATCAGGCGGAACCTCCAGTCCTAGCTCTGCACCTAAAGATTCCAAAAAATCACTTGCAAACAAGCGGTTTAGTGTCATGTTGGCACCTTCACTCTTCTTCATGGGATCAGCAGCCTTGGTAGAAGTGCCAGCATCTGCATCTGCATCATCATCTGAATCATCAGAGAAGATTGCCTGGATCCATGAAAATAAAGATTAGTTACATGAAGTGTAGAGGAGTAACTAGATACAAATTCCAATACATTTATCTCAACCAGGCCTTTGCATCGTTTGAAGCATGCATTTAACAGTACAGTTGTAGCCATGTATTAGTTTGTAGGTATATATATAATCTCATTCTCAGTGCTAGATAAAATGAGTACCTTATATAGATCAACAGGCTTCTGTAAAGTTGCAATATCTTGCTGAATTTCAGACTCATTGGTGTCAATTTGTTTCTCTGACTCTTTCGATTCAAACTGCGGTAAGTGAACAGATTCTTTTTTGACAGAAATGGTTTTGTCAGGTTTCATCTCCCTAATAGATTCTGTCATAAAAAAGAGAGTATCCATCTTGCTTTTAGGTCTTGGCAAAGGGGGAGGCTGCACACAGAAAGAAACTATTTCAAATATCAATTTGCAGCAAACAAGCTGAATCAGAGAAAGAACATTATCAAACAAAGAAGAAATGTGAACCTAACATGAATATAAACATTTGACATTTAAACTCAGGTCCCTGAACATTTTACTTAGATTCACAGATTCTAGATTTTATAAAATGATTCAGCATAACCAAATCACACCAAAAAATTTCAGGGTGATTCTCAGCTACCAGAAAAGCTATTTAAAAGTTATGATGGGTTAGTAAACATTATATTTCTATCACATGGATGTTTTATTGGAGGCAAACATTATTCCAATTCCTTATTAAAAAAACACAATAATAAAAAGAAAAGAAAGAGACACTTTGGGAGCAGATTAAAGCAAAAGGAAGTATATGCTGACTGATGACAAGCAATTTTATAGACGCATTTATCAAGGTCGAACCCATTTTGGATCCTTTAGATGACATCCTAAAGGTGAAAATAACAACAAACTATGCTAAATCCATGCCAATAACACACAGACACTCATCAATTTAGAAGTATATGTCATTCAGAGACCTAATTGTAAATATTAAAGAGCTTGGGACTATTTGTATATATCCAAATATCTAGGATGGATATGTAAAATGATATTAAAAAAAACCTATAGGAGAATACCTAGGGAATAGATCAAAAATAATTTTCCGAGTATACTTTTATGTATTCAACCCATGATCAAGCAGAATTTTAAAAGCGCTGTACATCATCATGTGATTATGAAGTGATGGACTGCCTCTAATATACCTTTCATGTAGTTCAAATATGAGGTAATGCAGTCTAGACAGCCAATATATGATCTAGTGGTTCAATATTTCTGATAGGCAATCTGATGCAGTTTAGGAGCGTAATTATGCGGGATGCAGTATGCAGTTATCATATAAAATTAAAAATTTCACTCGTGGTCCATAATTATTTTCTGGGAACTCTCGGACAACTCCATTAACAGGGTTTTTAAGGTATATATGCAAAGATATATATGGTTCCCCCAGAGAGTAGTTTCAGAAGAAAACATAAATCAAAGGAAACCATCTTAAATGCCAGTATGGAAATTTACTGAAGTACCTTCCCCATGAAAGGGTCTATTATGTCAAACCGTTTGCAGAGAACAGGCATTGGCCTCCACTGAAACTCCTCCCTCTTCGGATAAACTTTGCTGGTCATCTTACTCTCAGCTGAAGGATCTTGTGTCTTCTGAAAAATTCCATACTATCATATATATTAGAGAAATTCAAAAAGCTAAAAGAGGAGATTATGTCACAATTTCAAAAGAAAAAGACTAACTGTCGGTCCAGTTGATGATATGAACTGTTGCTCAAAGGAACCTGAGAAATCCATTAACTGCCCCATTGATCGAGAAGCTGTTAATGGATTTTGCTCACCCTTTGCGATTGCTTCTGCTGCAGCTTCAAAGTCCAGCCTCTCCCGAGCACGATCATCCTCTGACATGATGCCTGAAGGTTGTGTAGAACGCAAGCCTCCTTTGTACTTATCCTTGAGAAATTGCTCAAATCTCTCTTGCTTGGCAGGATCATCTTTGAAAGTTTTTGAATTTTCTATTACTCCTACCTGTGATACAGAAAGGCAGTACTTGGTATTCCTAAAGGAAATAGATAATTTGGTGTCATCAAAGAAGAAATTCCTGTAAAACTAGACTCGGCATTCTCTAAAATAGCACAAACCAAATGAACTTGCAGCAGAATAACAAAATTAGAACTTACCAGGGATGATGGTTTGGCGAATGTATCAGATAAATTTGATTGAAAATGAATTTCTTTGGCAGCAGCCGAGGTGCTGGGTTCCTTGGAGCTTCTCTCTAACTGCTTCTCACCTAGAATTCTTCCACGATTTTCTGCTGTCATGCTTTCAACAGATCCTTTTGACTTTAAATCCTCCGCCAGGTATACCTGATTGATATTTTTTTGCTTCTCTTCCCACAACTTCCTTATATAGTAATTATGACCATCTCCTCCAGTGAGAAAAGAAAACATGGGATTAGACCTATTCTTTTCCCTGGAAAGATCCTCAAAAAGTTTTCCACAGCGAGTAACCAGAGTTGCAAAACCATCAATCAATAATCTCAAACTACTGTCTTCCGGAGGGGGAACCTCGGGCGGAGGTAATTCAGAAACTTTAACTGCAGTCTCAAGAGGGGCAGAGAACTTGTGATGTGAATCAAAATTGGCTGGGATAACAGGAGGGTGAAATCTGTTTGGTGGAGGGGAAAGGGAGAAAACTTGTCAGCCACAAATACATATGCTTATACAAAGTTTTATTCACAGGAATACATAAGCATATATTATTTATCTACCAGGTATGCTGAAAATTAAAAAGCAAGTAAAAGGTTGGGAAAAAAAAAGATATCACACTTCCATCACTGCAATTTCCACAGATTTTGAAAATCAAAACAACCTTAGAAAGCAAGGATGAAGTTTAGCAACTATCTTTCAATTGTATAGTCAGAACTTGATGCAACTCAAAACAACCTTAGAACGCTAGGATGAAGTTTAGCAACTACCTTTCAATTGTATAGTCAGAACTTGATGCAACTTTAAAACCAGGTAAGCTGCCTGATTTTCTGCCTTCAAGTCTGTATTTAGTATCTCTGATCACGCCCACTGGCTCATCCTCTTCGACTTCAGTTTGTTCAAAGTCAAAACCTAAACACAATGTCTTAGATACAAGCAGGCAGAACAATGTTATCCATAGTAGAGATGAAAAAGGATAGATAGCCTTTTCAGATTAGAAATTTTATGATTATTCATCTTAATGTACTTGAGAAAAGGCAGAATGATATAATTAATGAACCAAGACAGACACATTCAGGAAGTGAACAATGAACACACTGTCTTAACATGCATGCCTAAGAAGAAACACAAGAATGAGATTCACAATGACCATCCACTCTTATGAAGCTGGAAAAGAAAAGAGTTTCTCAAATCCAAATGTAAATATCTTCATCAATTATATTACTCCAAAACATTTGTTTCATTTATTATGATGCAACACCACAATAAAAGAGAACTTGATAGCAGTTGAATAAAGTAAAAGTGCCTTTCCAGATATGTATGCAAGCAATAGCTTTTTATTTATGAATATCTGAATCACTTAAAACCAAAGTTACTACAACATGAGTCTGATAATGCAAGTGTCATGACTAGATTGAAATGCCTCAGTATCAAAGGCCATAATCTTAAGCATCAGAAGTAGAACAAGTGAAGTTCAAGATGATCAAGTTGAAAAATTCTCTGAAATTTACCTGAAGCGTAAATGTCCTCATCTTCAATATCAAGTTCCTCTAGTGCTCCAATACCAAAGCCTGGAGCATATTTTCCTGCTGATGATTGAGTAACAAATTATCAATTGAACAAATTATCAGAAACAATATGAAAATATCAAATCGCATATGACTAGAATTCACATGTTCTGTTAATTTAATAATGCTTTAGATCAAATACACAAGTTAGAAGTGTGAACACTTACAGTTAGAAGATAAAAGACTTGTCTTCATTGAACCCTTAATACCACTATTTTTGCTTTTAGACTCGCGCAATCTCTTTTTATCTGACAAATTTAAAATTTTGAATAAGCACCACAAACTGAAATCAAACATTATTCTGGTCAAATGGACAATTTAATCACCAGTGGCTTTAGTCACCTCTGAATTCAGGAGCAGTCTTATATGGATCATAACCCAATCCATACAGGTCTTGCTTTGGTTGCACCACATATTCCTAGGGAAGGTAGGTATAAGAGTGAACAGAATTTCCCACTCTCTAGAAGATTATAATAAATGCAAGTGTAGTACAACAAATGTAAATCAAAAACAAATTCGCATGCTGAAAGAAACACTTGAAGAGAGAGATGAGAATGTGCATTCTGTATTTCCATAACGAAATCAGAACCAAGATTCCAATGTACCATATACATGCTGCTACATACCATTTATGTTGCCGTCCAATTGCAAATTAGATCTTTAACACAAGAATGTTTTATGATTGAACGATAAGAAAGAATGTTTTTGGCAAAAATAAAGAAGCTAAGAATACAATTTGAAGTTTCTATGGACTATGGCAACCATGCCAATAAAACAATTGGATACAATATAGTATAAACACCAACGCTTCCATCTAGTATATTTACATTTCACATTAATTACACCATAAGGCACTGTTTGGTTAGAGGTAACGCAATCAAGCTTATTATGTAATAAAATTTGTAATGTAATGTAATTAATATTACATTACTACGTTTGGTCAAAGAGTTGTATACTATGTATGTAATCTTTGATTACAAGGGTGATTACATTCTTTTGTTTGGTGTCCATTAATTTTTATAAGGAACGTAATTCGTATTATTATAAAATGACAAAAATATTCTTATAACTAAATTTAAGTAATTGGATTCTCGGTTGGTGAATGGGTGCTGCCTGTCGAGGCCAAGCTGGAACTCACCTAAGACTACGGGTATATTTGGCATTAAATTTTAGTTAAATATTGGGCTTGGAATGTAATTGGATTACATGTTGTTGGCCTTGTAATTCATATTACAAAACGTTATTACCTTTTGTAATTAAGATTACATTACATTACAACATTAAAATTATACCAAACAAAGTAATCAATCTTGTAATATAATCTTGATTACATTACAAGGTTGATTATCCATCACCAAACATAGCCTAAAGAAAAGTAAGTGCTCCATTCTTGTTAGAGAAACCCAAAAGTCTACTTGATACTAATACATCTTGTAATACTCCAAGATTTAGTTTCTTTTTCCTTCTATTTTTCTTTAATATAATAGAGGTAGAATTAATCATTTAGCAAAAGATCCCCACAAGCTCTATTTTATTTCTTTTGTATTTGGAATAAAACTTATATCTTTGAGCCTATAAGGACTTATCGTGCTACAATTTTTTAATTTATTTAATTCTGATTGGAATTTGGAATCCTATTTCTCACTCCCAATTATTCCTTTGCATCTTTCTTTCTTTCTTCCTCCCTGTTCTACTCCCTGTATTCTCTTCTCAGTATCACCTGCTCCTATTTCATCCTGTTGCAGTTTGAGCATCCTATATCCTGCATTTCAGTCTGGTAATAAACACTTGTTTTGCATCACAGTCATAGTAACAAGAGGTAATAATGAGTTCCAAGTCCCAACTATTGCAGAAGGTCAATCCTCGAGTACCAACATTTTTGCATCACTACTACATGCAAAATATTTCCAGAAAACAAAACATGAAATGGTTTAGATTCATTCACTTGATTATAATAATCTTTACAAACAGTTCAAAAAAAAAAAGTAATTGACCCAGCAGCAAATCACAGACTGAAAGGAAGTTGTGAGACATAATCCAAAACACCATAAGATTTCCTTTGACCTTATTTGCCACTGGAAAACTCTATAAGCCAGATAATAATTGAAATGCAAATGAAATATACATATTGGGCAGTCTAAATTGTTACAAGTGTACATGAAGCACAAGACTATCTACCAACGATTTAGGTCAGCCATGAAGTATGGGTATATCATATTTAATGGAAGTAAGTGCATATGATAGTTACAAGAAAAACCAGCACAAAAGAGAAAAGTTCCAGAAGATTGAACCCACACTCCCAAACAATAAAATTTATTTAAGCAACACCCTCAATTTCAGTGCAGCAGTATGAAATACAAAATCATTTCTTTGTTGGACACTTACAGGCATGCTTTTAGAAGCATTGTTGACATCAACCCCTCTTTCATCATATTCTTCAGAATCTGAAACATGAGATCCTTTTTGTGATGGATCTGTTCCTCCCTCATTACCAGAAAAAGCCAGGAAAGCTTTTCTAGCCTCTCTGCGTGATTCTAGGAGTAACATGAAAGCCAAAAAAACAAACATCAAAGAATATCACAGTTTTACTTACAGTAAAACCCAAAAAGATGAAGAAAATTTCAAGTATAACATTTTAGAAAGAATACACTCAATGTGAAGTCCAAAGAGGTGACAAATAACTTTGCTCCTCTATTTAGGCTAACTAACAAATTATAAATGAACCATCTGAGTTATAGGAATTGACCAATTTCTAAAGAGAACAGAAAAAAAAAACAGAACCTAGAAAACAACTGAATGATTATGCTCCAGACTTCACATCCAAATTCAACATCTCATTATATAAATTGCTGGATTAAAAGGAGTATGTCTAAGCCTCCACAAAAAAAAAAAATGGAAATATTATTAGCTTACTAACTGATTTATACCATGCATGGATCCAAAAAGACATTACCCATTTTGCACAAGAACATAGGAAGCATGCGAATCATAACAAGCTTCTGAGAAAGAAAATGCATCTGGTAGACTGATTAGGTCAGGAAATCCTGAAATTTCTATTGTAACAAGCTTCTCAGAAAGAAAGTGAATCTGGTAGACCAATCAGGTCAGGAAACCTGGAATTGCTACTAATAACAGACTGCCACAACTGAACTCATGTTAAAAAATAGCTTACATATCCAAACAGGGATACATACTATATCAAACTTTAGGACTAGTTGCAGCATCTGAAACTATTAGCTGAAAAAGGTCCCAACACAAAATAAGCAATACCATATAAAGAATCAGCATGAGCATCCTTGATTGAGTGACCATGACGCCATCCCATTTTGAGCAACAGTTTTACACCTATTGTGATCAATAGAGAACGTGTAAGATAAAGTTACAATGGCCACATTTAACTTTTTACAAATTATAGCTATTAAATCAAGGTTAAAAGAGACAGACCAATAGAAGTCGATGCAGGAATTACAATTTCATCAGGTGCTGGTCCAGGAATAGCTGAAGGCCTGTGCAAAAAAAGGCAAAGGTAAATAATCTGTTACTCTTGTCAGTTACTAGAGTATTCTCGATTTCAGGCCCCAAATAACAAAAAACAAACGACGACAACAATCAAACCTTATCCCACTAGGTAGGGTTGGCTAACAAAAAACAAACAAACAGAAGGAAAAAAAAACTAGAGCCTGGACTTGGCAGAATTACTTCTAGAAACTTTAACAACAACAAAAGTTAATCACAGTTAATTCTTCAAGCTTCAACAACATAACTTTAAATATAACCCAACACTAACAATATAAAAAGATAGTGAAGAATATTTAAGATTTCAGAATAACAAAAAACAAAAGAGAGAAAATTACATTAGGGGATCCACAAAAGCTCTCAATAAAATAGATTAAATCTTCTATGATAGAAGTACACAAAACCAGCTTCAGAGAGTTGACTTAATAGCTAAATGAAGAACTAAAGGATGCCATCTATAAATAAGAACTGCACCAAGGAGATGATATAATATACAGATTTTTGTTTTTTTTTGGTACATTTAGAAGAATTTTCGACTGCATTCCACTACCCCTAGATGTCTGATCATTGATATTTTTATTCAGAATTGTGTGCATGCCTATGACAATGTTCAGATGTAATTTGAAGTTATAGACTCATGTAACTGATGAGTAACTTGTCTAAGCGTGCTATGCTCTTGCCATTAGATGAGAACAAATCAATTGAATAATAAATGGGATTAGTTTAGTGCGCTCATATTTGAGAATGTCTTTGATCAACAAGAGTGTCAAACTACAGGATTATCCTAATATTCTAAAATCCAAAGTAAAGGACTTACACCATATCAGCATAAGAAACAATATCAGAAATGAGAGTGGATTACCCTACGGATATGAAACAGCATATTAGTTAATAAACAAAATGCTTATAAGTGCATTTCTTGGGATATTAGCCGAAGTGAAAATTTGATCAAGTAAATCAATTAACGTTACCTTCGCACATTACAGTTCGAACAAATATGCATAAAAAACAACTATTCGGACTTGTGAATCCACTATGTTTAGGTACACTGGACTATCCCAAAGATTACATCAGGAAAAATACAGAAAAATGGAGAAAAAAGGAGTTGCAAAAATAAATTCGATTGATAAGATCAAGACTGATTGGATGTTGACTAAATGAATCTACATAGACTCTCAACAAATTTAGATGTTTCAAGGACAGGATAAGCTTCTTTAAGGGATAAACAGCACTAGACAAAACTCTGAAGATAGACCAAGTGTAGCTCATACTGCAACAACAAGGTGGGAATCCACCCTAATTGGATCTGCTA
The DNA here is from genome assembly GCA_024364735.1 of Boesenbergia rotunda. Classification (NCBI taxonomy): domain Eukaryota; kingdom Viridiplantae; phylum Streptophyta; class Magnoliopsida; order Zingiberales; family Zingiberaceae; genus Boesenbergia; species Boesenbergia rotunda. The sequence goes on from JAGFNQ010001736.1 coordinate 247,457, forward strand.
GCAACAACATGATACGCTAAAAATTGCTTGTGCTCACAGAAGTAAAAAAACACTTTAATTACCTTTTATGCTGCTCCTTTTCAGCATGTTTACGAGCATATTCAGCAGCAGTAAAACCAAAAGTATCAAACTGCGTGGAAGTTTCCAAGGCTTGACCTCCCATAGCCTACGGTCATAGTGGCAACAACCAGAGGTTATGAAAACTATAATCTCTATAAGAAGATAAAACTTTAACTTTAGAAAGGAGCATTATTTGAACAATATCCGGTATCATTTATAAGCACTTAGCAGTATGGAATGAACTAGACAAAAGAAACACATGAAAAAACATATCAACTGATATGACAAGATAAACACCTCATATATACTCGCTTGTATTAACCAACTGGAAGTACAAGTACAGGTTGCTTAATTTAAGAGAGTGATTTCTTAAATATTGTAAACATGAATGTTCCAGATGAACAATTCCTGAAGAATATATGATGTTGTTTCACAAAATGAAAATTGAAAATGACTACTAGCAGTATGATAACTACAGCTAAAGAATGTTATTAAGCGCACTAAAATAATCCCATTTATTCGGAGACATTCTCAAATATGAGCGCACTAAATGAGTTCAGGCCTATATCTAGTCTCCTAGTGCAAAATGAGCCCATCCTGAGTTATAGGCCTATATGTAATATTAGTTCAGGCCTATATCTAGTCTCCTAGTGCAAAATGAGCTGCCCAATGTTATATTAGATAAAGATCAAGTACCTTAATGTCATCTTCATCCAGAAAGCTATATATATTCTGTTGTTTCACTTCCGCCCTATTTTTGCGTGATGAAGTAAATGTCTGAGGAGTCCATCCTGGATTGGTGTGGTCATTTATTCAGATGACTACACAATATTAACTGCAAAATCCCACAATTCTATGCTTGGGGTTTTAATTTCAAGATAACCTTCTTTTGAACCAACAGTATTGTAGTATCCAGCAGAAAATCCCCCGGTAAATGCACCATGAAATCTTCTGCGTCCTTCCTCGTCTCTAACCTAAAAGAATTAGTAGTTGAAAGAAGAAGAAAAATAGTTAGGTACAGCCAAGGCAAATGCACTTCATCAGAAAACAAAAATTAACAATTTCCACTGCAAGCCTAGCTGAGATGACAGAACAGAGGAGGTTCCATAAGTATGCTTCCAGAGCAAGTAACCACCATCAATACTTTTAATTTGGCGCATGCAAATAGATAGGTACGAAGTGTAATGACATATAATGATCCAGTTGAAAGATATAAGAACTGGTAAAAATCAATAACCATCAACGATCCAAAATTTTTTTTAAAAAACGACTAATGATGCAAGCTAAGAAATCATTGGAAAGAAAGATCCTCTCTTAGTTTCGGGCAATTTGAGAGAGAGAAACAGAATTAAAAGAGAGATTAAATAAAAACAGTGAGGATGAAATTTGGACCTCTTGCTTCCATAGCGGAAGGCTGCGAAGCTGACCGGCATCGGCGATCGCCTTGCGTTTACGTGCGGATGTATCCTCCTCTCGCTCTACTGGGGTACCGTAGAAGATGAAGTCCTCCTCGTCCTCGTCGATCGCCATAGTTATCTCCTTTCTTCTGACGAAAGCCGAAACCCTAGCAGATGTTGGGGTGAGCTAGACGAAGGAAGAGGGCTTGGTCCGTCCGCGCGCATCCGTATCATCGATCGATACTTAGGTGAGCGGTTGAATCAAAGATACTTACATTGTGTTTGAGCGAAGGTCCAAGAACCCTACTCCTGGGGCTGTAAACGATCCAAATCGAAGGAAGTCCAATCGAATATAAATTAAATTAAATTATTAGAATAATTATTTAAATTTAATTTGATTTTTTTCATGAATTTGAGATTGATTCCAATATGACTTGAATTTAATTTATTTAAATATTATTAAGTTATCAATTTAAATTTATTCGATTATTTTAAATTTTTATATTTTTAATTAATTTTTGAGTTTGATAATATAAATTTTTTTTTAACGGATTAATAAACAATTATGAACATATCCATCAAATTTGTCAAAAGTCCAAAACTGTTTCTTATTTGAAGAAAAAAAATTTATAAATAATTATAGTTAATAATTGAATCATAAATATCTAAGTAATAACTTACGTAAAATTCAGATTTTTAATAGCCTGAGTGCATAAGTAAAGTCCAGCCCTTAAATCCCTTCCATTTCTTCCCCTATGGCAGATCGCAAAATTCAAAACGCAACTTCTTCATTTTCTACATCTTCTCTTCTGATCTTCCCCAATCTCCATCTCCTCCTCTCCTCGATCATCGGCGTCCTCTTCATGCACTTGAGCTCGGATTCGCTCAACCTCAATCGAACAGTGCCACCCGATGAGTGTCGTGAGATCCATTGCTTTTGGATCGACTTATACGCGGTTGCCCGATCCACATGAGCACTGTTCCAAAGCCATGCCTGGTGTTGAGTGCCTTTCTTCGGCCGTCGTTGGTTCTCCTCGGCAAGCTTTTGCTTTCTATACGATTTATCTTTGGGTTGTGCACCGATTCTCCCTGATAACACCACCATTGGAGTCTGTATAGGGGCGGCTCCTTGCAACGATCATCTGCTCACGCCAAGATCTCGATCTAGGGTTCAAGGGAAGGGCACAGTGTGTGCTCTCTAGAGGTCACTGATCTTGTCGGATTCCAGAGCCGAGAGGGTTGTGTGCGTGCCGGAAAGAGTTAAGGAATTGTTGTGTGTTGATTAGATCGTTTGAATGGATGAGTTTTTAGCTGAGATCGGATTTTGAAGTTGAATTCTCATAATTTATAATTCAAAATTATATATTGTTGGTCTTGTAATTTAGATTATACAATTTTAATTAATTTTTATAATTCAAATTATATTACATTACATTACGATTTTAAAATTATACCAAATAAAATAATCAATTTCGTAAATAAAATAACCAATTTTGTAATATAATTTAGATTACGTTATAAAACTGATTATCCCTTATTAAATATAACCTAAGAGATACACTTCACCCCACCACAGGGGCATTTTAAAACTTATCAAAAACCATTCGAATGGACCCATCAAAATCTCTAATTAAATAAATACAAATATCTAATTATAACACTTGGTGCCCAGCAAAAGCTTCAGATTGCTAAGTTGCCTCATAACCTGTTTTGACACGGCAATTCTAATCCTCTTCAGCTTGACGCCAATCTTCGATCTCTTCGATCTGCAAGCTCTGAGCCTTGAGCTACATGATGATCTCCTTCCTCCTCTTCTCCGATCAGCTTCTTCCAACAGTTTGTATATCATAAACCTCGCTCTCAGATGCCGCACTTCTTCAGGATCTCCCTTTTCAATTCTCGAGTAAGAATAGGAATTCGCAAAGATATGCATATCTCACAGAGGCTTAGAGTTATGAGCAGGAACAAGGGTTTATATCTTCAATGGTTTCTGGTATAGTCACCTTGTTTTGACAGCCAAGAACACAACTCACTTGTTTTCTAGCTATTTTCAAACTGGCATTGATGACATCTTTAAGGCGAGAACAACAATATGCCGGCGAGAACCATATATCGATCGTGTTTATTCTTCACACTGGTCATCTAAAACAGATCACTATTTCATTGTTCCTCTTCGTGTTCTAAATTTTCCCTCATGCAACATCCGCATAGAACTCCTGAATCACAACGCGAACCGCGATCGGAATCCTCACGGCGTGGCCCTCGTCGTCGGACCACGTCAAGCTCCCAAACACGTAATTTCCTTGCAGCCTGTGGACCGCCATGAACGTCACCTTGAAAGTGTTCACCTTGGCACCGGCGTCGAACACGAGGGTCGACGGCTCCACGGTCATCTGAACACCCGGCGGCGACTCGATAGACACTTTGTAGACGGCGTCCGCATTGCCGACGTTGGTGACCGTCCTCCGAACAGTTTGGGCGGCGACGAGATCAGGAATGGAGATGGCAGGAGGTTCAGGTTGTACACAGGCTCCAGTACCCGAGCGCAGATGCTAAACCGCCCTGCAGTGCAGTTGAAGAACTTGTAGTACTCCTGCGGATCGATGTCGTACACCAGACCGGGATCGGAGGCCTTGTTGGGATCAATCTGGCCGCCGCCGAAGTCGAAAGGGTCAGCGATCTTCCGTGGAGTTGACTCTGCTTGTATCGGCATGCCGTAGCCGTTGACGTTCGACGCTGCATGCGCGAAGAACAGAGCGAAGTCATTAATGTGGCCGCCGATCGAATTAGGAATTGATGATCTCGCAAGGAGTTGGATTGCTCACCTGTCGTCACAAGTGCAGATTTGATTGCAGCAGGAGACCAGTCAGGATGGACGGCCTTGAGCAAAGCAACGACTCCTGATACATGCGGGCAAGCTAATGATGTTCCTGAGCCGAACATGTAGCTATCCCTATACGCTGCCAAGATGCTCACTCCAGGTGCTGCAATATCAGGCTGCTGTATCGATCAGTATTGACTTGTACATGATGAATTTGTTTTCAATCTGTGACTTGTTCTCGCTACCTTTAATACACCAGGGAAAGGTAAAGCTGGCCCTCTCGAAGAGAACCATGCTACTTTCGGAGACAATACTCCTTGTCCTACAACAGTGTGTGTCAGGTCCACTGCCACTTGAGGCGAACTGTTAAAAACTCGACAGTATGAGTGTGTTAGGACGACTCGAACAAGGATAATGATGCATTCATGCTTGGTGAAAGCTTGCCTGGCTGTAGCTATATATTGGCTAATGTGGTACCCGACGTTGAAGTCTACAAGGACACAGATCAGGCCTCTGCACTGAGTGTTCTCGAGGAGATTCGTGGTGAACTGTGCATAAATGATGCCCACTCCCCCGGCATTCAAGATGCTTGAAGGTGAATTTAAGTCGAGTGCATAACAAAGCACGATCGATCCGCTTATATCTGTGCCATTTAGAGAATCTTGTGTGCAACTGCAGGATGTTTAGTATGATTAGTGGTCGGGGTTGTGTTCTTGCCATTGGAATGCAATGGAAGATCGAGTTACCTTCCTCCGTAGAGAAGAGGCCAGAATTTGCCTGATCCGTATGTCGAGTTGTAGAAGATCGACTGACCCTGCAAGTAGCCATGGTGGTGGATTTCAATCAGAGGATTTTGTTGGGAAAAGAACAGATTCTCTGGCAGCCGGTGGCAATTATGAAGGAAAGAGTCAAGATCGAGTCGATACCACAAACGCTCGGTTGTTTCCCAGCCTGATCGAGGTCGGAAACTCTCGATCGATCGTGCTCGCGGCGACTGTGATAACCCACGGCGCGGTGTTGGCCACGGTTTGCGGCGTCGGCCCACTGTTCGCGCCCGCGTACACCACCGTCACCCCCTTCGCCACCGCGTGCAGCGCCCCAAATGAGTCCTCTTGCGGCACGACCAAAGACAGCGACAACACGTCCACCCCGTCGTGGATGGCGTCGTCGATAGCCGCCAGAACGGTGGCGCTGTTGCCGGCGCCAGCCCCGCGGCCGCTGCCCCACCCGGCCTTGTACACCGCGAGGCGGGCGCGGGGCGCGCCGCCGCGAGCAACCCCTGCGGCCAAGCCATGGAAGTTGGCACCGTGCACGATGGAGCCGGCGGCAACAGAGGCGGTGATGGTGCCGTGGCCGTTGAAGTCGCGGGGAGAGAGGAAGTCCTTCTCGAGCTCGGCGGGGTCGACTCCGGCGGTGTAGTAGCGTGCGCCGATGATCTTGCGGGTGCAGTTGGCTGGGCCGAAGGCGTCGCCGACCTGGCACACGCCTTTCCACCGTGATGGTATCGGTCCATAGCCGTCATCGTCGAAGCTCTTGGATTCCGGCCATATCCCTATCAAAGAGACTTGAATCAACTCTTCTATTCTATTGATCTATTCCATCTCTAGAGAATTGGTGTTCACAAAGAGACCTGAATCAACCATTCCTATGATGATGCCATCTCCATAGTTGCTCTTCTCGAGGAGTTGAGTCGGATGATCATACTGCAGTCCCAGAAAATCCCAGCTCCGTGTTGTTTGCAGCTCGTAGTTTCTGCTCGGCTGTACACTGATCACGTCAGGTGACTCTGCATTAATATTCATTAATTCGCTCAGTTAATTCCTCATTTGTTGTGTTTAATCTGATTCAAAAACACACAAGGCGAATTGACCTGCTAATCGTTTTGCTTGCTCTTCTGTAAGCATGGCTGCAAAGCCTGAGAAGCCATGCTTGTAGCTGTAAACTATAGAAGCCAGGGCATCCTTTTTGCTGTCGAAGAAGATACCAATCAGTTAAAATATAGAACCCATAGATTCTAGAATTTCTATAGTTGAGTTGGGTACCTTCCAAGGAGACAAGTGAGCATATCATGGTGTGAGTCAGTGACATGCTCTGGGTTCTCATGCTTCCTCTCTCCCAAGTACACAATATACAACTGCACAACAGCCAAGATGTGCAAAAAGTGAAGTAAATTTGTGAAGTCCATTACTGAAAACTAGCAAAAAAACATTAAAGATCTAACTTTGGTAGGAGATGCAACTTCGGTGCAGAAGATATGATAGCTCTGAAGAGTTAGCAAACAAAAGAGAAAGAGACAAGTTTGGAATGCCATCGCGCTGTTTCTTTTTAACTGTAAAACTTTGGATAACTTGTTCTTAATTTATAGGCAAATCCTGCTTTGTCTTCCCGAGAAGTTCTATGGCAACTGGCAAGAGAGGATGCGGCTGTTGGGAAGGCATGCAAGAGTTAACCAAGTCAAAGTCTTCGCTAGATCATGACTCATAAGTAAATCTATGAGAGTTGGTACGGACCATTTCTGATAAACATCAGTGCCCTGCGGAAGCAATTGACTTTGGGTTTCATATTGATTTCGACTCCCTTGGTTCTTGCAGTATGTCACAGATAAATAAATAGTCGGATGACTGCCATTTGATTAGAATTTCAAGTTGGAAATGGTCATTTGATTGCGAAGTTATGATGGTTTATTACAGAGTATGAAAAAAGAGTAGAAACTTTCAAGAAATCGACTTGGAAGTTCCCGCCACGCCGCCGTCATCCCTTCGCCAGCGAGTCGAGCGCGCCAAGCGAGCGCGAGGGGAGGAAGTCCGGATTGAGGTTGGCGGCACGGTCGCCGGCGGTGTAGTAACAGGCACCGACGAGTTGGAAGAGCGGACGGCGTCGCCAACCTGGCACACGCCTTTCCATATCGTCGAACACCTGGCACTTGGATCCTCTGTCGGACAGACTTCGGAGTTCGCTCCCGGGCGGGAGCGTAAGACGGTCCTAATTTTGATCGTCGGTAAGACGATCCTGAAAGATTCGGCGTGTCGTATCAATTATCGACATCGAAAACTGGCTACTCGACGGTATATAGTTTGTTCGGTGGCCCGGGGCGCTCGGTTATCGTCGACAGTTGTCCAGAGGCAGGCGAGATCCGGACAAGGATCGCACTGTCTGTTGCAAATAGCTCCTGGACGCCTTATCCGGATCCTTAGATCAGATGTTACACTAAAAATTTGCTGGCTTAAATCTTGGCCCAGATTTTTCCACCAGTAAATCGTGATTTATTTCCTTTGAACATTGTGGAAAAGGCCGAGGTGCTTCCACCTTTATCGTGTGGAAAAAACAAAATCTCATAAATAAATGCTCATAAATACTTTTTCACTCTTTTAAAAATTCCACCAATGTTTAAGTGTGAGAAGTTTTTCAAGTGTAAATGCGAATTTTTATATTTTTAGAAAACTAAAAATTTAGGGAATTTTATAAATAAAAATTAAATTTGACACGTGTAACTATGCAAATCGATTAAGAGAGACGTTATCACAGCCGTCTGTTACCGAAGATCACAGTGTTAAAATCGATCTTAGGCTCCTGATTTACATCCTGTGTTTGGGTTATGTATGCAAAATAGTTATCTCGTATGGAAAGTCGACACGTCGACACCAAAAAGGAACCAAAGGCGGTCCCACTTTAGTAGAGTCACGTAAAATCGTTTCCTGTCGGGAATGAGATACTTAATCTTCCAACCACGTCCGTCGTTGCGTATCGTGTTTAACCTGTGACGTTGGCTTCTCTTCGATTCTCGCACTGGCAAACCCCCGTGGAATCGCTTCGCCATCGCGTGTTCTTCGATATTTTCCTCCCGATCTCTTGGCCTCTTCCTTCGATTTCTCTACTCCTCCTAGCGATCTGTGTTCTTCGATGGAGTAGGGATCGGTTGGGGAGTGGGGAGTGGGGATTGCGGAGCTTGATGGCGGAGGAACCGAAATGGGGGAACGGCCACCTGGGCAATTTCGGTCCGTCCGAATCGAGATGGGCTGCATTGGACGACGAGGAGTACTCGGAAGAGGAAGGGCAGGAGTGGGTGCGGAGGATGAGTTTGTTGGAATCTGAGGAAGACGATACCGTGGAGCAGAAATTGATTCGGACCAGTCCCCAGATCGATCCCCTGGATGTCGAGGCCCTCGAGATAGCTGAGACCGGGGAAACTCAATTTGAGGTGAGTGCTGTTATTTTACAATAATAGTTGAATTCCTTGTGCGATTCGCTATGCCATCTCGTTCTAATATAGCGAGTGTTAAACATGACTAAATCTATTGTTTTTCAACTGGAATTCTATCCAATTAAATCCATAAATGTCGGACGAATGCTTATAGTATATAAATCAGGCTTTCAGATTTTTTAGACAGTTGTTTTCTGAATCGTTTTACTTAATTACAGGATCTTACTATAGGAAAACACATATTCCTTACGCTACAGATACTTGCAGCTGTATTTGGAGATGTTGGGACTAGTCCGCTATACACTTTCGATGTTATCTTAAACAAATATTCTCTTACTGGGAAAGATGATGTTCTAGGAGCACTCTCTATTGTTTTGTATACTTTGATCTTGATACCACTTGTGAAGTACACCTTGGTCGTTCTTTGGGCGAATCATGATGGTGAAGGTATGCTGGATGTCATACGAGTGGTATGCTTAATGAGTATCTTAATTAGAATGTTGTTTTGGTGCCTTCTAACCATACTACACTATTTCAGGAGGGACATTTGCATTATATTCTCTGATTTGCAGGAAGGCAAATGCTGGTCTTCTTGCAAATCAACTGACTTATGAATCTCCCATATCAAGTTTTGGACTCAAGGTGCCATCATCGGAGCTGGAGAGGTCTCTAAAAGTTAAGGAGTATCTTGAAAGTTCATTGGCAATTAAGTGGTTGCTTTTGGCTTTGGTTCTTCTCAGTACTTCTATGGTGATTGCTGATGGCGTTGTGACTCCAGCAATTTCAGGTTACATCATTATTTCTAAACCATATTATATATGCATGTTAATTATGCTATTAATTTGCTCATTTTTTGCCTACCATTTGGGAATGAAACCGGACATACTTATGCTTGATAATTGTCATTTATTTTCTTATCTAGTAATTGCGTACCATGAACTCATCAGTCATACTTTTGCTGAATATTCTGAAGTTAATTGCAGTTATGTCTGCTTTCAATGGGCTGAAGGTTGGGATATCTCGTATTGGGCAAGGTATCTTGTAATTCTAACTATTGTTTGGATTGCAATTATGTGTGCATTGATGGTATTTTATGATTATGTACATATGGAGGCTTAATTCATTTTTTTATATCATAACTTTGAAATCAAATTTGAAATATATTCGGATGGACACTGGTTGAATTAGCCAAATCATGTATGAGAGGCGTAAATGACCGTTGGAATTTTGATGACTCAACATGCCACCTATTTCAATATAGTTAAATTTTATATTCTGTTTTATAAAAGCATTTACTAGTTTTTGCATTTTATTTTTTTTCGCCCATATTACCTATAATTGAAATATTTAGTAGTCATGTGGTTTGACTAGTGACCTAGCAACATGGAGCTCAATAGATCACTTTCTAGTCCAATTCAGAATATGATATCAAACTAAGAAGGCTTTTATAGCATAGTCATTGAATTCTTCTGATGTTTGACAAGCATTAATTTAATAATTTTGAAGGAAAAACTGGTGCTTATGATTTAAATTTTTATCCATGTTTAAGTTCATTGGCTTGACCATTGATAATTTCTATGTGTACTTAAATGATCCAATTCTTTCGCAGAGGAAGTGGTGATGATTTCAATTGCATCTCTTATTGTCCTGTTCTGTGTTCAGAGATTTAACACAAGCAAAGTAGGGCTTGCAGTGGGGCCTGCATTATTCATATGGTTTTGCTCACTTGGAATTATTGGAATCTTCAATCTTTTTAAGTATGGATTTAGTGTGCTGAAAGCATTTAACCCTGTTTATATCTACTATTTTTTCGGGAGAAATCCAAGTCAAGCATGGATGTCCTTGGGGGGTTGTCTTCTTTGTGCAACAGGTAAGGAAAAATGTTTTTTTGCTTATTTTACCTAGCTAGAAAGAGAAGGGTTATGCTCTTTATTTGACTTTGATCATTACTTGTACCTTTCAGTCACCATTTGCTTCTTGATAAATATTGGTATCTCTATGCCAATCAAAATGACCACAATATAGGATTTTGGAGGAGTGCTACATATCTGAACTATGATTTTTTTAAGTCTAGCCTCATATATTTTCATGCTCTGTGCCAATCGATATGTCACACAATATAGGATTTTGGAGGATTGCTACATATCTAAACTATGATTTTTTTAAGTCTAGCCTCATATATTTTCATGCTCTGTAGCTTTTAAGTTCTTACTGCAACAAAACCAACCAACTAGGTTCTTTATTGCAACAACATATTCTTTTATCATCTCTGTACATAAGTATGATGACCATAACATATATTCTTATCATATATTAATATGTTGGTCTATAGGTGCTACAAGTGTTACCTTTTGGTTTCTTAACACCATCACATTATGTCTTGTTTTTCTATCATTGTATAAATTTTATTTTACAACAAACGAACTTTGATGCCCATGAGATTAATTCAGTTGAGTTTTCCCTATTCCATTTAGAAATGCTAGTTTTCCTGATTAGCTGGTATGCCACTTAAATATGGAATACAGTCTTTTATCAAGAGATTTACTCAGATAAAAAACGATTAGAATACAAAGGGGGAAAAAACCTGAAGTGGCATTCAACAGGCAAAGGACACCTTCTTTAGTTTTTGGAATTCCCTACTTCAATGGGTATCTAAATCAATATTATGTGAAAGAGAAACTGAAAACTCGGACTTGTGCAAGATAGTTACTTCTTGAGCATGCACACAATTTACTTCTTTAGCATATTATCCAATTATGTTGTGCATCTTATTCTACCTATACTACCCTTGAAGGTTAGTCTGATTCATATGGTGCTTCACTACAGGGTCTGAGGCAATGTTTGCTGATCTTTGCTACTTCTATGTTAGATCAGTCCAGGTATTTTAACAGCTACTGAACTCCACTTTTCTGTGTCTTCCAATTCTTACATTATTTACATTTTAGTATGCTCTGATTACTTTAGCTGCTTGTTGCAGCTCACTTTTGTCATTATTGTTCTACCATGCCTTCTACTGGGATACCTTGGTCAGGCTGCATTTCTTATGGAAAATATTACTGAAACTCAGCAGGTCTTCTTTTCATCCATTCCGAGTAAGCTAGATTGTATCTATTTGTGTTATTATATTTTTTAATGTCATAAGAACCTAAATATCCAATTCTTTTCCAGTGGCAGAATCTTTTTTGTTTGTTGTTCCTTGAATTTTCAGGAAATGACTCTGTTATATGAAATGACAGGTGAAGCTTTCTGGCCAGTCTTCCTAATAGCCACCATAGCTGCACTAATTGCTAGTCGAGCAATGATAACTGCAATATTTTCATGCATAAAGCAATCAATAGCTCTTGGTTGTTTTCCTAGAGTGAAAGTCATTCACACATCTCGGAAGTTTATGGGCCAGATATATATTCCAGTTATAAACTGGCTTTTGTTGGTTTCCTGTGTGGCCTTTGTTGCAACCTTTGGTAGTATATTTGAGATTGGCAATGCATACGGTGCCTATTCCTATCTCTTTGCTTTTCTTTTGCATTAAACATACTATTTTACTTTACTTTGTGTTCATTTTTCATTGTCTTGTTTACTTTTATTTATTTCAATAATAGACTACAATCTACATAGAATCTAGCAAAGCATATGGTGCTTATTACTCTCTTTGCTTTTATTTTTCACGAAACATTTCTTTTTCTTACTTCTGTGTACATTTACCTACTTTTTATTTATTTTAATAATACTCTGTTGGAATCTATTGGAAGTTTGTTTTTTGTGTAAGAATAAAAAGGTAATGGATGACATACACTTTAGGGGGCTAAAAATTGTTCGAATATACTTGAAACATAATCGATGGTGCACTTATAATTTGTCCAATTGCCCTAGTTATTTTATGGATTGTTTATCTATTGAGAAAGATGCTTTAACAAATAAGATTGTGGAAGAACTTTAGAAAGTGTAGACCATTGATGAATACGAGGGCCAAGAGGATTGCTTCAGTTTGTATAGGATATTTGCATAGATGGAGACTCAGCATTAGTTTAGGGTAATGTTCAAGATGCAAATTATCTTTACCAGTTGCCATAATATTGAGATCATTATCCTAGTAAGGCTTACATTTTTTAAGTAGAGGCTATAAAGACTTCCAACTTTTTTCTCCAGCTTGGACAGTGGCAATGTATATGATCTGGGGTAATCCGGACGGGGGCTGCGGGCCCTCCCGGACGGTACTCGTAGGGAGACCTAACCCCCGCAGGACCTACCAAACAGAGCAGCCGGCCAATGGCCAAGTCAATCACCGGTTGACTGAACCGTGAGGGACCGGTCGATCGGTTTGAGGCAATGGTCGGTCAGCTAGACTGTTACGCCGAACAACCGGTCTAGAACATTGGGCGCAGAGACAGCCGAGCTAGGTTCAGTCCGGGCGGTAGGGTTTAGGGAAGGACGAGAGAGTGGCGCCATTATCGGCCAACCGACTGGGCTGGTATTTGTCGGTCGGCCAAGCCATTAGTGGTCGGCCGACCGGTCCCTGGTGTTCGATCAGTTGAGCCTAGGCGTCTAGCCAGATTAGGGGGCACTCGCGCGAGTTGTGAGGGATATCACCGAGTTCCTCTTAAAGAACAAAGGACCTGGTAGATCTCGATACCAAACAGCGGGGCAACACAGGCTTACTAAATTGACAGGCAATTATGGAAGGTGGGCGGCCGTACTACTAGATCAGCACTAGGGGACAGTAAGACGGCGCGGGCCCACTGAATTGACAGACAGTTATGAAAGGTGGGCGACTGTACCGTTATGTCAGAATGCTAGGCAGTACTATGATAGGCTTGACCGCCCTTTTGTCGGCAGCAAAGACCTGTTACTAGATTCACAACAGATTTCTCAGCATGTGGGGACCAGTCCTTGTCTACTATCTCGCCTATATAAAGGCCCCTTTGTGGGGGGGGGAGGCAGGGGATCCACCTACAGTTCCATCATCCGCTACTTATCGGAGTTCCTAGAGAGTGATCGGAGTCCCTCCATCAGAGCTCCGCTCGACTGGTCTATGTGTCCTCCCCGAGGGAATCTTCGTCAGTGGTTCATCCGAGCATCCGGGGGGAGATTTAGCAGTCAACCTTTGGCTAGCGACCCGGTCGATGCTCTCTCCAAGCGTCCGATCGACAACCTAGCAATCAGCCTTCTGTCAACACCCGAGCGAGTCATTGCCAGGTGGTCCCCTTTTGGCAAGCCGACAGGATCAGTATAGTTAAGATATAGTTCAGGTTGTTTGCTGTTGGTTGGGTTGAATTTTGGGAAAAATCTGGTCCAACTCCAAAAGTTGAAAGACCTGTAATTTCATCATGATCTCTTTACAAACTTGAGACCCAAAGCTTATGAAATACATGACTCAACTACATTGTTTTGGGGTCTATTAAGTTTTATGAAAACGAGGTAAGTTTGCCAACCTAGATTTGTTTAGATCAGTAATACATATGCGTAGGCTTTCCTTAGGTCTGACATTGAGGATAAAATAGGAGATTCCTTTTGTACTACCGGACATTCATAGTTGAAATAATAGTTGCACTACTGTAACTAATCAATTCAAGTCAGATTAATGATGCAAGAACTGAAGAAACCAATGAAAGTTTATCACTGATGATGAATAGAATCATATTCAGCTGAGCCTTATCAATAGAAACATTCTAGTTGGGTTTTCAGGGTTGTTTCTCAGTGTTGAACCCAACCTGTTTTGATGGCAGTGCTTCATTAAAATTTCACTTTACTAACATTTTTTATCTAGAAAAATTCGAATCCCAGTTAGCATCCCAACAAGTGGGCTTAAAGGCGTGATCTCAGCCTTACTTCCACAGTAATCTACCTGGCTCCCTTACCCACTCTTTCTATAAATGTTTAGGAAGCTGATAGTGTATGCCATTATTGAAAGTTTGCCATGCAATCTAAGCCAATTCTTTTACCAGCATATAGGAAGGGAGTTGGACTGGTTAAGGACCTTCATTCAATCACGCAACAGAAACTCAAATAAGTTTAATAGAATCCACAGCCATTTCCCATAGTCACAGACCAAAGTCTCCGCTCACAGCCTACTAATTGAGAGTAAAAAAGAATAGTAAATTGAAAATTTGAGAAGCCTATATTTATCCTCTTAGGGTTTTGTTAATCATTTCAATCTTAGGGATCTTCAAGTGATCTAGTTGCTTTGAATCATTCATTATTTTTTCCTTTCGAGTAACTGATATATATTTTTCAACTTTCATTCTTGTTATTTTGTTTCATGATTTTATATATTTTTATTCTGCAGGCATTGCTGAATTAGGTGTGATGACTATGACCACAATTCTAGTAACTATCATCATGCTTCTCGTATGGCAAATACATATTGCATTCGTGCTATGCTTCTTTACTTTCTTTATGGGATTAGAGTTGGTTTTCTTTTCTTCAGTTTTGGGCAGTGTGGCAGATGGAAGCTGGGTGATGTTGGTTTTTGCAGGATTTTTGTTTACAATAATGTGTATTTGGAACTATGGCAGAAAGCTTAAGTATGAAACTGAAGAGAAACAAAAGCTTTCACAGGATTTGATGATGGAACTGGGTTGCAACTTAGGCACTATCAGAGCCCCAGGTATCGGCTTGGTGTACAATGAGACAGTCAAAGGAATCCCTGGAATCTTTGGTCATTTTCTGACCACATTGCCAGCAGTTCATTCCATGATCATATTTGTGTCTATTAAGTATGTGCCCATCCCTGCAGTGCCACAGAGTAAAAGGTTTCTCTTCAGGCGTGTCTGCCCCATAAGCTATCACATGTTTCGTTGCATCGCACGGTAAGCCTAGTTTCCTATGCTATTGAGATGTTTTTGGTACCTGTTCAAAAATAAATTACAGTTTCTTCTTCCAAGAGTAGCCATTGGAAACTAAAACTAAAACATAGTTGTTACTTGTTTGAAATAATAACACAGTGCCAGTTATCGGTTAAGATAACAACCACATGTATACTGCACTAGCCATATCTGTTGGTCCCATCTACATTGCCAGCCCAACCTAACTTTATTTCTAAAGATTAGTAAGGGTTCATAGTGATAGGCAAATCTCTAACTCGTTTCCTGAACCTGACTGAGACTTAGCTTGACAAAAAATTTCACACCATGAATAGAATACATGCAATTCTAAAAGTGTCAAAAATGGCTGTTAAAAAAGATCTTGGACTTTTAATTTTTTGATGATTGCCTTCACTTACTGTTTAGAATCTCTTTTGGTGGAGGCTATGATTGCAATGAATGTTCATCTCCTTTGTCAAAACATCAATCATACGATCTATGTACGCAATGAATATTCAATTCTTAATTTTGATGCTAGATGGCTATGATCTAAGATACAGTTAAGAAGCATACTGTAATTAACACATGAAATACACATTCTAGTTCACTATCACTAAGTTTTGGCTAGTTCTCTGTAGTTTGCAAGTTCTTACTTGTTTCAGTACACATTTAATCACAGGCACACTGGCAGAAATGTCTTCTAGGATTTTTAAGCTAATCTATATTAATTGTTTTAGTTTAGATTGTTGAAACTTGAAAACATTGGATCACCAACAATAAAATTTCCTTTGTTTTCTTCTCTGAATCATATGTTTCTTAAGTTATGTAATTGCTCCTCAATTCAATTATATCCAAACAGCCGAAATTTGAGACAAAATGACCAGAAACAACAAGACCATTTTAATATATCATGGTACCTTTAATTCCTAGGAATAAGTATTCTACTCCCTATGAATTTTTAATATTCCTATATTGTTTGCAAAAATGAATACAGAAATTTTATCCACGCACATGGAATTATCATTCTGTGTCATAAGGAATAGTTATTGCATACTTTATTCCTGAAAACTGCTTATTTCAATCTTCAAATAGCCTATTCAAACAAACACTAAGTGGATGGACAAGGAATTCAAACTCTTCCATTTCGGAATCAGTTTTTTCAGTTTCTTGCTGTAGGTATGGTTACAAAGATGTGCGGAAGGAAAACCACCAGGCATTTGAACAAGTTCTGATCGAGAGCCTCGAGAAGTACATACGAAGAGAAGCCCATGAACGAGCATTAGAGAGCGATGAGGACGCCGATGCAATTTACGTAAGAGAAGCGTCTAGCTCAAACATTCTCATCGCTCCCAACGGCGCTTATTCCCTTAGCACTCCTCTCCTGTCCAGTGTCAGTCATATCGCTAAAGTAAACTCAGAAGCAAGTACTTCATCAGGTGAGCCAGGTAACAAACCCACGACCAATGCTCTAATCCTCGAGTCAGAGTTATCCATCTTACAGAAGGCTAAAGATATTGGAGTCGTGTATCTCCTCGGCCACGGTGACATCCGAGCTAGGAAAGATTCTTGGTTCTTCAAGAAGCTGGTCATCAATTACTTCTACGCTTTCTTGCGAAGGAACTGCCGGAAGAGCGTGGCGTCGCTGAGTGTCCCGCAGGCGAACCTGATTCAGGTCAGCATGACAAACATGGTCTGAGTGCACGGTTGCTGCTTCCCTGTGCTGAAGTCGATTGCACTACTTGTTATGTTCCAAGATTTTGTTTGTCGATCCAGCTAACCCCAGGATGGAATATGGATACTTGCTCATGCTAACACGACATCTACCATGTGGTCTTTTCTGAATGCTGTCCTTTTCCGTGTCGTGGTGGATTGATTGTAATAATTGGATATGGATGATTAAGCGCAGTATACACTTGATAGTGATCGTTTGTGCCGTTTTTGCTAGATGCCCGTTAAAGTTTTGTAAGTTTCCTAAACCGTGATGGTTAAGATTTAGTTGAAAATTTACAAGATGTGTGCGGATCATTACCATTAGATTTGCTTATTTTCACATTAATTGTTTCCAAGAAAGATTTATATATATTATATATATATATATATAACCGTGACCACCTAGAAAATCGATTTGAAATTTTTTTTATTTAATATTATAACTTAATTTGTAAATTCTAAAAATTAAATTTTATTGGTATAATCAAGATTCTAAAAAAATCATTAAAAAATAAAAATAATATGCAATTGTTATCGCAGACAAGTTTATATATAATGTTTTGATATGCTGCGGACTTGAATGAGTCAAGACGTTCAAAATGATCCAGGCGCCCCAAGTGAATGGGTGTCTCATTCAGAATACTTTCGGATGTGTGTGTATATATATGCATCTTATCTTGCGTCGCCCTCTCTCAATCGATTCACCAATCGATTGGGAGACGAAAATTAATGAATCAATTATGACATTAATCGATTAAGACATGCAACAATTGCAGGCCTTACCTTAATCGATTAAAGTAAGCTTAATCAATTAAAATATGTTTAACGGTCTCGAATCAATTCAAGAATTGATTCAAGGCGTAGTGCCGCGATCACTGGCGGTCGAATTTCAGCCGAAATTTAGTCTCATCCCCCTAGGGTTCATCTTTTCCTCCTGGGTTATAGTTTAGGTTGAACCAGACGGTCGGACGTGCATAGGCGCTCTCGATCATGAGGCGCCTCCAATCGATTATTCACCCATCGATGTCGCCTCCAATCGATTTGTGTGTGTGTATAACTGATCTCTTGCGCGACATTTTTGTGTGCGATTATGCACGACATCCAACCCCAATCGATTGGTGGAGGCGTCTCATGATCGAGGGTGCCTGTGCGCGCCCGGCCGTCTGGTCCGACCCAAACTATAATCCGGAGGGGGAGGGGGAGGGGAGGAGAGGTGAACCTAGGAGGAACGAGACTGAATTCCGACCAGATTACAGTCTAACTCCAATGCAACATGATGCCTCGAATCGATCCCCAAATTGATTCGAAGCATCGCGATGTCGATGGAGGGGGCAATCGATTGGGGGTTAGGAGGCTTCCCAATTAGCAGTTGGGGGCTTTCCCCAATCGATTGGGACCGTATGCATTTATGGGTATGTCCTAATCCATTTATCAATTAATTGGTTCTCTTAATCGATTCACCAATCGATTGAGAGACGGGTGCGCATGGGATAAGGCGTGCACGTGCTCGTGCGCACCAATCTCTCAATCGATTGGTAAATCAATTAAGAGGACAAATCAATTGATGAATCGATTGGGACATGCTCGTGCTTCAATCGATTGGGGGCTTTCCTAATCAATTGAGGAAGCCCCTAATTGAAACCCCCAATCGATTGGGGGCTTTCCCAAGATTGAGGGTTTCCGACCCCTATCGATTGGGCCCGACCCCCAATCGATGTAACGATGCTTCGAATTAATTCGAGGCATCGTGTCACATTCAATTCTGATTGTAATCCAGTTGGAATTCAGTCTCATTCCTCTAGGGTTCATCTTTCCCTCCTGGACTATAGTTTGGGTTGGACCAGACAGCCGGAGGCTGCTAGCGCTGATGGTCGGGCGCGCATAGGCGCCCTCTAATTGATTCATCAATCGATTGACGCCTCCAATCGATTGGTCACACACACATAGACGCTCATGCACACGCAAAATTTTCATCCACGTACATTGACATTTTTATTTTATTTTTCAAAATTCAACTTTATCATGTATATATACTTTTTATTTTTCTTTATTAAAATGTGAAATTTTCATCCACGTAAACATTTTTATTTTATTTTTCGAAATTCAACTTTATCATGTATAAATATATTTTTATTTTTTTTATTAAAATTAAATATTTTCTTTTTTACCTTCTTCCTCAAAAAAAAAAAAAAAAAAAAACAGACTGGCGCGGTGGAGGGGGTGGGAGGCGAGCAGGCACGGCAGGCGATGACCGACGACGGGTGACGACGGCCAGCAACAGGCGGCTACAGCGACCTCTCATTCTCTCTCTCTCGTCTTCTTCCTCCGTGTGAAGGGTGCGGCGGGCGACGGGCGTTGGCCAGGCTGCGACGGGCGACGACGGATTCACCTCTATCACTCTCTAGTTGTAGTATTGTTCGCGGGCGCCGATCGGCTGGAGGCAGGCACAAGGCAAGCGTGGCGATTGGGCGCTGTGGGCGACCGGAGGCCTCCGTCGGTCGGTGGCGTGGCGGCTGGAGGTGGGTGACGGCGACAGGCGGCAACTGGGCTGTGATGGGCGGCCCGAACGAACAGGAAGCTTTGTATGACATTCTCAAATATGCACACAAACATCTTTGTCTTCCAATCCGGAGAATGAAATCCCCTCAAAAACAATCGCAGGCAAACTTCTGTCTTTTTAATTTTAAGACAACCATAGTTCTTTACTTCCACTAAGACATCGCCAAATTGGCATTATACAATAGTGCACTTGGAACAAGTATGATAATGGAATTCGGAATGCACCATTACTGGTTATTTTCCGGTTGGCTCATAATTTTATAGACCCAATTCCCAAATTATTACAAAGAAATTGAAGATTTGGGCTTGGCACACAACCTAACAATCACAGAATTATGTGGATGGAAAATTAAATTACAAATACACCAGGCTCGATTGGAATATATACTCTTCTAATTCCTGAATCTAAAGATGCGATCACAAACAGTTTGTAGAACTTTGAACTCTCTGAAGAGCTGCATCTGTTTGAAAAAGAAAAAAAAAACAAAGGAATTGGTAGTCATTATGATTTTTGCCAAGTCGGGCATTAAGCGTTTAGTATTATTAAGAAAAAAAATCAGTGAGAGGACTACGTGAAAAACAACAATTACAGAAATTTACTGTATAGTTTGATGATTCAGTTTAATGTGAGCATTAAAAGGGGAAACTATAAGATTTACAATGCCAACTAATAACTAGATAAAAACATGTTAAGGATAAAAAAAACTATTTTAACAAATACATCAGATATGTACCATACTTGATCGTAACAGCGAGGTAGCAATTGGCCTCGTGAACAACAACAACAACAACAACAACAACAAAGCCTTATCCCACTAGGTGGGGTCGGCTATATGGATCCTTTTACGCCATTGAGTTCTATCCCCTACTATATCATCATCTAGATTTAAATAAAATTTATCTTGTTTTATTGTTGCCAACCAAGTCTTTTTTGGTCTTCCTCTCCCTCTTTTAATGTGCGTATTTATCATAGTTTCACATCGTCTAACAGGGGCATTTATTGGTCTTCTAAGTACATGTCCGTACCATCTCAAACGTGTCTCCCGAAGTTTTTCTTCAATAGATGCAACTCCGACTTTCTCTCTAATACTCTCATTCCTTATTCTATCCATCCTCGTATGTCCACACATCCACCTTAACATCCTCATCTCTGCAACTTTCATCTTTTGCTCATGTGCTCGAGTCATAGCCCAACATTCAGCACCATATAACATAGCAGGTCTAACTGCCGTTTTGTAGAACTTCCCTTTAAGTTTTAGAGGTACTTTACGATCACATAAGACACCCGATGCTAATCTCCATTTCAACCATCCTGCTTGTATTCTATGTAAGACATCTCTCTCAATTCCTCCATCACTTTGCAAGAACGATCCTAAATACTTAAAGTTCTCGATTTTAGACAACTCATCATCTCCTATCTTAACAATTGTTTCACTACGTCTAGCATTGCTAAACTTAAATTCCATATATTCAGTCTTTACTCTACTAAGCCTAAAACCTTTCATTTCTAGAGTTTCCCGCCAAGATTCTAGTTTAGCATTTACTCCTTCACGTGTCTCATCTATCAAAACAATATCATCTGCAAACAACATGCACCATGGCACTGTATCTTGAATGTGCCTAGTGAGTTCATCCATGATTAGTGTAAAAAGATAGGGACTTAAAGCTGATCCTTGATGTAACCCTATCCTTATTGGAAATGCTTCAGTCAATCCACCTGAAGTCTTCACTCTAGTCGTTACATCTTCATACATATCTTTAATTAGGTCAATATATGTTACGCTAACGCCTCTCTTTTCTAGAATTCTCCATATAATTTCTCTTGGTACCCTATCATAAGCTTTTTCTAAATCAATAAATACCATGTGTAGATCTTTCTTTTGCTCCCGATATTTTTCAATTAATTGCCTAAGAAGATGTATAGCTTCTATTTGTCAATTAATTGGCCTCGTGAAACTGAACCAAATTTACAAATCAACTGGGAGTCTGCAAAAACTGGATCGAAATTTGAGTCTAAAATTGTTGTGACTTTGTCCACCAGACACCAGTGCCGAATGCAACACTGAGCAAATATTTTATTTAGAACAATACCAACTAGAACTAGTAAAAGTGGGCTTCCAGTGTCTAAGACAAATATCTAGGCTTAACGAGTCGTATATTGCATAAGCAATTCTAACATTTCAGATCTCTTTTCATGAATTCAACTTTAGTACTATAATTTGATCTCTAATTTTCTTAAATAAGACAGCATTATTCTTATATCAGTATCCACCATAGCACCAGTCGCATTTTTTTATGTTTAACTGAAGACCAAATGACCAATCTCTTTAGTGTTTTCCTCAACTCATCATTGTAACCGTTAATTCTAACCTTTTTCCTAAAATGTATTTAAATTTCAAAATGTTAACCAAATCATATCATGTGGTAGCTTTCTTACAAATACCAATCCACAACACTGCAAGAAGCCTATTAATTTTCAACAATGTAAGAAACTGAGAATCGACTGATTGCTTTTGCATCCTTAAGACTAATAGTTTGCACATCAATGCACCAAATGCAACTTAGTAAACAAGAATCCTTAGATGTATGCACAAGAAAGTAAAAACAATTCAATAGTGCAAAACATACCAATTCTGATAGAATGTACCATGCACACATCACCGTTGTAGCTGTCTCCGTGACAATGCAGGGGTTTTATTGGGTATGTAAACCTTGTAACTTACCTGTCAAAGAGGATAAAATAAGTCAGATCTCACGGCATCTTTAACCTTTATGTAAAAAAGCTCAAACCCACCTGAACCACTTCTCCCTCGTGCGTTCTAGAGAATGTCTTTTCTTGAAACTGAGAGCCAGTGCCCTCTTTGTTTTCGTTTCCACTGTGAAGGTTCGTCTTGGAAGGTAATGGTGAGATTTGTTGCTGACTTGGCTGATTCAAGTTATCAACGTTTGTAATGCTGCTCATCGATATTGAATCTATGTTCTTCTCTTGTTTCTCTTTCATTGGTGATGTATTTAAAGAAGTTTCATTTGAGGTATCTTTTATTCTCTTCAACTGGACCGGATTTTTCTGGCCTTTGTTAGGCATGTCAAGGCCTGAATTATTTACTTCTCCAGAACCCTGATTGGAATATGGTTGCTTAAGTGTATGGCCTGAGGTATCTTCCTCATCAGGGAGTTTGACAACAGATCTCACTCTAGATTTTGATGGGCAGACTTCCCTTTGGATGCTACATTGTCGTTCAAGAATTCTCATGCCCCCCAAGTCATCTTGTGCTATACTATGACATTTAGTTTGCTTGGATTCATCTTCCTGATGAACAGGATTTCTAGTGTTTCCTGAAAGGCTGCGTTGGAACATCTTAAAGTTCTCCAATGCTTTTTGCCTTAATTGAGATTCCAAATCCAGTGACTCTGAGCCACCTGAGTCGTGGTCGCTCTTCTTCAATGCAACATCAGCTTTCCCAACATCAGCAGTTCCAATTGTTTGCTTATCGGTATTAGTAAGACCCACCAATTTGCAATCCTTTGCAAAAGTCCAATCATCATTTTCATGCATTTCAAGGAACTGTTGATGATCATCTGATCTCCTCCCATCGTACCTATCAAAATCATCATAAGCTTGCATAATTCTGTTACCGTCCTCATCAATTTCTACTTCTACCACTGCTCTTCCATCTTCCACGACCAGCTCTGATCGAAGCTGGTTCTGCTGTTCAATTTCCTCAAACGTTTTGCCACTTCGGCTGACGCTAGGACCACTACTCCTACTTCCTCCACGAGTAGAGCAACTCTGAGACAAATCCCTACTTCTAGCAATGTCGTCGTTGCTCGTTGTCCTCATCCTCTGCCGACTTCTGCCTCTCTCCGAGCCCCCATCACTGCCTCTTCTTCCAGACCTACTCCTCGTCTTCGGCAGCGGCTTGGAAGGAGGGCTCCTCGAGACACTACTGCTGCCAGATGAGCTGCTACTGCGGCAGGTGGAGCAACTACGGCTGGAATAACCACTCGACCGGCTAAGGCTTCGGTACCGCCTCTTTCGGGATGTCCTCTTCTTGCTCTTCTTCTTATTCTTGTTCCTAGGGTTCCTGGGTTCCTTCTTCCGTCTCTCCGACTTCTTGGCCCGTTTGCGCCGGTGCCGGGAACCGTCGTCGGTTTTCGAGGGGGATGAAGAGTCGTCGCGCAGGCGGCGACGCCTGCCAGATTTTTCCTTCGTCCTCCTCTTGCTCCTCTGCTGGTTCAAATCGAGGGTTAATCGCGAAATCGGAACAAAAAATAGATCAGGAAACAGAAATTAACGGTGCGGGAATGAAATGGGTAGGGGATACCTCGTCCTCGGAGTTCTTTCTGGAGCGCTTAGAAGAGGCGAAGGCGGTAGAGACGGAGACGGAGACGGTGGTGGGGGCGGCGGCGGCGGCGTTCGTCATGGGGCGGAACAGCGAAAGGGGGAACGAGGCAAAAGCCGAGGGAAGGAGGGGAGTAGAGCCTAAAAAGGAAGGCGACCTGGGATGCGATCATCACAGCGGTAGGATTGCGAATGAACGGTCATGATCAGGCTAACGCACACTAGTAATTTGATTAAAATCAACGAGGTGAAGGCGTAAATCCTGGCCCTCGATTACCCAGCCTTTAAACATCGTGGCCCTCGATGTTAAAACGATATTTTACCAAACGACGCACGTGAAATTCGTAATTATTAAAAAAATATTTTCGTTTTTATTAAAGTGCGCATCAAAATTAGTGTTCTTCCTCTTATACTCCTCTCGTCAACAATTCTCTTTCTCAATTAGAATTCTGAGACATCCGAACTACTTTTTTAGACTTTTCAATTTAAAATAACATATTATGGTTCGGATGCCCCAGGGAGTCGACTTTTTCTCCTCTCTCTCTCAGCACAGTAACCTAATTGTCATTGGGAGAATATTGTGGGCGCCCTAGCTATGTTATAGTCACGAGCTCATTCCCCAATTCCTCCCCCCAACGAAAACCTTATGCAAGTCTGTTCGTGTGTCCCTCATACGACTTTAAGGGTTTGCATGGAAGTCCACACTGATCGGTACTCTCCGGTTAGGGTTTCTGCACTGCTTTATTTTCAGAATGGCGGAAAAAGGTATGTGGATGTTTTAGCCTTTTCTTCCTAAGCATTATCCACCAAGGTATGTTAGTGAGCGGATTAGGTCAAAACAACACTATTTCTGCGCATGTTCATAAAAAATTCTATATTGATTTGTCAAATATGAAAATGTTTGGGTTTGGTTCTTAATACATTTGTAATGTTTACAACCGAGACCACCTCGAGAGAACAAACATCCGAGGTCAGGCTGGGCCGTAAACTCCCTAAACCACCTCAGAAGGATAAACTCCCAGGTCATCCCAAGAGGGGGCATTCCAGACTAACTCGGGAGAGCGGAGCCCAAAGGTCCATACACCAAATAGCTCGACTTCAAGTAATCGTTCCTCTTTCTGGATCAGGAAAGTCGTAGGATAACTATTGTTCGCTACACACGACAATTAAGGTCTTAATAATTGCTACGGTCGTTACCTAAAAGTTATCATGTAACCGACGAGTACGGAACATGGAGATACGTGTGACCAAGCTCTCAAGTATATAAGGTGCTTCGACACGCAGTAAAGGACGGTACGCTCTCCTGTAAGTGACCTAAATTCTGACTTGAGCGTCGGAGTGGGCTCTGCCGGAAAACTTCCAGTGTGTTCCTATTAACACTCGTGTTAATCTCGTAGGACATGATCTTCTTTTCCCCGTCATCGTCCTTGTTAATCATCGTCTGCATCGATTGTTTTTCGAAACATAAACTATTACATAGCAATGGTCTTAGCAGTCGATTAATGTCTTAGCAGTCGATTAATGAGTTATGAATAATCGACTGTTGATCACAAATCATGTAAAATAAATTTAAAAATTAATCGGTGAACTAAACTATTACATAGCAATCGACTCATGATGCATTATATCAATCGATTGTTAACTAAAAGATGATAGATTTGTTATAATAAAATATAGATCAATTCTCGACGGATATATATCTTTGAAATCAAACATTTTCCATCCTTAACCATTTAGTTATTGGCTATAACTTGTTATCAATCAATTGTTCATCAGGTAAAGACATAATTAAAAATGATTATATAATTTAAAAAATATAAAAGTTAAATATGTATTTTAGTGGTACACGATTCGTTCATCCAAGCGCCCTCGTCAATTCGTCTCAGGACTAATACGGAGGAGATAAATCACGAAGACTACTAGCTCGGATACTGTGCTATGGTAATTCTAAATCTTCCGAGACTTAAAATTAGTCAACGAAGTCTAAAAGTTGGTGGTCCTTTTTTGCCAAGTATTGAGACATTAAGGATATGATGGCAAAAGGCGATTCATTCACTCTCAACTCCCTCATTAATCCATCTTAGAGTCAACATGGAAGAAGTAAATCACGGAGACTACTAGTCCAGATACTGTAATTAGCGTGTAAAAAGGATGAACATACTGACTTTATTAGATTTTGATTTCTAGATCTTTATCCACATACTGTAATTAGCATGTGAAAAGGATGGATATTATGGTTTGATTTCCAAATCTGATGATGATAAATTCACGTACTAAGAGACATTAAGGATAGAAATATATTGGCAATAACCCTGAATGATGGGTTTAAAATGATTAAATAAATTATTAAATATGAAAGTTAATTACACATTTTAAATATTAAGAAAATTACATATGCGTTAGGCGTTTTAAGTCTTCCAAATCTTAAAGTTAGTCCAGGAAGAGTTGGTGATTAATTTGAGTGGAGTTGAATCCGAGATTATCTATTAAGTTTTTGATAGTGAAGATAAATTCAAAAGTATTGATAGCGAACGATTCATAAATTTAATATATTATGATGATGTATGTCAAAGAAAAAATTTAATAAAATATATTATAATTAAAAATCAAATAATGAATATTTAAAAAATAATTAATCCTCATCCTAATCAGAGAGCTAATCAATGAAGAGTTTAAAAGTCATCTAGCGGTGGCCACTCTTTGCATCATTTTTCCATGTACAGGGACATTAAGGATAAAAAAATATTAGATCAGATAATAGATAAATTTAGAGCGATCGATTTGGTCCATAGAAGTTTTTTATCGATCACCAGGATAAATTAAAAATCGCTCGCGGTGAGCCGTCTATAAGCTCAACGTCAGAATTCGTGTCCCATTTGATGAAAATTTTTTTACAAAATATATCGTATATAGTGATCAAATCAAATATCTGAAATAACGATTAATCATCCTACCACTCATATCATAATCTCGGAAAAACAGGGACATTAAGGATAGAAACATATCTTGGTATCACTATTAATGATTGATTTATATAAAATGATTAAATAAATGATTAAATACGAAAATTGGATACTCATTTTAAATATTACAGAAATTTATATACGCGGTTTTAAGAGATCGCTTGGCACAGATCTTACCTATTAAATTGCAAGCTCTTCGTATGTTATCGTCATTCATCATTTCTCCAGCTCCTCTGCAAATCCTTGGGCAAAGATGTACTGTAGGTCAAGGATTTTGATCTCCAGTACTGCTACGTTCGTGATATGTTTCTTAGCTGGCGTTCCTTCCTCAACCTCTCTCTCCTTCAACTTCTCTACCTTCCCAAACGATGTCTTTCCGTCCGATATCCTTCTCCAAGGCGATGCGTTTAACCACGACGGTAGCATCGAGCTCACCAACACAGTAATCAAAGCGGCCAACTACAACAAGGGCAGAGCGAGCTACAAGAAGGAACTTTTCCTCCTTTGGGACGCGCAAACCAAGCAGCTATCAGATTTCACCACCCGTTTTGTCTTCGAGATCAGGCATCAGACGCCGAATCTCGTGGATGGCCTCGCTTTCTTCTTGTCGGCGCCGATGTTCCATGTTCCCGACAATTCCTATGGCGGCAGCCTGGGGCTCTTTACTAATCATTCTCAACTTCCCCCATCGCCAACGGTGGCGGTCGAGTTCGATACCTGGTCAAATACGGAGTTTAATGACCCGGTCGGACACCACATCGGAATCGACGTCAACTCGGTGATCTCGATCAAGACGGCAAATTGGAGCAATTTTACGGAAAATGCGATTTGGACCTCGTGGATCACTTACAATTCCACCACTCATAATTTGAGTGTTTTCCTATCGATCGGAGATAACCAGCAGGAACTCAGCGATGCAGGGCTGATCCTCAACCACACCATCGATTTGAGAGAATGGCTGCCGGAAAAAGTAGAAATTGGCTTCTCAGCGGCCACCGGTGACGGCAGTGAAGAAAATACTATACACTCATGGTCGTTCCACTCGACTCTGCAGCCAAAAGAGAAGTTCAAGATTGCTGTTATTGCCATTTCCATTGCCGGAGCAGTAGTCTTAATCCTGGTGGCTGCTTTGGGCTCGCTATGGTTCCTTAAACGAAGGCGTGGGACTAACGTAGAAGACGAAGAAGCCGATTGGTTAATGGATGAAGCCATGGATAATGAGTTTGAAAGAGGGAGAGGACCGAAGAGGTTCACTTACCCGGAACTTGTCCGCGCCACCGGGGATTTCTCCGACGAGGGCAAGCTTGGCGAAGGAGGGTTCGGGTCGGTCTACAGAGGCGTGTTGAAAGAGCCCAAGCTTGAAGTCGCCATCAAAAGGGTCTCCAAGGGCTCGAAACAGGGGAGGAAGGAGTACATGTCGGAGGTCAAGATCATCAGTCGGTTGCGCCACCGCAACTTGGTGCAGCTCGTAGGCTGGTGCCATGACCGCCAGGAACTCCTCCTCGTCTACGAGCTCGTTCCCAATGGCAGCCTCGATTCCTACCTCCACGGCGACTCCAAGACGACTTTGGAATGGGGAGTGCGGCTCAGGGTGGCGCTGGGCTTGGCCTCGGCTCTGCTTTATCTCCACGAGGAGTGGGAGCAGTGCGTGGTGCACCGGGACGTCAAGCCGAGCAACGTCATGCTGGACTCGGCGTTCAATGCCAAGTTAGGGGACTTCGGGCTCGCGAGACTCCTCGACCACGATAGCAGGCCGCAAACGACTACGGTGCTGGCCGGCACAAGAGGGTACATGGCGCCGGAGTACGTTTTCACCGGCAAGGCAAGTAAAGAATCGGACGTCTATAGCTTCGGGGTCGTGGCTCTAGAAATAGCATCCGGTAGAAAGTCATTAATAGTAGAGATGAATGGCACAGCGGAACTGGTTCGATTGGTTTGGGAGCTTTACGAGAGGAAGGTGATTCTTGAGGCGGCAGATGCGAAGCTACAGGGTGAATTTGATCAGAGACAAATGGAATGCTTGATGATTGTGGGGTTATGGTGCGCTCATCCTGATCCAAAGGAGCGGCCGTCCATGAAACAAGCTATCAGCGCTCTCAACTTTGAGTCCCCGTTGCCGGAGCTTCCTCCAGCGATGCCGGTGGCTACCTATAGTCCCACGTTGCCGAGGCTGTCTTTGGACGCTCAAATGAATTCTATAAATGATACTAGGCTTAGTCTTTCGGGAGGAAGATGATTTTGAGGCTATAGGGATGAATTTGATCTCGTCCGGAGTGCCCGATAGTTTGTCCGAGTTTTTCTATTTCGGAGCGACTCGTGTTTTGGTTTGAATTATATTTGCGGTTATACTATATTTCCATTTTCTTTCGCTGTTTTAATTTTTGTTGTGTTGTTTTGTACGGCGGTATAGTTGTACTTTTGTGTGTCATGGGACCTTTGTTTTATTTTACTTTGTCGTAATGTACCGGTATGTAATTTTTATCGTCGTCTTCGTTTTCTTTTCACTCAGTGCCTTATTCCAGCTCTATAGGTTGCGGTATATGCGAGCTGAGAGAGTCGTAAAAGTTAGATTTCTGGATTGTCTGCCGGGTCGAGGGAGAAGCAGTTCGGTCAGTATCGGACGGGCAGTTCCTCGGAGCGTGACAATTTATTTTGGTATCAGAGTGAGTTTTGCGAGATACCTTATGGTCTTGTGGGTGCTTTCGAATTTTATGTCGGAGTCGTTTTCCCCGATGTGGACGTGTTTGGAACATGACGGCGACGGACATCTCCAGACGACTGAAAGGATATGGTAAGTTTTGTTGGTAGTTCTAGGGATAATCTTATTAATACTGGGTCATATCTATATAGGTATGCCCCGTCGTATCGAGCTGACTCCACCGTCGACGTGGTGGCCTGGTGCGACCACGTAGGACGGCTCGAGTGTCCGAGAGAGTTGCGACCGTCGGGTTGGAGGCAGAGCCTCCAGTGAGATGACCTGGGCTAGAGGCACGCAGTCGGGGTCAGACTCCTCCGGAGATACTGGGTGGTTAGGGACCTCAGCCTTCGAGGGTACTACCACCGTATCTGACGGCACTTCCTGTAGTACCTCCAGTGGTATCTACTTTTGCACCCCCGGTGGTACCTACCGTAGCACTGTCAGAGTCATCACCAGCTGATCCCGGCTTACCTACGGGTACGTTCTTAGGCCGGGCCCGCCAACCAGCCTGGCGTCAGGAAGGTTTAGTGGACGAGTCAGCAAGGGTGTCCCCGGGTGGGCTCCTGAGCCCGAAAGCCCTGGGGCAGTATCTAGCAGGCCGCCAACAGGGTCGGTCGGGCCGGCCACCGCCCATTCCTAACCCAGTCGGGTGCGTGGATGCTCATGCTCCCTGGCTACTTCCCGACCTAGAGCTAGGTCATGTTGATCCACGCTCCACTATCATCACAAGGACTGGATATCTAACAGAATTAGACAGAAATCACTCAGCCAACCCCCGACTCGGGACATACCCTGCGCCTCCACTCTACCAGTCGAACGCGTGGCTGCCCACGCTCATTGGCCACTACCCGACTTGGTCCCCAGCATGCGGATCTGCCAGTCGGCTCTCAGGGTACGGGCTATCCGCCCCTACGCCTCCTATATCATTATATCCAGGGTATGACCCTACTGACGGGGTTCTGCGCACCTTACTCATCTCTTACGTTTCTCGCAGTCATCAAAGAGCGTCATGCGCCTTTATAACGAATGGACAAGTATTATTGCGGTGCCTCGAAAGCCATAGAAGCCCTTTTAGGAAGGACAAAACCAAAAAGGGATTTCCTAGGGACCCGGGGCAACTTCTACAATCGTAGGACCCCGTATAACTACTAAAGGAGCAGTAACAGGTGCAAGGACCCATTGGGGCACAACTTTTTCACCTCCACACTAGTTTGATCAGTCAGCCATACTTCCTTCGATCGGACTTGAAGGGAGGGATTTGTGATGAGGTTGAATAGCCCGTGGCGGGCACGTGGGATGAAGAAGCTGCGTGGCAAGATGTGACGAATCTGAGCGACTCCCCTTTCAGAGTTCCCAGGACACTCTCGGGAAGAGGAGACTCCACCCTCTCCCCCCCTCCCCCCGCGGTAAACACACCCTGGAAGATCAGATCAGAAAACCCCTCCCGAGATCACCCTAGGAAGTCGGGTCCCGAGACCACCTCGGAGAAGCGGAGCCCAAGCAACATTCGATCTCAAGTAACGACCTCCCCATTTTTCTCGGATCTGTGGATAAGCATCCCTACTATCTAAGAGTCATCATGACCCTTAAATATCACAACGGGTCACACTTAATGACGGGCTGGACCGTTTTAAAGACTATCCTGTAACCGACGAAGGGGGGATGTGGCATAGATCATGGGACGCGCCAAGGCAGTCGCCGCAGGTATAAAAGGCATTCCAACCCCTCCGGTAAGGAGGTTATGCATTCTTTGCTACTCATACATCTTTCTGCCTTCTACTTTTTCTCTCCATCGAGGCACTGACTTGAGCGTCGGAGTGGGCTCCGCCGGATAACCTCCGGCGTGTTTCCCTAACGCTCGTGTTGATCTCGCAGGGCGCAGAGTTCTTCCTCTCACGTCAGTATCCGCGTGGGCTGAATCCTGGTGACTGATCGTCGATGTTGATTCCTTCTGAAACAGTCTGAATTAAGGCGGTCTTAGAAATGATTTGATGATATTGATAAGTATGATAGACCTAGACTCTTTAATGAGTTTATACTAAATTATTTTAAGTTTGAGAAAATTAAAAAAAAATCCTCATCTTTCAATCTAACTTATGAAATTAAGATTTAAGTGCATGATTACCTTAAGGGGGCTCCCAATAATGTAATGATGCTAATTGGAAATGATTATGATATTCCTAATTCACATCAAAATACTTCAAATAAGTTGATTGCATTTCTTACATTATCTTTAGTGTAACCATGTCCATAGATATGATTTCAAAATTTCAATAGCAAGTTGTTAGTTTTTTGAAATCACAGGATTTTGAATTACATTGCGAGCTATGAATTTAAATGTTTTAACAATCGACCGATAAGTAATAAATAGTCAGACGATCACAAATTGCATACGGTTAAATTAAAAATTAACCCGTAATCTCAATTATTATATACCAGTAACGTATTATCAATAGATTGCTCATAAAATAGGGATAATTAAAATTGATTATGTAATTTGATAAATATAAAAGTTAAATATGCATTTTGGGTATTCTAGAAAATTGACTGCTTCTAGACTTAAAATTAGTCAACGAAAGTCTAAAAGCCGTATAGTGGTGGCTTAAAGTTGAATAATTTTTATGGGATATTATAATATTTAATTAATGTTAAAGCAAATTTAGATATATATTATAACATTAAAATTGATGGAGTGGGTGGGCGCAGTGCTAGCCCACCCCCACATGAAGAATTAAAGTAACATCTATGAATACAAATAGATAGGGGATGTTATACTCTATATTTGTATAAAGCTACGTTTGATATGGAATAATATAATCAAATCTGTAATGTAATCAAGATTGTAATATAATATAATGTAATCAAGATTACATTACTATATTTGATAACGAATTGGATGTAATCTTTGATAATCATAGGCTACGTTTGATGAATAAAAAGTCATCCTGTAATATAATCAAAATTGGCTGCCGACGACCGACAACGACGACCGACGACCGACGACCATAGTTGACGACGATCAACGACCGGCGACCGACGGCCAGCGGCCGACGGGGGCCGATCGGCGGGCGGCGACGGGCGACGGGCGGCGGGTGGCGGGTGGCGGGCGATGGCCGACAACGGCCGGCGGCGGGTGGTGGCCGGCGACGGCCGGCCGTCGATCGATGTTGCCCGGCCTACAACTTTACAAGCTGTAATGTAATCGGATTACATCGGTTTTATTTTGTAATCCAGATTACAAATCATCAACCTCTTTTGTAATCGAGATTACATTATATTACGATTTTAAAATTATTTCAAATAAAAAATTCCATTCTATAATATAATCTTGATTATATTACAGGATATATTACATTCTATTAAACGCAACCTAAGTCTTAAAGTTAGTTTGATGTCTTCCGAGTCTTAAAGTTAGTGTGAAGGCTCTAAAAATCATAAAGTGGTCAGTATTTACAAATGATTCTTCTGTCTACAAATATGTGTAGGCATCGGCATCACTGGGCACTTCTCTGCAGAGATGAACTGTAGGTCAAGGATTTTGATCTCCAGTACTGCTACGTTCGTGATATGTTTCTTATCTGGCGTTCCTTCCTCAAGCTCTCTCGCCTTCAACTTCACTACCTTCCCAAACGATGTCTTTCAGTCCGATATCCTTCTCTATGGCGATGCGTTTAACAGCAATGATAGCATCGAGCTCACCAACAGCAATTTTTTCTCCTTCAGTGTCGGCAGAGCGAGCTACAAGACGGAACTGTTCCTCCTTTGGGACGCGCAGACCAAGCAGCTATCAGATTTCACCACCCGTTTTGTCTTCGAGATCAGGCCTCAGACGCCGACTCTCTGCGACGGCCTCGCTTTCTTCTTGTCGGCGCCGACGTACACTATTCCCAAGGATTCGTATGCCGGCAGTCTGGGCCTATTTACTTTTCCACAACAGCTTCGACCCAAATCGCGGGAGAACACAACGGTGGCGGTCGAGTTCGATACATACTCAAATACGAATTTTAATGATCCGGCCGGAAAGCACATCGGAATCGACATCAACTCAATGAACTCGACGGTGACGGCAAGTTGGAGCAATTTTACGGAATATACAACCTGGACCTCGTGGGTCACTTACAATTCCACCACTTATAATTTATGTGTTTTCCTATCAAGCGGAGATAACCAGCAGGAGCTCCGCGATGCAGTTCCGATCCTCAACTACAACATCGATTTGAGCGCATGGCTGCCGGAAAAAGTAGAAATTGGCTTCTCGGCAGGCACTGGTTCCAGCAGTGAACAGAATACTATACTCTCATGGTCGTTCCACTCGACTCTGCAGCCGACTTTGCAGCCGAGAAAGAAGTTCAAGATTGCTGTTATTGCCATTTCCATTGCCGGAGCAGTAGTCTTAATCCTGGTGGCTGCTTTGGGCTCGCTATGGTTCCTTAAACGAAGGCGTGGGACTAACGTAGAAGACGAAGATGCCGATTGGTTAATGGATGAAGCCATGGATAATGAGTTTGAAAGAGGGAGAGGACCGAAGAGGTTCACCTACCCGGAACTTGTCCGCGCCACCGGGGATTTCTCCAACGAGGGCAAGCTTGGCGAAGGAGGGTTCGGGTCGGTCTACAGAGGCGTGTTGAAAGAGCCCAAGCTTGAAGTCGCCATCAAAAGGGTCTCCAAGGTCTCGAAACAGGGGAGGAAGGAGTACATGTCGGAGGTCAAGATCATCAGCCAGCTGCGCCACCGCAACTTGGTGCAGCTCGTAGGCTGGTGCCATGACCGCCGGGAACTCCTCCTCGTCTACGAGCTGGTTCCCAATGGCAGCCTCGATTCCTACCTCCACGGCGGCTCCGCGACGACTTTGGAATGGGGAGTGCGGCTCAGGGTGACGCTGGGCTTGGCCTCGGCTCTGCTTTATCTCCACGAGGAGTGGGAGCAGTGCGTGGTGCACCGGGACGTCAAGCCGAGCAACGTCATGCTGGACTCGGCGTTCAATGCCAAGCTCGGGGACTTCGGGCTCGCGAAACTCCTCGCCCACGACAGAGGGGCGCAGACGACGTCGGTGTTGGCCGGCACGAGAGGGTATATGGCGCCGGAGTACTTTTACTCCGCCAAGGCAAGTAAAGAATCGGACGTCTACAGCTTCGGGGTCGTGGCACTAGAGATAGCATCTGGTAGAAAGCCATTAATGGTAGAGGAGACGGACATGGCCGAGCTGGTTCGATGGGTTTGGGAGCTTTACGGAAGGAATATGATTCTTGAAGCGGCAGATGCGAAGCTACAGGGTGAATTTGATCGGAGACAAATGGAATGCTTGATGGTTATGGGGTTACGGTGCGCTCATCCTGATCCAAAGGCGCGACCGACCATGAAACAAGTTATCAGTGCCCTTAACTTTGAGGTTCCGTTGCCGGAGCTTCCTCCGGCGATGCCAGAGTTTACATATGGTCCCGCGTTGCCAAGGCTGCCTACGGATGGTCAAATGAATTCTATAAATGATACTAGGTTTAGCCGTACCTGAGGAAGATGATTCTTGAGATGTGAAGCTACAGTTGTCCTATTTTTATTTATTTATTTTGTGTGCGTGTTGAAAATATATTGTATGATTTAGGTGAGAACGAATCCTCTGTTCCGAAATAGCCCCTGTCGTCTTGTTTCAATTTGTCGACGATGGTCGGCGAGTCGTCCGATCGCCGATCGGACACCATCAGCGGCCTTCGAACGTCTCACGGAATCAAACTATACCCTGGGGGATAAATGAACCCGTTGGAGACCGTCGTAATTGCGATCATACCGGATTCACAGTCGAATCCGATAAGATAGCAATTGTGGTCATCCCGATCAATTCTCTGATCTCCCAGGGTATCGGTTGATTTAGGACGACGATCAAAGGCCACTGGCGATGTCCGATCGACGATCGGACAACTCGCCAACTATCGCCGATGAGTTGAGACACGAGGACAGAGATATATTAGGGAGAGGGGATCCCGTGTGTATTTAGGCATCCAGAAAATAAACCGCCGCATTAAAATAATGGGGAATTGCCATAAAATCCTCGATCACAGCTCAAACTTTGCCCTCAATCCCCAGGTCAGAGAAAATGTTTTCTCACTCTCTGCCAAAATCTGATCGGTAACTGCAACTCTCTCTTATTTTTAATTTTACTTAATTGCTGATGGTTTTAATTAAAACCCCTTTATAGCTCATTTTTCCGGCCCGAAGCCCCAACTGCCAACGCCTTCTTGCCCTAACTCAACACCAACCTCCTTCTCCAAATCCAACCATCGACGAACAAAACCATACATTGAAGGCCAAAATCGAAGAGACAATCACACCTTTACAGTTTATTTTTTCCCGCCCGAAGCCCCAACTGCCTACACCTTCTTGCCCTAACTCAAAGAGGTGGTCACACCTTTATCAGTGAGTCTGTGTTTGATCTTTTTCGATTGAATGATTCCATAAGATTTGCATTTAGTTTTTTTGATTGTGTGTATTCCATGAGATTTACGTGTTGGTGCAATCTTGGTTAGGTCAGGGTTGACCTAGGTTGACTAGGCTCGGGTGAGCAGATGTCTGGTAAGCTTATGTTTGGATATTTCGATGTTTGATAATTATGTTTGAATGTCGTATGGTGTCAAGTGGGTCAAGGTTGACTGAAGACTTGACTAGTGGATCGCACGCTGGCATGGGAAAAGACCTAGTGGGACTAGGCACACCTAGTGGGACTAGGTGAAGTCCAGGTGGATCGAGGAGATCGCACGTTGGCATGGAAAAAGACCTAGTGGGACTAGGTGAAGTCCAGATGGATCGGGAGAGATCGCATGCTGGCAAGGTGGAAGTCTACCAAGAGACTAGACCTAACTCGAGTGTACTAGGCAAACCTGGTGGGGAATCAGGTTAAGTCCTAGTTGGGAACTAGGCAGAAGAAATCCAGGTTGGTCAAAGGGGTTGACCGTGAAATCGAGGTTGGTCAAAGGGGTTGATCGGGAACACAAGTTAGGTTGGTCTCAATCGATTGGGTGATCGATTGGGTTGTTGTCTCACGAGAACAAGAAGGATCTTAATCAATTGGGTAATTGATTAAGAAGGACTGTAATCAATTAGGTAATTGATTAAGGAGGATCTTAATCAATTGGGTAATTGATTAAGAGCAGTGGTAATCGATTGGGTAATTGATTAAGAATAGTGGTAATCGATTGGGTAATCGATTAAGAGAGTTTTGTTGCGAGAACAGAATGTGGCTGAATCGATTGGGTAATCGATTCAACATTCCCTTAATCGATTGGTCAATCGATTAAGGGCAGTGGTAATCGATTGGCTAATCGATTCAGGTTCAAAAACTAGCCGTCGAACGACTAAGATGACGTGATAATCGATTGGGTAATCGATTAGGAAACCCTAGGCGTCGGGTATAAGAGTTTTCACGCAGGTTTTGAGCCACAACTCTTCTCCCCTTTTTCCTCCTTCATTGGTGTTGTCATGCTATTCGAGAATTAGCGATGCATGATATTCATGATACTGAGAGGAGATATTACGATAAGTTAAGATGGTATTGTTATGCTATTCGAGAAACAAATCCTGACAGTATTTCTGAGTGCGAGGTTGATCCCGTAACTAATAAATTTAAACGGCTATTCATTTGTTTTCATGCATGTGCAGTTGGTTTTGGTACTGGTTGTTGGCCGTTAATTTTTTTGGATGAGACTCATATAAAGAATAAGTATAAAGGTAGTATCCTAGTTGCTGTGTCGAAGGATGCCAACGATGATCTTTTCACAATTGCTTATTCGGTAGTGGATGCAGTGAATAATGATAATTGAAAATAGTTTTGTTATTTTTTAAGAAGAGTCATACTTTCATATCAAAGTATTCGATTCAATAAGTTCATATTTTTCTCCGATAGACACTTTAGGATTATGAAGTTAGTTGAGCAACTATTTTTGGATAGTCACCATACGTATTGTTTGAGGCATTTAGTTGATAATTTTGTGAAGCAGTTAAATTAATTATCTACTTTTATTTTTATTTTTAATTTAATTTTAATACATGTTTTGAATCAAAAATGATTTTTTTGTCATTATAGATATTGCGAAATTATCCAAAACATAACAAAAAATACTGGTATTAGGTATTCAAGAAAACTGCATATGTTCCATCTTTACATGAACATAAATAATATATAAAAAATATCACAGACAACAGGGCTCCCACTATTGTAGTCGTGCCCGGCATTTCTTCCCCCTCTCTACCGTCCTCCGACGATCTACTCTTCGTCTTTGGAGAGGCAGCGATCGATCTCTTCGTCTCCTTTCCTATTCTCCTAAAGCGGCAAAGTTTGGGGCTTTTTGAGAAGTCTGTTCGTCAGCTCAAATTGGAGCAAACATTCTTCTCTATCGAAATCGATGAAATAGAGGAAAATCAAATTAAAAATTAAATTATTATTTTTTCGCATGGGCATCAAACATCAAAATAAATATTAAATATGCTTAAATGAGTTTTTAAACTATTTTTTAAATTTTGTATAATTTTTTTTATTTCTTTGTAGGTATTATTAAACTTTTTCACTTGAATATTCTTCAAGTATTGAAATCTAATAAAATAGAGGGAAATCAAATTTAAATTTATATCTGATCCCGCCCCATCCTTGGCACCGTACGGATCGCCATCGTGGCAAACGGCCTGGCCCACTTCAGGATCCACGCCAATATACGGGCAGCCAACTCGTCAAACATCTTGACCGGTCCCAGGGTCTCCGCCGGCCGGTCAAACCCGGCCGGCCACATTAAGGCTTACACGCCTCATCCGGCCGGTCAAACCCGGCCGGCCACATTAAGGCTTACACGCCTCATCCGGCCGGTCAAACCCGGCCGGCCGACCGCATTAAGGCTTACACGCCTCATCCGGCCGGTCAAACCCGGCCGACCGCATTAAGGCTCACACACCTCGTTTATCCGAAGTGCATCCGCCCGGCAGACCTTTACACCCAGACTTAATATCCGGCCGGGCGTGCTGTCCCTGTGTCCGCTCGGACACTCTCTCGGGATCACCCAGAGATAACCACAGAATACACCTGAACCCGCTGCAGATAACAGGCTATCACCATTCGTGTGAACTGACTCTCTTTGATTAACAGAAACCCGTCTTTGTCCTCACACAAGACGAGCGGTATACGACAAAGAAGGTTGGTTACAAATCGGCATAACCATACCATATCCTCTGACCCTGTCAGAGGATCCTGACACAGGTCATACTCAGCACAACCTCACCATACCACATCCGCTGATCCTGTCAGAGGATCCTGACACAGGTCATACCCAAATCGACCTCACCATACCATATTCTCTGACCTTGTCAGAAGGTCCTGACACATGTCAGATTTGGTCCTTTTCCCCGGCTATATAAGCCACTCCTCTCCTCATTCGCAGGTACGCACAGATACGCGCGAAACCTCTTGTCTTCAGTGCTTCCTTATTTTTCTTGTTCATCGGAGTGCTGACTTGACCGTCGGAGTGCCTTGCCGGGACGTCTCCCGGCTAGGTTGCTAACGGTCATCTTCCTCCCCAGGTCAATCCCCATCAGGTCGAGGGTTCATCCGGCGGCACCTGCTCCATACCATTCGAAGGACGCCACACGCCCGCTGTCATTCTGCGCGAGGACATCCAGTCATCATCCACGTCACGCCTCCACACCGTCATCCGGTTGCGGCTCCATCGCGCTCGGCGACAGGATCACTTTGGCGCTAGAAGGAGGGCTTTGCTGCCTGATCGAGAGCGAAGAATGGAAAACCCCAATCCACTGACGGTCACTCTTTCGCCCGAGGAATACGAAATGCTGATGGCTGTCCGGACACAGAAAGCACAGCAATCGCATCCGCCAACTGGTAGTCAGGGAGCCCGGCCTCCTGGGCCCTCTATACGGGGAAATGCGGAAGGTATGGTTGTTCAGCCCGACCCCTTCATTCCTACGTTTCCCCAAGCACTTTTTAGGAACGAGGCTCAATCGGCCCCGACCGAAGCTTCAGCGTCCAGCCGGGCACATCAGGCGCGCCCCGATAAAGGGAAGGGATTGGCCGACCCCGTGGCGGCCCGCCTGACTCACAGTCCTTTCTCTTCACAAATTCTTGGGGACCTCGTTCCCAAGCACCTGCGATTCTTCACCATGCCAGAGTATTCGGGGGTCAGCGACCCCGAGGAACACGTCATGAAGTTCGAGAGCTCCGCCCGGCTGCACCAATACCCGGAGGGCGTCAAATGCTGCGCTTTCCTGACA
This sequence comes from Boesenbergia rotunda, assembly GCA_024364735.1. Lineage (NCBI taxonomy): Eukaryota > Viridiplantae > Streptophyta > Magnoliopsida > Zingiberales > Zingiberaceae > Boesenbergia > Boesenbergia rotunda. The sequence continues at coordinate 287,265 of JAGFNQ010001736.1, forward strand.
ACCCTCTCCGGGCAGGCTCAACGATGGTTCGATGGACTCCCGAGCGGATCAGTCGGGAGTTTCGCAGAAGTTAAGCGGCTATTTCTGCAACATTTCGCAAGCAGTCGGAGGCATCATAAGACCAGCCTCAACTTGTTCTCGCTGAAGCAAGGTCCGAAAGAATCACTCCGGGCCTATATTCAGAGGTTCAATGGAGTAGCTATTGAGGTGCCCAACACCACGCCCGAAGTGCTGATCGCCGCCTTCTCGCAAGGGCTCCAGGAGGGAGATTTCTTCCGATCCCTGATCAGGAAGCCACCAAGGGATTTTGACAGCCTACTCGGGAAGGCTGTTAAGTATATCAACGTAGAGGAAGCACAAGCCGCCCGGAGGAAGGAAGTGATAGTTGGCCCACAAGCCACCCAACACCACCGATCGCCAGGACCGATTCGCAGTCCCCGACCGGCCGATCGGCCGGGAATCAGACCCCAGCAAGTGCAGGTGGCACAGGGGAAATGGCCCAACCGATGGGCATCATATTGTGCATATCACCAGTGCAACACGCACAGTACAGAAGACTGCCGAGCGGGTGGCAGAGCTCGGACCCCACTCGGCAGGGGCCAAGGACGACAAACCCCGCAGGGGGCGTGGGCGTGGTCAGGGAGACACAGCCCAGCAAAGACAAAGGCAGGATACCCCCGTCGCTCGGCAATTGTTTCCTCAGCCCGAGCAGGAAGAGGAGGAGCTTGACGAAGATCAAGCAAATCACCAGAACGCCGTCCGAGGAGGCGTCAATGTTATTTCTGGCGGCCCGACCGGAGGCGACTCCAACCGAGCCAGGAAGACGCAGGTGCGCCGACTGGAAATTCACCAAGTCGGAGTCAGCACCTCTCAAGCCAGGGGCCCCAAATCAGCTGGGGGCCGCAGGATTTACAAGGACTGGAGGTTCCGCATGACGACCCACTGGTCATCACGGCTGTCATTGCCAACTACGAAGTCCATCGCACCATCGTGGACACCGGCAGCTCGGTAAACATTCTATATAAACGAGCTTTTGATCAACTGCAAATTGAATTATCGCAGCTAGAGATGGTGGCTACTCCTCTGTTCGGATTCACGGGGAACGAAGTGCAACCTATCGGACAGATACGACTAGCCGTATCACTTGGAGAAGAGCCACTCAAAAGAACCCGATGGACCACGTTCCTGGTCGTGGATGCGCCAGCTGCCTACAACGCCATTCTGGGTCGACCGGCTCTTAACGAATTCAAAGCGGTAGTGTCCACCTATACCTCAAGGTGAAGTTCCGGTCGGCGACAAGGTCGGCGAAGTGAAGGGCAATCAGACCGTGGCCCGGCGCTGCTACGCTGATGATGTCCGGTCGGGAGGTCAGAAAGCAAGGCGGGCAAGTATCAGCTGCAACATGGTGCAAGCCTCCCCTTGGGCAGAATTGAGAGAGGATAAAGAAGAGGTACAACTTCTGCCCGGGCGGGAGGATACCAAGATACAAGTTGCTGCAGGACTTTCCGAGGAGCTGAAGCAATCCCTAATAGACTGCCTCGCTCGGAATCAAGACGTATTTGCCTGGTCGGCGAAAGACTTAAAGGGAGTCCGGCCGGAAGTAGCAGAGCATCAATTGCACGTGCATCCGGGGCGCGGCCAGTAAAGCAGCGGAAGAGGGACCACAGCGCCGCTCAGAATAAAGTCATCCGGGCGGAAGTTGAAAGACTATTGGAGGCAGGACACATCAGGGAAGTCCAGTTCCCTGCCTGGCTAGCCAATGTGGTGCTGGTATCCAAACCCAACGACAAGTGGCGGGTATGCATTGATTTCCGAGACCTTAATCGTGCCTGCCCGAAAGATTGCTACCCGCTCCCGCGAATTGATCAAATGGTAGACTCGACGGCCGGAAGTGAGTACATATCAATGCTGGACGCGTACCAGGGATACCACCAAGTCCCGCTGGCCGCTGATGATCAGGAGAAGGTCAGCTTCGTCACGGCTGACGGCACCTACTGCTACACCGTCATGCCATTCGGCCTCAAGAATGCGGGGGCCACCTACCAGAGAATGATGAACAAGGTGTTCCGATCACAGATGGGGCGGAACGTCGAAGTATACGTCGACGACATTCTGATCAAGACTGCCCGGGCAGAAGAACTAATCCCCGACGTTGAAGAAACTTGCCAGACTCTACGACGGTTTGGCCTGAAGCTTAATCCGGCCAAATGTTTATTCGGGGCTCGAGCGGGAAGTTCCTCGGCTATATAGTGACCGAGCGGGGAATCGAAGCGAATCCGGGCAAAGTAAAGGCCATCATGGAGATGCCTCCTCCAAGGAATCTTAGAGAAGCACAAAGGCTGATGGGGCGGATAACGGCCTTGTCAAGGTTCATTTCCCGGTCAGCCGAACGGGGCTGCCATTCTTCAAGACCTTACGCCGGGCCACCAAGTTTCAATGGGATGCAGAATGTGACCGGGCCTTCGAGGAGCTGAAAGCTTACCTGTCTGAGCTACCGACTCTCTCCCGGCCGGAGCCGGAGGAAAATTTATATGTATACTTAGCGGCTTCCTCCGACTCGGGAAGCATGGTCCTAGCCGGCAAGAAAAAACTGAGCAAAAGCCGGTGTACTTCTTCGCCCACTTATTCAAAGGAGCCGAGTGTCGGTACACGACACTCGAAAAATTGGGCTACATACTATTCTTGGCCGCCCGGCGGCTCAGACCATACTTCTTATCACACCCAATTATTGTATTGACTAACAGTAGCTTGGGTCGGGTGCTCACAAACCCGGATGCTTCGGCCGGCTAGTCAAATGGACGACTGAGCTAAGTGAGTACGACATCCAATATCAACCCCGACCGGCTATTAAGGCTCAAGCCTTAGCCGATTTCCTCACGGAATGGCATCCTGACGAAGCTGAGAGTATATGGAAGGTATACGTAGATGGGGCATCTTCTCGTCAAGGAAGCGGAATCGGCATTCTCATGATTTCACCCGAGGAAGAGCGGCTACACCTCTCCGTGCGGCTAGAACACAAGGCGACTAATAATGAAGCTGAATATGAAGCACTTCTAGCCGGTCTGCAAGCTGCCCGGCATATCGGCGCCACTCGGGTGTGGCTATACTCAGATTCACAACTGGCTATACAGCAATTGGCCGGTAATTTCGAAGTCAACAGCAGCCGTCTGCAAGAGTACATCGATGCTTATGAACAGCTGAAGGTGGGTTTCAGGGAAGTACTCTTACAGAAGATCCCTCGGGAAAGCAACCTGAAAGCAGATGAGCTAGCCAAACTAGCTAGCGCAGTCGGAGCTTGGGTGGTCCCTCGGCCAGCTTGCCATGCATTATTCGTCATGCATATCGAGCAGCGAGCAGAGATCGAATTGGAAACCGATTGGAGAGCTCCACTGATTGCATTCTTGACCAAAGGAGAAGTACCATCCAACCGAGAAGAGGCTCGGATGCTCAGAAAGAGAGCCGTGCAATATACTATGGTCGGAGATGTCCTCTATAAACGGGCTCACGCCCGGCCATTACTCAAATGCCTTGGCAGTGAAGACGCAGATTATGTGCTCCGCGAGGTTCATATGGGAGTATGCAGTACTCATTCGGGCGGTAGAGCCACCGCCCGGAAGGCTCTGTTGGCCGGGTATTATTGGCCAACTTTGCAGAAGGATGCCGACCGGCTAGCCGCAACATGCATCTCATGTCAAAAGCATCAGTGCCTGCCACACCGGCCGACAGAAGTAATGAAGGCATCGCGGTCTCTTGCCCGTTTGACCAGTGGGGCATGGATATTGTAGGTCCCTTTCCAACCGCTCCCGCCCAGAAAAAGTACTTGTTGGTCGCAGTGGATTACTTCTCCAAATGGGTAGAAGCAGAGGCCTTGGCCCGGATCACCGAGCAGGCGGTGATGAATTTCTTGTGGCGAAACATTATGTAGATACGGGATCCCCCATAAGTTGGTTTCTGACAACGGTCGGCAGTTTCAGGGGAAGGAAATTAGAGATTGGTGCTCGAAATTCGGCATCCAGCAAGCCTTTACATCTGTGGCGTATCCACAGAGCAACGGTCAAGCAGAAGTCGCCAATCGAGAAATCTTGAGAGGACTCAAAACCAAGCTGGACCATGCAGGAACTAACTGGGTGGAGCAGCTACCCGGGGTCCTTTGGGCAAACAGAACCACACCTAGAGAAGCGACCGGGCAGACGCCTTTCCACCTAGTCTACGGCAGCGAGGCGGTAGTACCGGTCGAGGTCGGCTGCGAATCCGATCGACGGATAATCTACGACGAAGGCAATGACGAAAGAAGGCGCTTAGAGCTTGACCTCATTGAGGAAGTCCGGGAAAAAGCGGCCGCTCGGATGTTTATATACCGCCAGCGTATGAAACAAAGATATGACCAGAAGGTGCTGCCGCGCTCGTTTCGACTCGGGGACCTGGTTTGGAAACGTATAAAACCGGTTGGTGACGTGAGCAAATTACAACCACAATGGGGCGGGCCGTTCAAGGTAGTAGAGAAACTGCATTCAGGCGCTTACTATTTGGCGGATGAGCACGGCAAAAGGCTTGACCGACCGTGGAGTTCCCTACACTTGAAAATGTACAGAGAACCCTAGAATGATGTGATCTTGTAAAACGGCATTCTATCAATAAAGATAGGCTCTCCCGACCGAAGTTTTTCGGTCGGCCACACAGGGCAAGCAATACCTGGACGGGACGCAGGTCGACGCGTCAAACCCTCCAGAAGCCTGAGTCGGCGACTGACCAGAAGCGTCAGCCCACTCGGAAGCCTGGACTGGTTCCTAGTCGGAAGCGTGGCGGCCCACGCGGAAGATTGGTCCATCCAGAAGCCTGAAGCGGTGTCCGGTCGGATGCGTGGCGTCCCACGCAGAAGATCGGTTCCCTTTGGAAGCCTGAGTCGGCGACTGACCAGAAGCGTCAGCCCACTCGGAAGCCTGGACTGGTTCCTAGTCGGAAGCGTGGCGGCCCACGCGGAAGATTGGTCCATCCAGAAGCCTGAAGCGGTGTCCGGTCGGATGCGTGGCGTCCCACGCAGAAGATCGGCTCCCTTTGGAAGCCTGAGTCGGCGACTGACCGAAGCGTCAGCCCACTCGGAAGCCTGGACTGGTTCCAGTCGGAAGCGTGGCGGCCCACGTGGAAGATTGGTCCATCCAGAAGCCTGAAGCGGTGTCCGGTCGGATGCGTGGCGTCCCACGCAGAAGATCGGCTCCCTTTGGAAGCCTGAGTCGGCGACTGACCGAAGCGTCAGCCCACTCGGAAGCCTGGACTGGCTCCCAGTCGGAAGCGTGGCGGCCCACGTGGAAGATTGGTCCATCCAGAAGCCTGAAGCGGTGTCCGGTCGGATGCGTGGCGTCCCACGCAGAAGATCGGCTCCCTTTGGAAGCCTGAGTCGGCGACTGACCGAAGCGTCAGCCCACTCGGAAGCCTGGACTGGCTCCCAGTCGGAAGCGTGGCGGCCCACGTGGAAGATTGGTCCATCCAGAAGCCTGAAGCGGTGTCCGGTCGGATGCGTGGCGTCCCACGCAGAAGATCGGCTCCCTTTGGAAGCCTGAGTCGGCGACTGACCGAAGCGTCAGCCCACTCGGAAGCCTGGACTGGCTCCCAGTCGGAAGCGTGGCGGCCCACGTGGAAGATTGGTCCATCCAGAAGCCTGAAGCGGTGTCCGGTCGGATGCGTGGCGTCCCACGCAGAAGATCGGCTCCCTTTGGAAGCCTGAGTCGGCGACTGACCAGAAGCGTCAGCCCACTCGGAAGCCTGGACTGGCTCCCAGTCGGAAGCGTGGCGGCCCACGTGGAAGATTGGTCCATCCAGAAGCCTGAAGCGGTGTCCGGTCGGATGCGTGGCGTCCCACGCAGAAGATCGGCTCCCTTTGGAAGCCTGAGTCGGCGACTGACCGAAGCGTCAGCCCACTCGGAAGCCTGGACTGGCTCCCAGTCGGAAGCGTGGCGGCCCACGTGGAAGATTGGTCCATCCAGAAGCCTGAAGCGGTGTCCGGTCGGATGCGTGGCGTCCCACGCAGAAGATCGGCTCCCTTTGGAAGCCTGAGTCGGCGACTGACCGAAGCGTCAGCCCACTCGGAAGCCTGGACTGGCTCCCAGTCGGAAGCGTGGCGGCCCACGTGGAAGATTGGTCCATCCAGAAGCCTGAAGCGGTGTCCGGTCGGATGCGTGGCGTCCCACGCAGAAGATCGGCTCCCTTTGGAAGCCTGAGTCGGCGACTGACCGAAGCGTCAGCCCACTCGGAAGCCTGGACTGGCTCCAGTCGGAAGCGTGGCGGCCCACGTGGAAGATTGGTCCATCCAGAAGCCTGAAGCGGTGTCCGGTCGGATGCGTGGCGTCCCACGCAGAAGATCGGCTCCCTTTGGAAGCCTGAGTCGGCGACTGACCGAAGCGTCAGCCCACTCGGAAGCCTGGACTGGCTCCCAGTCGGAAGCGTGGCGGCCCACGTGGAAGATTGGTCCATCCAGAAGCCTGAAGCGGTGTCCGGTCGGATGCGTGGCGTCCCACGCAGAAGATCGGCTCCCTTTGGAAGCCTGAGTCGGCGACTGACCGAAGCGTCAGCCCACTCGGAAGCCTGGACTGGCTCCCAGTCGGAAGCGTGGCGGCCCACGTGGAAGATTGGTCCATCCAGAAGCCTGAAGCGGTGTCCGGTCGGATGCGTGGCGTCCCACGCAGAAGATCGGCTCCCTTTGGAAGCCTGAGTCGGCGACTGACCGAAGCGTCAGCCCACTCGGAAGCCTGGACTGGCTCCCAGTCGGAAGCGTGGCGGCCCACGTGGAAGATTGGTCCATCCGAAGCCTGAAGCGGTGTCCGGTCGGATGCGTGGCGTCCCACGCAGAAGATCGGCTCCCTTTGGAAGCCTGAGTCGGCGACTGACCGAAGCGTCAGCCCACTCGGAAGCCTGGACTGGCTCCCAGTCGGAAGCGTGGCGGCCCACGTGGAAGATTGGTCCATCCGAAGCCTGAAGCGGTGTCCGGTCGGATGCGTGGCGTCCCACGCAGAAGATCGGCTCCCTTTGGAAGCCTGAGTCGGAGACTGACCGAAGCGTCAGCCCACTCGGAAGCCTGGACTGGCTCCCAGTCGGAAGCGTGGCGGCCCACGTGGAAGATTGGTCCATCCAGAAGCCTGAAGCGGTGTCCGGTCGGATGCGTGGCGTCCCACGCAGAAGATTGGCTCCCTTTGGAAGCCTGAGTCGGCGACTGACCGGAAGCGTCAGCCCACTCGGAAGCCTGGACTGGCTCCCAGTCGGAAGCGTGGCGGCCCACGTGGAAGATTGGTCCATCCAGAAGCCTGAAGCGGTGTCCGGTCGGATGCGTGGCGTCCCACGCAGAAGATCGGCTCCCTTTGGAAGCCTGAGTCGGCGACTGACCGGAAGCGTCAGCCCACTCGGAAGCCTGGATTGGTTCCCAGTCGGAAGCGTGGCGGCCCACGTAGAAGATTGGCCCCTCCAGAAGCCTGGGTAGCCTTACATATTTACAGGCTTGTCTGGTTCCCCGGCCGGGCGTTTGGCGACCCACACCCCTCAGTCAGATCAACCCCTCGTCACCTTGCGCAAACATTTTTCCTGCGCTTATTTCGGCTCTCTGGTCTGGTTTAAGGTGATCCATATCCCCCACCCGGCCAGTCGAGCAACACTTGTTTAGTCATTATTCAAAATAACGCATCAAAGGAAAAACTTTCATTGATAATTGGCTCGGAAGCAGTACAAAAAGGAGGGCCCCGACCGGCGACTCAAGATTACATGATTAAGTAAAAGGCTGGAAGAAGTCCTTAGGGAGTAGCTCCTTGACCCGGCTGACTTGGACGATATTGGCAGGGAGGTCGGCAGGCAGATGGCCGCTCTCTTGGAGTTGCAGAACGGCGCTGTTTAACCCCATCTGGAACATACCAGATGTCCGCTTGCCCAGCTGCACGCCGAACTCTGTAGAGTTGATGTAGGCCAGGCGATGTGCGTCCATCCGAGCGGGCTCGCCTGCTTGATGCAGCTTCAGGCTGTCAATTTCCGCCATGAGGTTAGCTAGCTCCCTATCCTTCTCCTCCAGGGCAGCGGTTTGAGAGGCCAGCATTCCTTCAGACAAATGGAGCTCGTCTTCTCGTATGTCCAAAGCCTTCTCTTTGGCAGTTAAGTCAGACTCCCGAGTCGCCAGCTCCTGCTCTTTGTCGTTCAGGGTCGTCCGGAGCTCCTCCGAGGACTTCATCATTTTGTCCAGCTCCGCCTTCAAGGCTTGGGCCTCGACAGCCTTCTTGTCGAGGTCCGAGCGGGCACGGCGCTGCAGGGCCAGCGCCTTCTTCCTCTCCTGCTCAAGGGTTGCGTGCAGGGAAGAAGATCGGGCATATGCCCGCTCGGCTGCCTCCGCTCGGGTGGTTTCCTCCGTCAGCAGCGCCTCAGCAGAACGGAGTTTCTCCTTAAGGTCCAGTATCTCCGAGCGGAGAATAGCTGTACCCTCCTCGCCGGCCGGAAGATTATCATGCGACTGACGGAGCTCCATTTCTTCGAGCCGCCGTTCAGCCGCTCGGCGTCCCCTGGCGTTGATAACCAAGGAATAGGCGACGCTCGAGCAGGATGCCCAAAACTACAATAAAGGTGTTAGAAGGAAGCCAGTTAGTTAAACATAAAAGCATCTGACTTACATGCGTAGCGTCCTGAAAGAACTGGTCAGCCAGTCGGATCGGGGGCCTGGAAGTCCCCTCCCTCATACCCTGCTCCCAGCATTCCGCCAATTCCCCGTAAAGAGTAAGGCGCTGATGGACCTCACTAGGAGTTGTTGTGTCGAGCGAGGGGAGATATACGCCGTAGGCGCACGGCTGCGAGCGGCTTCCTCCTGGGCGAGCCGAAGCCGGTGCTCCAGCCGACTGGCTCGCTTCAGCCGGACTAGCAGTTGCCTCTGTAGGTTGAGATTGAGAGCCCGAAGCAGAAGTCCTCGGACGCCTCTTCAAAGGCTGCGGATCGGGAGAATCAGAAGAGGACCGGCTTGCCTCCGTCGGTTCCTCTATACGAATAGAAGCGCTGGCCTTCCGCTTGGAAGGCATGGACTTCTGCACGGAAGGCTGAACCTTCTGCTTCCCGGTGGATTTTGCATGGGCAGAAGATTTGGACGAGCCAACCGGCTCCTTAGAACCAGTCGCCGCTGGTTGGGCAGGAGCCTGAGGGACGGGCTCCGCGCTCTCGGTAAGCGGGGGTTGGTCGGGCAGACCGGCCTGGCGCTGGCGCAGTTGTTCGGCTGCGCGGGCATTTAATTCTGCGTCTGCCAGGCCCATGGCCTCATCGAGGGCCGCTTCCCACATCATCTCGGCTGCAAAAACATATGATATTGAGTTAGGGAGAAAGGAATACAAAATGATAAGGGACTTACAGAAAGTGCCGGGCAGGGCGGCAGGCACTCGACTCAGTCCAAACATATACAAGACGGCGTCATTGAGGAGTTTCATGCCGTCGAAGCGGAGGCCCCCGAGTCGAGAAACAGCCAAGGTAAATAGAGGATCGGATTTAAAATTTTTTAAGGGAGCTATGAAGGGTAAGTCTTCAACCCATCCGATCGGGAACCCGGGGCTGGTCGGGGGGCTTATAAAAAAGAAATGGGTTTTCCAACCCTTATTCGAGGAGGGAATATTCTCCACTATGGATAACTTGGCCCGGGCTTGGAGAAAGAAATTCCCGGTCTCCTGTTTCTTAGGGTAATAAAAGAAATATAAAACCTCCGGTCGGAGGGGAACTCGGTAAAGGGTGAAAAGAACGATTATGTTGCACAGTATGCGAGTAGCATTGGGAGAAAGCTGGAAGATAGGCACACGGAAAAATTTACAGAAGTCTACAAGGAAGGGGTGAAGAGGGTAGCGTAGGCCAGACATATATTGATCTCGGAAAAACACAAAGAAACCGGTCGGGGGCTTGTGTGGTCGGTCAGCCCTTGTGGGCACGGCAATGCGGTAGTTTTCAGGGATATCGTAGGCCAGTCGGAGGTCGGAAACGGTCTCGTCGTGAAGGGAGGACTCGACAGAGGTATACCACGTAGGGGTAGCCATTGGAGTAGAAAGAAAGGGCAACAGGAAGAAAGGGAAGAAGAGGGAGAATCTGACCGTAAGGGATGTTGAAAAGGGTTAACCGGCGGAGGAGACGAGGGCGACAGCAGCACGCGAGAACGGCGGCGAACAGTGAGAAGCACCGAGTTAGAAGAAGAACGGGGGAGAGGCAAATGAGGGTTTCGGCGAAAACGATACTTATTTATAGGTAGGCCGAAAGAAGGGAGGCCGTCCGATGCGATTCACGTGTATGGAGATCGCCCCATCCATGCCACTGAAGCGTCCCACGAATCAGTCTCGAAGAGACGCGCCGTGGGTGCTGACGCCGCCTGCCTCGGCGGCAGAGCGCGTCGTCGTGTCGGCCAGCCGGAAGCTGCCGCGTGGCGGAAAGAATTACGCGCGTTAATGGCCATTAAAAGCTCGTAATCATGGAGAGAGATCGCATCCCGGTCGGCCAACCAGTGGGCGCCACGTGGTCCAGATCATTAAAACGGAGGTGATGCCGTTAAGGCGCCGGTCGCCTCGAGCGTGTCACATCACCTCATTCGACTTAGAATGTCGCGTCTCCATTAAATGACTGACTTGGGCAATCACGAGGAAATCGTCTGGGGCGCATAACACTCCACCTTTCTTGCGACTCAAGGCAAACGTTCTCCCGCCCAAACATATTCAGCATCTCTCATCAACTAACAATACTCGTCCGGTCGGACACATTCATAATATACGGACGCGTGGCGGCCCACGCTCCTTTCAGTCGGGAATAACTATTCTGCTTACGCCGGATCAATTAGAACGTGGCTACCCACGTTCCTCCAGTCAAAAGCTTCATCCGATCAGACGTCTTCATCATGTCAATGGCTAGTCGGGAAGGCGTGGCGGCCCACGCTCCCCCATTACTCCTCGTCCAGTCGGACATCGTCACTTAACAAGATGTCGCGTGGCAGCCCACGCCCATCTCGACTGACAATCTTCTTCCGCCCGGACAGGGTAGGCATTCTCAACACCCGCTGTTGAACATCGTGTTAAGCCGACCGGATACTAAGAGGGACAATTTGTTCGGCCGCAGAATGATTGTGCACACTTGTAGTCCAGTCAGTCGGACTGATCGCCTCCTTCGACTAGACTTGAGGGGAAGGCTATTGATCCCGCCCCATCCTTGGCACCGTACGGATCGCCATCGTGGCAAACGGCCTGGCCCACTTCAGGATCCACGCCAATGTACGGGCAGCCAACTCGTCAAACATCTTGACCGGTCCCAGGGTCTCCGCCGGCCGGTCAAACCCGGCCGGCCACATTAAGGCTTACACGCCTCATCCGGCCGGTCAAACCCGGCCGGCCACATTAAGGCTTACACGCCTCATCCGGCCGGTCAAACCCGGCCGGCCGACCGCATTAAGGCTTACACGCCTCATCCGGCCGGTCAAACCCGGCCGACCGCATTAAGGCTCACACACCTCGTTTATCCGAAGTGCATCCGCCCGGCAGACCTTTACACCCAGACTTAATATCCGGCCGGGCGTGCTGTCCCTGTGTCCGCTCGGACACTCTCTCGGGATCACCCAGAGATAACCACAGAATACACCTGAACCCGCTGCAGATAACAGGCTATCACCATTCGTGTGAGCTGACTCTCTTTGATTAACAGAAACTCGTCTTTGTCCTCACACAAGACGAGCGGTATACGACAAAGAAGGTTGGTTACAAATCGGCATAACCATACCATATCCTCTGACCCTGTCAGAGGATCCTGACACAGGTCATACTCAGCACAACCTCACCATACCACATCCGCTGATCCTGTCAGAGGATCCTGACACAGGTCATACCCAAATCGACCTCACCATACCATATTCTCTGACCTTGTCAGAAGGTCCTGACACATGTCAGATTTGGTCCTTTTCCCCGGCTATATAAGCCACTCCTCTCCTCATTCGCAGGTACGCACAGATACGCGCGAAACCTCTTGTCTTCAGTGCTTCCTTATTTTTCTTGTTCATCGGAGTGCTGACTTGATCGTCGGAGTGCCTTGCCGGGACGTCTCCCGGCTAGGTTGCTAACGGTCATCTTCCTCCCCAGGTCAATCCCCATCAGGTCGAGGGTTCATCCGGCGGCACCTGCTCCATACCATTCGAAGGACGCCACACGCCCGCTGTCATTCTGCGCGAGGACATCCAGTCATCATCCACATCACGCCTCCACACCGTCATCCGGTTGCGGCTCCATCGCGCTCGGCGACAGGATCAATATCAATTATTTTTTTGGGTATAACTTTGAGCATCAAACATCAAAATAAATATTAAATATGCTCATCTGAGGTTTTCTAAAACTATTTTTATAAATTTCTATTTTTTTTAATTTCTTTGTAGATATTATTCGAACAATTAAAGTTGTTAACGTGTTTTTTAGTAGAAACTAGAAGGCGGACGATTTCTCAATTGAATATATTCTTGAAGCAATTAAGTTCTCAACGCGGTCAGAGAAAAGTCAAAGGGGTTTACCATTTCCAAATATCATCGACTCATTCCTGTTATTCTCTACGGCATTGGTCAACCTTGCACAGATCTATATAAATTGCAGGCTTCATATGTTGACATTCATCATTTCTCCAGCTCCTCTGCAAATCATTGGGAGGGTCTGCAAAGATGTACTGTAGGTCAAGCATTTTGATCTCCAGTGCTACGTTCGTGATATGTTTCTTGGCTGGCGTTCCTTCCTCAACCTCTCTCTCCTTCAACTTCTCTACCTTCCCAGACGATGTCTTTCCGTCGGATATCCTTCTCCAAGGCGATGCGTTTAACCTCAATGGTGGCATCGAGCTCACCAAGGACGCCTTAAGCGGAACGGCAAACGACAGCGTGGGCAGAGCGAGCTACAAGAAGGAACTTTTCTTCCTTTGGGACGCGCAAACCAAGCAGCTATCAGATTTCACTACCCGTTTTGTCTTCGACATCAGGCGTCAGAGGCAGAATTCTACCGGCGATGGCCTCGCTTTCTTCTTGTCGGCGCCAATGTACACTGTTCCCAACAATTCCTTGGGCGGCAGCCTGGGCCTCTTTTCTTGGACACCTGATCCTCCCAAATCGCCAGGGAACACAACTGTGGCAGTCGAGTTCGATACATTCTCAAATGTTGAGATCTTAAATGACCCGGCCGGAAGCCACATCGGAATCGACATCAACTCAGTGAACTCGACGGCGACGGCAAGTTGGAGCAATTTTATGGGAAAGACGACCTCGTGGGTCACTTACAATTCCACCACTTATAATTTAAGTATTTTCCTATCTAGCGGAGACAACCAGCTGGAGCTCAGTGATGCAGTTCTGATCCTCAACTACACCATCGATTTGAGCACAGTGCTGCCGGAAAAAGTAGAAATTGGCTTCTCAGCGGCCACTGGTAAAGCCTACGAAGCACATACTATACTCTCATGGTCGTTCCACTCGACTCTGCATCCAAGAAAGAAGTTCAATATTGCTGTCGTTGCCATTTCCATCGCCGGGGCAGTAGTCTTAATCCTGGTGCTTGCTTTGGGCTGGCTATGGTTCCTTAAACAAAGGCGTAGGACGACGAACGGAATAGATGAAGAAGCCGATAGGAACATGGAAGAAGCCATGGATTATGAGTTTGAAAGAGGGAGAGGACCGAAGAGGTTCCCTTACTCGGAACTTGCCCGCGCCACCAGGGATTTCTCCGACGAGGGCAAGCTTGGCGAAGGAGGGTTTGGGTCGGTCTACAGAGGCGTGTTGAAAGAGCCCAAGCTTGAAGTCGCCATCAAAAGGGTCTCCAAGAGCTCAAAACAGGGGAGGAAGGAGTACATGTCGGAGGTCAAGATCATCAGCCAGTTGCGCCACCGCAACTTGGTGCAGCTCGAAGGCTGGTGCCATGACCGCCAGGAACTCCTCCTCGTCTACGAGCTCGTTCCCAATGGCAGCCTCGATTCCTACCACCACGGCGGCTCCGCTACGACTTTGGAATGGGGAGTGCGGCTCAAGGTGACTCTGGGCTTGGCCTCGGCTCTGCTTTATCTCCACGAGGAGTGGGAGCGGTGCGTGGTGCACCGGGACGTGAAGCCGAGCAACGTCATGCTGGACTCGGATTTCAATGCCAAGCTCGGGGACTTCGGGCTCGCGAGACTCCTCGACCACGATAGCAGGCCGCAAACGACTACGGTGTTGGCCGGCACGAGAGGGTACATGGCGCCGGAGTACGTTTTCACCGGCAAGGCAAGTAAAGAATCGGACGTCTATAGCTTCGGGGTCGTGGCGCTAGAGATAGCATCCGGTAGAAAGCCATTAATGGTAGAGGAGAATGAAATGACCGAGCTGATTCGATGGATTTGGGAGCTTTACGGGAGGAAGATGATTCTTGAAGCGGCAGATGCAAGGTTACAAGGTGAATTTGATCGGAGACAAATGGAATGTTTGATGGTTGTGGGGTTATGGTGCGCTCATCCTGATCCAAAGGCGCGGCCGTCTATGAAACAAGCTATCAGTGCGCTCAACTTTGAGGCTCAGTTGCCGGATCTTCCTCCGACGATGCCGGTGCCTACCTTTATTGCCGCCTTGTCGAGGCAGTCTTTAGGTGCTTCAATAAATTCTACAAATGATACTAGCTTCTGACCACTTACTGTGCTGCTGTGCATTTCCTTGAAGCAAAATTGGAAGATTGTAATGTGGTATACTCTAAAAATGCTAATTTTTTATATAGAAATCTATTGTATGATTCAATTCATTATGCTTTAAAAATATTCTTTTTCTGTAAATGATACGGACGCCCACAGCAAGAACATATTCATCAAATAATCTTCAACTAAATTTGAAGTTTGCTTTCAAAGAAATAGCATTGATATTCATTGATCCTGTCGCGAAGTGGGATGACAGTCCAACGGGCCGGACAGGCCTCCAGGGAGCCACGAGCCGATGAGGTGATCATTCGTCAGCCGCGCTTTGCCTTGCTCCTGCAAAACAGGGACCGTCAGCAAACCCTCCGGGGGAATCCCCGATCAGGCACTCCGACGATTAAGTCAGTCCCCAGTATATATGATCGGGAAACTGAATGGAGATGGGGCAAGGGATGCGAGAATTCGTGCACGCGTACCTAGTGTAGGGAGAGTGCCGAGATTATATGACCGGCGGGACTGACAACCCCTGTCTGCGTAGATGGGACTAGGAGTGGTAGCTATCAGCCCGCATGGAGCACGGGAAGCGGCGCGACATGTTAACATCTGGAAAATTTTAAGGACTAAAATGAAAATTTTCCGAAATTAAGGGCTTTTGAGCAAATAACTAAAATAGGAGGGGCTGAGTGTAAAAAAAATCAGCCTATAAGATTGCTATTGTGGCAGTTCGCAAGCACAGATCTCGTGAGCCCCTTTCCTTTTTCTCTTCTTCTCCGCCCAGTTCTTCTCTTCCGGCAATCGACAGAAGCGGTCGATCCCGATCACCATCGGCCGAGCAGAACACTGAAGTCGGTCGCGTACCTCATCTCTTCGTTGGGGAGAGACGCGGAAGGGGGAAGCTTCGACCTAATCGCCGATGTATCCTTATTCTTTTCGACAAGTAGAGGTGAGTTAGAGTTTTGATCGGGTTTTCTTCCACGATTTTGATGCGAACGTTGATAGTTTGGGTTCCGAAGTCTATTCCTAACCATTGGCTAATCTTGTGGTTGATTTGCGATTTAGGGTTTTTGTGTGTGGTGAAGTCGAGGCGAAGAAGATCCAGGGATTTCCTGATTCAGTGCGAATCTTGGTAAGAATTACTCTAAGTATGCAATTCTTTGGTCGGAGGTATTCTGCGCTTGGATTATTGCTTCGATTCATGTGTAGATCTGATTGAAGTTGGGTTTCTGCTTGGATTTCGATTGATGTAGCTACTCTTTTCTTTACTGAGAGCTATGATTTTGGATGAGCCTGAGGTTGTTTGCATGTTGGATTTGTTGCTTGGTTTTGAGTAGGATTCAGGTTCCAATCTCTGGGTCTGTGATCGAGTCTTTCTGTGATGATCAGATTGATCTCTGTGAGCTTGGATCAATTCGTATTCTTCTTTGTGCTTGGGTTCCTGTTCTGTGATTTTCTTTGGCACGTTATGTTTCTCATCCGAGTATGGTTCTGTTGATTGTAAGGCTATTGTATCCATCTGTTTAGGGCTTAGACCTATGGTGTGATCGGTTGGTGAAAATTTGGAATTCTCGATCCCGAGTTCTTGCTCTTGCTCATGTTTCTGTTTGGGATTCGGATCTGGGTTGAATTTGATCAGGGATTTTGGTTTCGGTATTGATGTTCCTGGTGGGTTCATGTTTTGATCAGAATATAGGATTTTAGCTTCTGATATTGTGATTAGGATAGGTTATGTTGGATCTTGTTTGGTCGGTAGTTTGTTGAAGTTGCTTACCTTTTCTATACGATTCTTGTCTCGGTTCATGCTTGGATTATGGCGGGTAGGGTCTCTGTTCAGTTCGATGCTAGTTGTGGGTGTGTTTGTATGCTTGTGAGGTTGACATTTGGGTTGATCTGGTTTCTTAGTTGGGTATTGAGGAATAGAGTATTTGATTAGGATTAATTAATTAAGTATTAATCCTAATTAAATTACATAGGACATTTAGCTAAGTATCGTATGAGATTAAGACTAAATTTTTATATCTTTGATGCAGGGCATTGACTGATATCGCGACATTGACTGATTTCGCGACCCTATTACGGAGATATTATTTTTTGGACTGGAGCTTCTCGTCGCCTGGACTTCTTTGTATCGATGCGGGTACCTCTGACTTATCTTTTAGATTAGTCATAGCTGATATACTTGATATGCTATGTTTAGCGGTAGGGTAATGTATCATTTTATACCTGCTCTACCTTTGTTGATACTGTTTATGATATACCGGACATGTGATACCTATACCGGGCATGTGATACCTATACCTTTAGGACTTAGGCTATGGTGCATTATCTATGATCCTTGCATATCATGTTGATATAGGTGAACTAGATAGTGGATGTTGTTTGACCAGAGTCATGCATCATCGTGCACTGTGCATCACTGTCGATCAGGGGCCCCCTTCTGGGTGAGTCAGGTTGACAGTCATACTGACCTATCCATACGACCACTCATGGGTTAGTGGTTGACGGAGTATGGGTAGTGTGCTCTGTGCTGCTCAACTCATGCACTCATGGGTTAGTGAATCGGAGCGTGGTGGCAGGCAGAGGTCCCTCCTTGAGTAGTCCATATACCAGGAGATGAGAGAGAGAGGTCTCTCCCCCATTTATATACATGGGGTAGGTGTTAACACTCAAGTCGAGATATCCCCCATAGAGGACTTGGGGTAGGGATGTTACTCCGACAGTGAGGAAACATTCAGGTAGAGATATCCCCCGGATAGGTCATGGGGTAGGGGGTGTTACGCCGACAGCATACCGTCTACTCGGTCGCTCAGGAGTAATGATGGCAGAGTACGGACGTCAGTCACAGCTCTACGCCGGAGGGTGGCCTCCGTTCAGCTTCCTCCCATACATAGGTGACGATGTCTGACCGGCGACAGAGGTGACCATGTCATCGTACCATGTGCATACGTATATTAGTTTCTTAGTTGCAAGGAGATCTGGTTTCTTAGTTGGGTATTGAGGAATCGGAGCGGTCGGCTGTGTCTAGGGTTCGCGGGAGACGAAAGGCAATGGAAGACTCGAGCCGCTGCTATCTCCCTTTAAGCCAAACTGTGGCTTTATGCAAACCGGCCCCTGGTAGTTTCATTTCTCACACTTGTGCCCCTATAATTTGGGTTTTTAAGCCATTACACCCTCTTAAGCTAGATCTCCTTGCAACCCACCCTCCAAATAGGTAGGTTTAAATCATTTAAATCCCCTAAACTTCGTCTAAAAGACCGAAAATCCTTGGACCTTTCCGAAAAATTTTCCGGAGCGAAATAAAACATGTTGGATTAACAGACCTAGTGGGACTAGGCACACCTAGTGGGACTAGGTGAAGTCTAGATGGATCGGGGAGATCACATGCTGGCAAGGTGGAAGTCTACCGAGAGACTAGACCTAACTCGAGGGTTAGGCAAACCTGGTGGGGAATCAGGTTAAGTCCTAGTTGGGAACTAAGCAGAAGAAATCCAAGTTGGTCAAAGGGGTTGAGTGGACACTTGGTAGGGAACCCTAGACTTGTGAGCACAAGTTAGGTCGAACTTAATCGATTGGGGAATCGATTAAGAGAGGTTTTTGCGAGAACAGAAGGTGGCTAAATCGATTGGGTAATCGATTCAGCATTCCCTTAATCGATTAGTCAATCGATTAAGGTGTCTCTTGATCGATTGGGGTAATCGATCACTGAGGTTTGCGCGAGAGAACAGAAAGACTCTGAATCGATTGGGTAATCGATTCAGGGCATTGGTAATCGATTGGCTAATCGATTACGGTTCGAAAACTAGCCGTTGAACGGCTAAGTGTGACGTGGTAATCGATTGGGTAATCGATTCAGCAACCCTAGGCGTCGGGTATAAGGGTTTTCGCGCAAGTTTTGAGCCGAAACTCTTCTCCCCTTCTTCTCCTTCATCAGTGTCATCTCAAGGGAAGCCTTGGAGGATATTATTGCTGCATTTCCAAAGTTCTAGAGGTAATCACATGCTTGAAGATAGCAAGGAAAGCAAAGAAAGTTTATTCGTTGTAAATCTTGTAAGATTTCATTTGTATTTGCTTTGTTTCTTGTTGTATCTTTGTGAAAGCTTGTAAGAGGTTTCTCCACCTCAAGAATGTGATCTTTCATAGTGTATGAGAGAGTGAGGAGAGTGGATCCTTAGATTAGTCACCCGACCGGGGAGGATACCAAGTAAAATCCTAAGTGTTAGCATTGCTTGAAGTCTTCCGCCGCGACAAATCATCTACAAGCAAATCGGAGCTAATCACCCCCCTCTCTAGCTCGTCTACCGGTCCCAACAATTAAGATATTGTTGCTTTGGAATATGAATTGGTACATTATAATATTGATGTACGTAATGCAAAATTTGAAGGTTTCTATACTTATTGAGTTGTGCCAGACTAAGAGTGGGTGGTCAAAATTTATTGATGATTCTACAATATTTGTAATTTCAAAATCTTGATATGATTTGAATTAGGTGAGTCCTAGGAACACTTTGATAGTATTGGTGAGTAAGTATGACAGACCTAAACCTTTTAACAAGTTTGTATCAAATTGTCTTAAGTTTGAGAAAATTTTAAACTTCACATCTCTCAATCTAGGTTGTGAAATTCAAGTTTAAGGGCATGGTTATACTCAGAAGGTTCCTAGAAATAAAATGGTCATGGTCTAAAACAATTTTGAGATTCTAAGACGACCAATGAGTTTTGGCTTTTCATACTTTTAAAATTTTGACATAGTCTGAATTAAGGCCGTCTTAGGAATACTTTGATTGTATTGATAAGTAAGTATGATAGACCTAGACTCTTTAATGAGTTTATACTAAACTATTTAAGTTTGTGAAAATTTTAAAAATCCTCTTCTCTCAATCTAACCTATGAAATTAAGATTTATGTGCATGATTACCTTAAGGGGGCTTCCAATAATGTAATGATGTTGATTTGAAGTGATTATGATATTCCTAATTCACTTCAAAATATTTCAAAAAAGTTGATTGCATTTCTTACATTATCTTTAGTGTAACCATGCCCATAGATATGATTTCAAAATTTAAATGGCAAGTTGTTAGTTTTTGAAATCACAGGTTTTGAATTACATTGAGAGCAGTGTAATTGTTTTAACAGTCGACTGATAAGTAATAAATAGTCACGATAACAAATTGTACGCAGTAAATTTAAAAATTAACCTATAAACTCAATTATTATATATCAGTAATGTATTATCAATAGATTGCTCATAAAATAGGGATAATTAAAAATGATTATGTAATTTGATAAATATAAAAATTAAATATGCATTTTGGGTATCTAGAAAATTGACTGCGTGGTAATTCTAATTTTTCTAGACTTGAAATTAATCAACGAAAAGTCTAAAGCCATATAGTGGTGGCTTAAAGTTGGATACTCAAGCAGTCCATGTCCATAATTTTTATGGGATATTATAATATTTAATTAGTGTTAAAACTAATTTAGATATATGTTATAATACGCCACATCATTGAACACATTTAATTTGTTCAACGCATGAGTTCAAAAGAAATAGGAGTCATATCTCATTTTTGTTTTAATTTAAAAAAATTAAAATATAAATTTTAAAATTAAAAATCAAACTAACGACTTTTTTAATAAAATAAAATTAAATTATTTAAATGACTAATAAATTTACACAATGGTTACGGCTATTTTAATATTATTATTTATTTTAAATAATAATTTTTTAAATTGTGAAAATAAAATTAAGATTGTATTCATTTAATAAAATTACTATTTGAAGTCTTCCGAGTCTTAAGTTAGTGTGAAGGCTCTAAAAATCATAGGGGTCAGTATTTACAAATGATCCTTCGGTCTACAAAGGAGGGCAGACTCGGTCTCACATTCCCACTTGTTCCGATGACGGCCGACGAGTCATTCGATCGTCGATTGGATACTATCGGCGGCCGCCACCCGAACAAAATTATACCTTACATCCGTTGAATTTGTCGCAATTGTGATCTTGTCGGATTGATCGTTGAATTGAGCAAGATTGTAATTGCGACGATTGCAATCGATTTATCGTTCTTTCAGAATATCATTTGATTTAGGACGATGATAAAACTATCAATAATGCCCGTTCGACGAGTATAAAATAGGCGGGACATGGATCCCGTCACTCTACAAAGATGTGTAGGCATCGGATCACTGAGCACTTCTCTTCAGCAAATCCTGGGTCTGAAAAGATGGACCGTAGGTCAAGGATTTTGATCTGCAGTACTGCTACGTTCGTGATACGTTTCTTAGCTGGCGTTCCTTCCTCAACCTCTCTCTCCTTCAACTTCTCTACCTTCCCAGACAATGTCTTTCAGTCCGACATCCTTCTCCAAGGCGATGCGTTTAACAGCAATGATAGCATCGAGCTCACCAGCTTCTCCTTCAGTGTCGGCAGAGCGAGCTACAAGAAGGAACTTTTCCTCCTTTGGGACGCGCAAACCAAGCAGCTATCAGATTTCACCACCCGTTTTGTGTTCGAGATCAGGCCTCAGACGCCGACTCTATGCGACGGCCTCGCTTTCTTCTTGTCGGCGCCGATGTACACTATTCCCAAGCATTCCTATGCCGGCAGTATGGGCCTATTTACTTTCCCACAACAGCTTCGACCCAAATCGCGGGAGAACACAACGGTGGCGGTCGAGTTCGATACATACTCAAATACGGATTTTAATGATCCGGCCGGAAAGCACGTCGGAATCGACATCAACTCAATGAACTCGACGGTGACGGCAAGTTGGAGCAATTTTACGGAATATACTACCTGGACCTCGTGGGTCACTTACAATTCCACCACTTATAATTTATGTGTTTTCCTATCAAGCGGAGATAGCCAGCAGGAGCTCCGCGATGCAGTTCCGATCCTCAACTACACCATCGATTTGAGGACATGGCTGCCGGAAAAAGTAGAAATTGGCTTCTCGGCAGGCACTGGTTCCAGCAGTGAAGAAAATACTATACTCTCATGGTCGTTCCACTCGACTCTGCAGCCGACTTTGCAGCCAAGAAAGAAGTCCAAGATTGCTGTTATTGCCATTTCAATTGCTGGGGCAGTGGTCTCAATCCTGGTGGCTGCTTTGGGCTTCCTATGCTTGCTTAAACGAAGGTGTAGGACGAACGGGACAGACGAAGACGCCGATTGGATCAGGGATAAAGCCATGGATCATGAGTTTGAAAGAGGGAGAGGACCGAAGAGGTTCCCTTACTCGGAACTTGCCCGCGCCACCGGGGATTTCTCCGACGATGGCAAGCTTGGCCAAGGAGGATTCGGGTCCGTCTACAGAGGCGTGTTGAAAGAGCCCAAGCTTGAAGTCGCCATCAAAAGGGTCTCCAAGGGCTCAAAACAGGGGAGGAACGAGTACATGTCGGAGGTCAAGATCATCAGTCGGTTGCGCCACCGCAACTTGGTGCAGCTCGTAGGCTGGTGCCATGACCGCCAGGAACTCCTCCTCGTCTACGAGCTGGTTCCCAATGGCAGCCTCGATTCCTACCTCCACAGCGGCTCCGCGACGACTTTGGAATGGGGGGTGCGGCTCAGGGTGACGCTGGGCTTGGCCTCGGCTCTGCTTTATCTCCACGAGGAGTGGGAGCAGTGCGTGGTGCACCGGGACGTCAAGCCGAGCAACGTCATGCTGGACTCGGCGTTCAATGCCAAGTTAGGGGACTTCGGGCTGGCGAGACTCCTCGACCACGATAGTGGGCCGCAAACGACTACGGTGCTGGCCGGCACGAGAGGGTACATGGCGCCGGAGTACGTTTTCACCGGCAAGACAAGTAAAGAATCGGACGTCTATAGCTTCGGGGTCGTGGCGCTAGAGATAGCATCCGGTAGAAAGTCATTAATAGTAGAGATGAACGGCACAACGGAACTGGTTCGATTGGTTTGGGAGCTTTACGAGAGGAAGGTGATTCTTGAGGCGGCAGATGTGAGGCTACAGGGTGAATTTGATCGGAGACAAATGGAATGCTTGATGATTGTGGGGTTATGGTGCGCTCATCCAGATCCAAAGGAGCGACCGTCCATGAAACAAGCTATCAGTGTGCTCAACTTTGAGTCCCCGTTGCCGGAGCTTCCTCCAGCGATGCCGGTGGCTACCTATAGTCCCACGTTGCCGAGGCTGTCTTTGGACGCTCAAATGAATTCTATAAATGATACTAGGTTTAGTCTTTCGGGAGGAAGATGATTTTGAGGTTATCGAGATGAATTTGATCGGAGATAAATGGAATGCTCGATGGTTGTGTGGTTAATGAATTTGATCCAAAGGAGCAGCCGTCCATGGAACAAGCTTTCACTGCGCTCAACTTTGAGGTTCCGCTGCCGGAGCTTCCTCTGGTGATGCCGGTGCCTACCTATGATTCCCGGTGGTGGCTTGTCTTATGATGCTCTCTCTCTCTCTCTCTCTCTCTCTCTCTCTCTCTCTATATATATATATATATATATATTGCTGCCGCAAGAAAATACTGATCGAACGAGTTAAAATCGCCGATGCGCTCTGTCTCTCTCTCTCTCTGGATCGAACCCGGGTCACCCACGTGACAGGCGGGAATACTCACCAGTCACCACTATACTACAACGACTTTGTTGTTTGCGTTAACAAATATAACTACTTGATATAAAATATATCTTCTGTTTATGAAACCTCACCTAACTGCACACACTAAAAAATCTAATACTTTGCATTAAGAAGATCCAAGTATGTAGGGCAGAGCCGGCCCTGGGCCAGGGCAACCAGGGCCCAAACTTATAAGGGGCCCAATTTATATATATATATATATATATATATATATATATATATATATATATATATATATATATATATATATATATATATAATATTATATTATAACACAAATTTCCTGTTTCTTTTGAATTTTACAAGAAAGCTCGTCCGTCCAACTTCCAAGCACCAGCGCCATAATATAATATAATATTATATTATATTATATATTCCTAATCCCTATTTCTTACTTCTTTTTCCGCAGACTTCCCAACGGCATGGCTACCTCGAGATTGCAGTTGCTTGCTAGGCGGAAAACGTCTCTGCCAAATTTTGACCGCCAATACTTAGCTGTTGCTCTCTCTAATCCCTCATCTTTCGTTTCTCAATTCTCATTCTTAATTTTTTCTCTTTTTCCGCCGAATTCCCAACGCTCGAATCTCTCGACTCTTAATCTCGTTGAAAACCCTAGCGTGCCTCTCGCCCTCTGGTTCTCCTCAGCATCCTCGCTGAAGTCTCTTGCCGCGCCTTCCCTTCCTTGCTGCGCCTACTAGGCTACTACAAGTCTTGGCGACGGCAACTCGACAAGACAAGTCCTCCTGGTCTCAGTCTCTCTCGGACAGACGCGATCAAGAACGAAACGGGTTGATCTGGTGAGTGATCAGATGTTGTATCTTCGTCTTGCTCGATTATCTGTTGGTTTTCTTGGGATTTTTTTGGGATTATCTGTTATTTCTTTTGGGATTTTTTTTCTTTGATTCTTCTTCAATAAATACATTATTAGGGAAAATAAAAAGAGAGTAATATTAGATGTAATTTTCCAATGTTGCAATTTTTTGTTCCAAGAGATTGTCACTGATATTGATGCAATGAAATAAGGCATTGCTTATCAAGTGCATCAATTTTCTTTTATATAATAATATTAATTATAATTGTGGAAAATGTATGTTCTCTAAATTAATTATCTTCTTTGTATCGTCGAGAACACCACAAGAATTTATTCTCTCTGTTTTCTTTTTTTATTAGAGGACTAACAACGAGATGGGAATCATATCTTTTTTCTGGCCACGAATTGAATTACAAATTAAATCTTAAAAACATTAAATGGAATCCACATCGTAAATTAATTATTAGATCAAGATATATATATCGATTTTATTCCCTTGCAGTTGCAGATGGATCTGACTAATGGATTGGAAAAAAAACAAATCTTGTTCCTTTGATCAGGCTTATTTTTTCTCATCTTATGATTTTTTTTGTGAAATACAAGAACTTTCTTATTGGTTTTCTCTAAGACATAATTAAATTGTTGTATTTTTTATAAACTTGCAGGATATCTGTGTAAGATCTTATATAAGTGGATTTCAAATCGAAGAAAAATTGTTCATATCAAATTTTATTGTTCTTTGTTTATTTCTTATTGTTCATAATTATCTATCATCATGAAACAACTTTCTGGATATCAAAAAAGACAAAAAAAGAAAAAAGAAGAGGAGATAGCCCAAAGTTTAAGAGGTTCATTGAATAAATATTTTAGTAAAGAATCTCATAACACAACGGAAAGTTTAGTTTAAATTTTAACTAATGAATCAAATGCAAATGTAGATTTTGTTGAAAATAAGAATGATGAAAATGAAGAATATGTGAGAAACGAAAGTGATGAGAATGAGAAATTTATAGAAAATGAAAATAAAGATGATATAGATTTTAAAGATTTGGATGAAACTGAAATTCACAAAACTAAAGATATTGATAATTGTTGTAATGATGAGCTTACAAACCAATATCAATGTTCAACACTTAGATATGATTTGAATATATTTGATCCAAGAGTTTGGGATAATCTTGATACAAATATGAGAGATTTACTTGTGGAAAGAGGTCCTAAAAGAGAAGATATTCTCGAGTTTCCTTTAGATAAAGAATCTCGACACTTTGCTCTTACTTACTATGTTCAAATGTTACCAAATGGTGAGACTCGTGATCGAAAATGGTTAGTGTACTTGAAAGAGTTACACAAAGTATTTTGTATTTGTTGTAAGTTGTTTAAAGTAATGCACACCAAAAGTAATTTAGCAAGAGAAGGAGTTAATGATTGGAAACATTTATGTGACAAACTTAAACAACATGAAAATAGTGTTGAACACCTCACTAATTTGAGAGCTTTTGTTGAACTACAAGTAAGATTAAAAAAAACATTGACAATTGATAAGGAAATACAAGAACAAATTAAAAAGGACACAAAACATTGGAAACATGTTATGCTAAGAATAGTTGCTGTTGTCAAATGTCTAGCTATACATAATTTGGCATTTCGGGGTACACATGACAAAATTTATGAAGATGGCAATGGTAATTTTTTGGGACTACTTGAAATGATTGCAGATTTTGATCCAATAATGCAAGAGCATTTTCGACTCATTCAAGATAAAAAGATTCATTATCACTATCTTAGTCATAAAATTCAAAATGAGTTAATATCTATTCTAGCCTCTAAAGTCAAGAATGCAATAATTAGAAAAGTAAAAGAGGCAAAATATTTTTCAATAATTCTTGATTGTACACCGGATGCAAGTCACAAAGAACAAATGACTCTCATATTAAGATCTGTAGATGTTTCAGAGACTCCCATTAAAATAGAAGAGTACTTCTTAGAATTTATAAATGTAGAAGATACAACTGGTTTAGGCCTTTTTAATGAATTGCAAGTTGTTTTACGATCTTTAGAACTTGATATTGATAATGTGAGAGGGCAAGGTTATGATAATGGATCTAATATGAAAGGCAAAAATCAAGGTGTGCAAAGGAGATTGCTTGACATTAATCCTAGAGCATTTTACATGCCATGTGGTTCTCATTCTCTTAACTTAGTTGTTTGTGACATGGCAAATTCTTGTGTTAAAGCAAAATCATTTTTTGGAGCATGTCAATGTGTGTACACCGTGTTCTCTAATTCAACAAAAAGATGGAATGTTTTGCTTGACTATATTGATGGATTAACTTTAAAATCATTGTCAACTACAAGATGGGAAAGTCATATTGAAACAGTCAAAGCAATACTAACCCAAGCTTCCCAAATCAGAGAAGCTTTGTTCAAATTAGCAGAAATAAGTGAAGATAGCAAATTAAGTAGAGATGCTGAAACTTTAGCATCTGGTGAACTTTCAAGTTTTGAATTTATATTAAGTCTTGTTATTTGGCATGATATTTTGCATAAAATTTACTTAGTTAGCAAAAAATTACAATCAGAGGATATGCCTCTTGATGTTGCTATAAAACAATTATCTGGTCTTGTTTCCTTTTTTGAAAAATATAGAGAAAATGGTTTTACTTCTGCTATGGTTGACGCAAGAAAAATAGCACTTGATATGGAAATTGAGCCTGTATTTCCTACAAAACGTAAAATTTGTAGAAAAAGACATTTTGATGAGATTGCTAACAATGAAACTAATTTTGTAACATCATACAAGAACCCAAATATAGATTCAAAATATTGTAACTGTTCAAACCTACTCTTCAATTGCCCAAGAGCAATATCAACCACTAAGATAAAATAATCTATTCGAAAAGATTCTTCCGGTGATTGATTTTCGATCCCAAATACCAAACTTAAAACCAAGATAATTGCAAAAAGAACTTGGAAATGCAAAGACTTGAATTAAAAGTTTAGGAGTTACAAGCTCTGAGATCTTACAAGGAAATCTTCGAAGTAGAACTTGTGTCGGTTTTCGACTTGTGTTCTGCAACGAAATAGCTATGGACTTATATAGAGGTGTGGAATGCTGAACAGGGTACTCATTGGGCCCTATCTTCATTCGAGCATCCTCCTTCTTTTCGTCCTTTACACGCAAGCCTTACTACGCGACAATCATCTTTACAGAAAGTAGCCGAAAGCATGGCTAGAAAGTAAAAGCTAAAAAGTAAAAGCTGGCTAGGATTTGGATGTTTTGGGTCCAGCATGCTTCCTTATGGCGACACGTCCTTGATGCGCTGTGCCACGTTCTGCGCCTTTATGAAAAGGTCCAATAATTCTTCTTTTGCTTTTGTCACTTCGGGTAGGGAATCTTTAAAGTAAAGGCCTCCCCTGAGTTGTCCTCGAGCTATGAAATCGACTTCTTTGGCCCCCATAATGAGCTTGAGTTCCCATATGCTTTTGAGGACGTTTCGTGAGGCCGTCCATTCGATGTCACCAAGGTGCTCCCGGAGGTCTTTTTCATAGGGTCCGTTAATTCTTTTGCACGGGCTCCCGCTGAGTTCTTCATATTGGTCCAGGAATTCATAAGGCCCATTAGGTACTGGGACGCTCTGGTATTGGGCTTCCTCCTCAGTTGTGCTAGCGTCTCCTCGGTTTGGGCTAAGACCAAATAGTCTTCTTCTTGCGGATGCCATGGACCTGTAATAAAGCAAACAAGACGAGACAGGGTGTCAGCGAGATTATTGTCTTTGCCTTCAATGTGTTGGAACTGCACACAAGTCCCAATCCAGTAATATAGTCCGTGAAGGATAACCATCAGACTCTTGAAGGTTTGTTTTGAGCAGATTTATTGAAGAAGCTGATAATTGCTTGGCAATCAGTTCGAATAATAAGCTCCTTTTTATCAAGATAATAAATCTTAAAACTACTCAGACTATTCATGACGGCATGAATCTCTGCATCAATGGTTGATTTGATGGGAGAGTATTTCCCGCTTGCATAGGCACCTTCGACAATACTGATGATGACAATCTCTGCATAAAACATACAGACAGTCTTTACAACAACAACTTGAAGATACATCATCCTCATCCACCAATTTCTTATGTACCTTCGACAATACTGATGATGACTATCTCAATTATTTACAATATTTGGCAGCACCCGACATGCAAGCAGATGATTTTACAAATACTTTTGCGGAAGGTGATGGGAGAGAGTACATCGACAAACCAACTCCACCCACAACTGCAGCAAATGACGACAAAGACAGGTGGGATACTCTGGGGGAACCCAGTGGCAAGTATGATTATTATGTTAATTATGCAACACCACCAATACAACCCTTTGTCCATGCCACCAAGCCATCATGGGATGATGATGAAAACTCTGATGAAGAAGCAAAAGAATACATTGCTCCAATACGGGAACACTGGCCTACAACCCTTGCTAAAGACAACCCTACTATTACCGGAATCAGGGGGTATTATGAAAAGCAAATGCGGGTAGGACAATCATCTGAAACCTTTGATGAACTACTTGCAGTAGCTTCTGAAGACTGGATTAGTGATTATCCACAGCTAAGGGCTCTTAGTGAACAAGTATATTCGCAAGAAGCAAATACTCAATACAGGCCACCTGCGGATGAGACAATGAATCCTGTTGGCTTCCCCCCAAAACCACCAGGCCCGAAAATAGAACCCGTAAGCTATGCATCAGAACCATCCACCAGACCTAGAAGGTTTACTGGAAGAGATACTTCTGAATGGTGGAACTTGCCAACTGCTCACCAGCAAACCGGTGCAATTCTAACATTACCCACCCAGCTGGGAAAGATTGATGATGTCCTTCTACGGTGGGAAGGTATAACAAAGAATATTGTTGCTTTACAAAACTTTTTGGATGTGCAGGATAAAGTAGACTTTATTGAAAACCTACTCGGAGAAACCGAAAGGTTAACCTGGATTCAATGGAGAATGGCGTATCCTGCTGAGTACCAAAAACTAGTTAATTCTGCTGATGGGAGGAATGGAACACAAAATATAATTTCCCAAATCAGAAGAATATTTCTTCTGGAGGATCCTTTTCAAGGATCAACAGACATACAAGACAGGGCATACCAAGATCTGGAAAGAATTTCCTGTACCCAGGTAAAAGACATAATCCCATTTATGAATGATTATATGAACCTGGCCGCCAAGACAGGAAGGCTATTCACTGGATCGGAGTTATCAGAAAAATTCTGGTTAAAGCTGCCTGGAGACCTTGGGAGGAGAGTCAAAGCAGCTTTTGAAGAAAGGTACCAAGGCAATACTATAGGGGTCCACCCTCGTATAATATTTACTTATAGGTACCTTGAAGAAGAATGCAAAAGAGCAGCTTTCAGTAGATCCCTCAAAGATCTATCATTCTGCGACCAAATACCCATCCCCGGATATTATCAAAAGCCAGGGAAGAGATTCGGAGTTAGAAGATCTACCACCTACAAGGGCAAACCACATGAATCCCATGCTCGAATTGAGAAGAAAAAGCATTTAATCCGAAACAAAAAATGCAAATGCTTCCTATGCGGTGAAGAAGGGCATTTTGCCAGAGATTGCCCTAAAGAATACAA
Organism: Boesenbergia rotunda; assembly: GCA_024364735.1. Lineage (NCBI taxonomy): Eukaryota > Viridiplantae > Streptophyta > Magnoliopsida > Zingiberales > Zingiberaceae > Boesenbergia > Boesenbergia rotunda. Next base: position 316,966 of record JAGFNQ010001736.1, read on the forward strand.
AAATGTGCGAAGAGTAGCAATGTTTGAAGGGTTAGAGCTCCCTGAAGACTTTGAAATTATGTCAGTACAAGAAGGGGAGGATCAATCAGATGCTATTTACAGTATCTCTGAAGGAGAAGGCCAACAGGTACTGGCTCATGAATATCTATATGTTTTTATTGAACAAAGAAATTGTTATATGATAGGCAAGACTGGAGGCTGGCAGCCCATGGTTCGAGTTACAAAGGAACAACATGATTGTCAACACATCTGGTTAATAAATGACGAAGTACCCCCTTCATATGAAAGATGCCACTGTTGCGGAAGGGAAACCATGAGAAAACACAGGATGCATTGTACAAGCTGCAAAATAACATCTTGTGGTATGTGCACTGACAATTATTTTGATATAACAATTCCAGTGCAGCGTGAAGCAGCTATTCCCTACAATCCCATGAGTCTTATAAAGGAACATCAAGTATACTCCAATTGGGCAGAAGCTGAAATAGAACGATTAAAGCAAGAAGTGGAATCCAGCAAATTGTTGGCCAAATTACAAATGGAGCAATTAGAGAAAGAATACAAGGAGACATGCAAGCTACCTTGAAGCGCCAGTTAAATCAGTGGTCGCTCATCAAGGTGAGGTGAGGTGAGTTTCTTCTGTCGGAATGCTGGTACTTGGGTATTGAGACATGAGAGTTGAGAATTGAGCTATTGATTTGTTGCAGGTCAACTGCCTAACGTTCAATCCCTTGAATGAGTGGGTTGTTGCAACTGGGTCTACATAAAACTGTCAAGTTATTTGACCTTCGGAAGTTTGAAAGTGCGCTGCATACATTGGACTGCCACAAGTATTTCTTTACGCCAAACTTTTTTTACTTTGTATTACTTTTGATATGATTGGTTTGATTTTTTGTTTCAACTGCTATATTGACAAGGATTGTCTTGTGGTGTTGCAATTAGAGAGGAGGTTTTCCAAGTTGGTTGGAGTCCGAAAAATGAGACAATTCTAGCATCCTGCTGTCTTGGACGGAGGCTCATGGTGTGGGAACTCAGCAGGTAATTTTTAAAGCCTTAATGGGATGCTAAAATTATTTGTATTTTTTTCATATTCTTAAATATGGTAATCCTTCTATAAACACAGTCACTAGTAATCCATGTCTTGGGGGTTTTTTTTGTGAAGATTACACTAGATTCACTTTCGTCAGTTTGTTTGCGTCTTAGTTTATTTGGAAGATAAAATTAGGGCATAATTTATAATTTCGTCCAGGGCCTTTGGATAATAAAGACCGGTTCTGATGTAGGGTACGTAACAAGCTTGGGTTGCCACTGGCCAGATACTGCAGCAAGCAACCATCGTAGATTCAACGAGGAACTGAGCCTGTAATTCACGGCATATCAATAAGGCATGCATGCATCAGAGTAAGTTACCTACAAAGAAGTCTGAAACAAAGTACATCTTTAATTTCTTGACGCGCTGACAACTCCTACATGACGAAGGCACTTGAGAGAAAATCCTGAAGAGGAGCTGGCCGGCCGGGCTGCTTCTCGGAGGGCCTGCCTTCGAGGGACGGGACAGCGCTGTGGAACTGGGCGATGGCCTTGAGGCACGCCGATCCGCCACCTCGTACTCGGGGGAGGAGATTGACGACGTCGCGGACGTATACCCTTTCTCCAACCTTCCGGTGACCTCGATGATGGCGTACATGTCGGCAAAGCTGACGTGCATGTCCCGCCGCAGCATCACCTCCACCATCGCCGATCGACCGCCCTGCTCAAATACATGAATAAATAAAATGTACATGACAATCAATCATCGAAACTTTCAATGATTGTCAAATCAAATTTATCTGTCGGAGCCTGCCTAACTTTAACCGAATGTAAACAGTGGGCCTAATAAATCATGTGTGGCCGGCCCTCTCCCTGGACGGTCATCATTTCCCATGCAGTTTTTGTCATGGGACCCACTCAAATCTACCACTGAATAATTTTGATAATCTTCCAGCTCTTTGAATTGAAAGATTTAAAAATTTGCTAATATTTTTGGGCGACTGGTTTTGCTGTTAGGAGCATACTGCACTGGTTCCTGGCTTGTAAGACGCAGGCGATCCTCATTCCACTCCCTCCTGCCGCTAGCGACGCCAGATCCTCTATCCCATTTTATCTCAATTGGGATCCTCTGTCAAAAAAAACACCAGCTCCTCCTGTCCCACTCCCGACGATGGCCAATAAGTCGTTCAATCGTCGTTCGAACATCATCGATGAATCTTGATCATCGTACCAAATCAAACGATATCTTAGAAGAACGGTGAAATAGTCGAAATCCTTACAATTGCAATCTCGTCAGATTTGACAGTGAATTCGACGAAATTGTAATTGCGGCGATTGACGATCAGACAACTCGCTAGTCGTCGTCGGGGAGCGGGACAGGCAGGATAGGGGTTGTTTTGGGACAGAGGATCTGCCCTCATTTTATCTCTGTCCCACCTGTCCTATTTGTCGTCGACGGCCGGCGAATCGTTCGATCATCGATCGGACATCATCGACGCCCGGACCTCGAACAAAACTATATCATGAGGATGCGATGAATCCGTCGGGATCTCCGCAATTACGATCTTGTCGGATTCACCGTTGAATTCGACGAGATTACAATTGCGACGATTCTAACCGGTTCATCGTTCTGTAATGATATCATTTGATTCGAGACGACGATAAAAAATTATCGATGATGTCCGAGCAATGATCGAACGATTCGTTGACTGTCATTGACGACTATGGGGAACAGACGGAACATGCAGACGGGACATGCATCCTCAAAGAGAGAGAATCTGGTCTGGCCGCAGGGAGAACAAATTCTCTGTCCTCAATGACCCTCTGTCCCCGTGTCCCAACTCATCGGCGATAGCCGGCGAGTCCTCCGATCGTCAATCGGGCACAATCGGCGACTTTCGGTTGCCGTCCCGAACAAAACTATATCTTAGGGGGTACGGTGAACTCGTCAGGGATCATCGCAATTACAATCTTGTCAGATTTACCATCGAATCCGGCGAGATCGCAATTGTGACGATCTCAACCGATTCACTGTTCTCCCAGGATATCATTTGATTCGAGACGACGATCGAAAACTAATGATGATGTCCGATCGACAATTGAAAGATTCGCCGGTCATCATTGACGAATTCAGGACACGGGGACACGGGATCCTCAGGATCCCGTTTGGGCCGCAGGCCGCTGGCCGCTAGGCTCCATCGCGTGCCAGCTTGGACACACGAGACCTGCTGATATTTGCTCACTCTCTCTTGCTGTTCCTCTGTGGCGACTGCTAAAAGAGATTGGCTGAACGCTGTCTTGGCTTCTCTGCTTCCTCCTCCGTTTACGCATCTTCACGTGATAGCATGTCCCCGCTCGCATGCGGCTTGCCTTCTTTGTCCTCTTGTTCTTCATAAGCGTCGCCATTGATTGAGATCCAACGATCCTTTCTCTTGAAGAAGAACGAGAGCAGTGAAGCAGGTAGATTGGAGAAGGAAGAGCAGATTGAAAAAAAAACGAGCTTGGATGCTTTTCATCCATGATAATGCAGTGGCGACGCTTACATTGCTTGCTGTCGCTGTTACTGGTAGTCGTTGATGGCGGCTTGTCTTCGGATGTCGTAGTCTCTGCCTCGCCGTGGAGCGATGCGGCGGCGCTGCTCGCGTTCAAGGCCGCCGCTGATTCCCGCGGCCGCCTTTCGTTCTCCCCCAACTCCACTCACTGCATCTGGTCCGGTGTTACCTGCTCGGCCGACGGACGCGTCGTCCGACTCCTGCTCGACTCCGCCGGCCTCGCCGGCACCTTCCCCGAAGGCACGCTTGGCCGCCTCGACCAGCTCCGCCTCCTCAGCCTCCGCAGCAACGCCCTTGCTGGCCCCCTTCCTGCCGATCTCTCCCGACTCACCATCCTTGACTCGCTCTTGCTTGACGGCAACATCTTCGCCGGGCCTTTCCCCTCTGCTGTCCTGTCCCTTAGAGATCTTCGCTACCTCGGCCTCTCACACAACCGCCTCTCCGGCGAGATCCCGCCCGCGCTCGCTGATCTCGACGGCCTTGTCTCGCTACGCCTCCAGGCGAACCGGTTCGACGGCCCGCTTCCAGCCTTTGGCCAGAGCTCCCTCAAGGACTTCAACGTCTCGGAAAACAACCTATCCGGTGCTATCCCGGTGACCGCAGTGCTGGTCTCGTTCGACCCCTCCGCCTTCGTGGGTAACCCCGGCCTCTGCGGTGCTATTGTCCGCACGGAATGCATCTCCACCCCCTTCTTCCCCGGCGGAGGCAATGGCGCCTCTCCGCCCTCTCCCAGGCCCATCATCGCCGAGGCGGCGCGACAGGCCGCCGCCCCGCCGCTCCTCGTCTCAGCTCCGCTGGCGCCGGCGGCGTCCCACGCCAAGACCGCCGCGGCTATCGGGTTCTTGGCCGGCTCCATCTCCCTCATCGGAATCTTGGCCGTCTCCTTAGCCATCAAGAAGAGAAGAAGGCGGATGCGGCTTCATCAGGAAGCAGAGTTACTAACGACGGCCAAGGACCCCACCAACAGCGCCGCCAGCGCCACGGAGATCAACGTGGAGAGCTTCAGCGAGGAGATCGAGAACATGAGCAGGGAGCTGGAGGCGGCGGCGGCCATGGCGACGGCGGTCTCGGAGGAGAGGGTGAGGAAGTTGGGGAAAACCGGGAGCTTGGTCTTCTGCGCCGGCGAGGCCCCGGCGTACACGTTGGAGCAGCTGATGCGGGCGTCGGCGGAGATGCTGGGTAAGGGGAGCCTTGGTTCCACCTACAAGGCAGCGCTCAGTGGCGGCAAGCTGGCGGTGACCGTGAAGAGGCTGGACAAGAGGAAGCTGGCGGCAGCTTCCAAGGACCTGTTCGAGCGGCACATGGACAATGTGGGGAGGCTGCGCCACCCCAACTTGGTGCCTCTCCGGGCGTACTTCCGGGCCGACGAAGAGAGGATGCTGGTGTATGATTACCTGCCAAATGGAAGCCTTCACTCCCTGATTCATGGTATCATCCAATCCCTCCCAATTTGCTATTTCAGATTACAACTTGCAAGAATGGAAGATGATGAAGCAACTAATATGATCTTCGTTAGACGTTTAAACTTCTTGTAATCGTAAATTATGAAGCTTCTTTGTTAGAGTTGCCTAATTGAGTCATAACATTTGACAACCTACCTACTGAGTCCTCAAAGTTTGCTGAGGAATGTAAAGAATATATATATAGATTTGATGAATACTACCTCGAATTCTTATTTGTTGTTAGTTTTTGTTACTTATCGTCTTCTCGAGTGGCTGAAATTCTAACCATGATCACAGGTTCAAGATCCACAAAGGCCAAGCCCTTGCACTGGACTTCATGCTTAAAGATAGCAGACGATGTGGTGCAGGGCCTCGCGTACATCCATCAAGCTTCTCATTTGGTTCACGCCAACATCAAGTCCACCAACGTTCTCCTTGGATCCGATTTTGAGGCCCGCCTGACCGACAATTGTCTCTCGTTTCTGTTAGAACCGTCGGACAATCAGAATGCCTCGGGTTATCGAGCACCCGAAACTCGAGTTTCCGATCAGCAGCTGACCCCGGGTTCAGACATCTATGCTTTTGGTGTGCTACTGCTGGAGCTCCTCACAGGGAAGCCCCCAGTGCATCATCCAGTACTCATACCATCAGACCTCCTAGTTTGGGTTCATTCAGTTAGAGAAGATGGAGCCAGCAATGAACACCTCGAGATGATAATCGACATTGCTGCTGCCTGCCTCCACTCCTCGCCGAAATGCAGGCCAACTGCTTGGCAGGTGCTGAAGATGATTCAGGAAGTGAAGGAGGTTGAGCCGGGAGACAACAATGATTCAACGAGCTTATCCTAGTTCCGTCTCAGCTGTTCTCTTCCTCCTCCTTCCTTCTAGCTCAATGTAGCATTGGCCCTCTATCGAAGAGGATGCCTTAGCTTTGTCTATAAGTCAATGGCTCAGCCATATTGAGCCATGCTTGGTGTTTACTAGTGACTTTTTGTTTATTGCTTCATTATTTTATTTTGCTGATTAAAAAAGTGCTTAGTTAGGTTATTGTAATTGGCATTGTTAAGCTATAATTTGGCCTATGATTATTGTCGTTTGGTGTGATGCTGCATCTCAACAAGAAACAGAGAGAAGACCAAGATTATGACTTGGATTGAAGTACTAAACAAGTCATGGAGAAATAATACTTAGCAGCAAAATTCAAGTCTTTATTTACTTACAGTTACTAAGCCACTTATAATTTGAAGTCCAAATGCTAACACGTTTTAAAAGGCAAGCAGTCCTTATCTGAAACTTAAATGCTTGGAGTTGAGTAAAAAGGTTGCTTAACATGTGCTGTTGCACCAAATTTGAGGCAAAAAGTGAGCTGTGGATGTACCTAACACGATTAGAACTCGAAGAAAGCAAGTTAGTAAAAAAAAGAAATAAACAGCATCATCAGCTGGTACAGAATAAACACAGATTGATTTGATAGAACATCACTGTGTTGTAATAGATGGAGCATCAACAGTTCATGTTCATTTGCAGTAGAAGTTTCTGTGATTGAGCAACAAACATCAGGTAGAACCGTAGTCTTGGAGTTTAATCAAAGTGCAGTGTGATGTTTACATTGACAAATATCTGATTTCAGTTCCATCAAATCGAAATCCTATTGATTGTTTACCTCAGAGGAGAGGAATGAAGTCGGGGGAAAGAACTCTTCTGGTCAAAGTCCACAATTGCCATTCTCTTTCCCTTGTTCCCTATTGCAACTTTAACTCCATTGTTGATTAATCAAACCACCAACAAATGAGTAAGAACAAAGTCATGATTAATATATAATACAGCACCACTTCTCCATACCTCACAATTCTCTCTTCCTCCCTTCTTTCTACTCTTCAGCAATAAATTTTTTAACTTTCTGAATTGATCCTCTGTTCTGCGACATCATGAAGGGAATCAGCAACGCAAAGTTTGTTTTTTTACAGCCTTCGTCTCTCAACAAGCAGCAAGGAGGAGGAGGAAATGGCGCCGCCGCGCCTTCCATCTCCATTTTGGTCTCCCACCACCACCGGATTTGGCTTATCGCCTTCCTATCCTTCCTTTCCCTCGCCTCCCTGCTCACCCTCTTCACCACCGCCGCCGTCGCCGGTCCACGCGTGCTGCGATTCTCTTCCTCTGTTTCTGCCGAGGAACCCCCTGCCGAGGCGACGCCGGCGGAGGCGGCGCTCCCGGCGCTGGTTTTCGATGCGCTCGTCAATTATGCTGCTTCCTCCAACTCGAGCGGGAAGATGCGGGAGACTGACCTCCGCGCGATCGCCGGCGTGCTCCGCCGGCGATCGCCCTGCAACCTCCTCGTGTTCGGGTTGAGCCACGAGACGCCGCTGTGGCGGGCGATCAACGCCGGGGGCGCACCGTGTTCGTGGACGAGAACGAGTACTACATCGCGCACGTGGAGGGGCGCAACCCGGGGCTGGAGGGCTATGAGGTGTCCTACGCCACCAAGGTCGGCGACCTGCAGGAGCTCATCGCCGCCTCCCGCCAGATGCGCCGCGGGGAGTGCCGCCCGGTGCAGAATTTGCTCTTCTCCGACTGCCGCCTCGCCGTCAACGACCTCCCCAACCGGCTCTACGACGTCGCTTGGGATGTCGTCATCGTCGACGGGCCCAAGGGGTACGCCGCCCGCGATCCAGGGAGGATGGCGGCCATATTCACCGCAGCAGTCATGGCGAGGACCGTAGGCCGGCGAGGCGGCCAAGTGGACGTGTTGGTGCACGACTACAACCGCGAGGTGGAGAGGATCTGCAGCGCGGAGTTCCTCTGCGCGGAGAATCAAGTGGGCGGAACCACCACCCTCGGCCACTTCGTCATCCGTCGAGGCCCCGCCGACGATTTCTGCACCAACCGAACCACCGCCAGTTCCTCCTCTTCGCCGGCCGGCGGCAGCAAGGCAGGTCAACTGTAAAAACAAAGAAGGCGACATAATTATGAAAAAATAATAATAATATTTTTTTAGTATTTCTTTCTTTCTCTAATTTTTGATGTTTATTTTGATAATAATAAATAAACAACAAGCTGACGATCATGGATTAGACAATGATTCCACACAAAGTAATTCATGAAAGGATGATTAATAGATGAATATTAATTATGAAATTAAAATTTAATAAAATTAATATACTTATTCTCTTCCCAAGTTAATTATAATATTCGAATTAGTAATTTCGTAATTTATTTTTTTCATGATAACCTTAGAATGAATTAGCGGAGGGTTGAGTATGAACGAATCACTTTTTTCTCATTATTTTTACACTAAGCTACTTATTTAATTGAATATTTTATCAAGAAATAATAATAAAATAAATAAATAGATTTATTTATTTATTGATTTAAATTTTAAATTTTAATTTATTTAACCAAATCCCCTCTATTATTTCTCGCATACAACTAATGCAACCAAATTCCAATAATTGAGGGGAATATTGAGAATTAAGAAAAAGACATGGCCACAAGAATTATTTGTATATTTTTGTGCCATATCTTCGGAATGTGTGTTTTCAAAAATACTTTTTATTTTTAAAAAGTGAAAAAAAAAGTGAAATTACAATGGAAATTTGTTTTGTTTTGATTTAATTTATTTATTTGGTTTCGAGTCAAATAAGTTAGGTTGTCTATTCGGCGATGGTGCCTAAATTTATTAAGATCCTTTGAACTTAAGTGATGATTTTGAGTTGGTCCATTTCCTATATAATTTCTCACCTAAATGTGACAAATCATTCTCATGTGAACTTGACCTCTTCTTTCTCGGTTGGATTGTGCCTAAGTTCGGAAGTATTACTAGTCGTATCACATGTCTTGTTCTTTTGTGCTCGGAATAAATATCTATGGGTAGAGGATGAGGACAATTATTGAATGTCTGTTCGAGATTTGAGTAGACAATTGACTAGTACATAAGATATTATCATCATAAAATTTGAGTCCATTTTAATTATTAGTTACTGATCCCAGCCTAGTTCACGTGTAGCTCGGTCGGCCAACTTGGCAATACATAAGGATGGGTCAGGGCCACGAGATACAAGTAGATCAGTGTAACTGGCCGGGCCAGGGCCTAAGGCCCACTCGGGCTAAATCGCTCGACTGAGCGACCAGTCAGATGTACCCTGACTTGGTCCCACCTAAAACGCCTAATGTCCGACCTCGTCCGTCACCCGATGTGCATGCTACATTAGCCCCTAGCGAGGGATATCAACTGCCGAGCATAAGGTCGTCCGGGCAGCATCCATTTCACATTCAGTCGGCGCCTCCCTGTTCCTAACCACACGACCCTATGGTGAGTCAGATTGGCCCGATCTTGACTATCCTGTTGCAATCGGGGAGATATTGGTTGCGCAACCAGGTTTCACTTGGAGCGGCCGGTCGGCGCTTCGGCTCGGGGTTTCTCATTTTCCTACTGAGCACTCACTCTCTGACACTATACTGGCAGAAGTAGTACGAAAGTCGGCGCAAACCTGACGTCGTTCGTGTCCGAATCGCAAATATCCCGCTGACACAGTACCTCCTGATATACCCTGACACTTCGTACCATGACGACCTCTGCTCGTGTCAACTGGACGACGTCAGTCGGCAAGTTGACAGTGCCCATGATCCTATCCAGACAAAAGGGGCGGCAGGCGGCAAAAACTGTCGGCTCCCTTGGCTATATAAGGTCCTCCGCACGCAGGTACGCACGTTAGAGTTTTTTGGCTACAGTTCTTCAATTTTCGTTCCTTCCACCACCGGAGAATGACTTGATCGTTGAAGTACCTTGCCGAGGATTTTTCCTGGGTTGTTGACGGTTGTTTTCCTTACAGATCGAAGTCAACATTAGTGGTGCCCGGTCACCTGCTCTTGGGAGTCCAGCTTATTCTGACAGATCAGTTAGATTCCTATGCTCCTTTATATATTAGTTATTGTTCAAACGAATAGTCATCATGATTTACCTTATTTCGTATAACTTGGGCAGACTGTCATCTCTCAATACCGTGATTAACAATAGAAAAGGAATAAAAAAAATCGCAGGGTGCGTTTGGTTCAAGTTATCATACATAACCTCGATTATGTCATTACTAAGTAATCGTTATGGGGAATGAAACATAACCTGAAGTTGTTTAGTTCAATTTAATCAATAAAATTTGTTTGTTTGAGATAATAGTCTATAACCTAATATAATATTTACCTATTATTAGAATTGTTTAGAAATTTATTTATTTAGACTTAAGGGTGTCGACGTCGATCTCGGTGTCGTGTAGGAAGTCGATGTCCAGTGGGTAGTCGATGTCAACACGGCAAGATGTGCGACCGCGACGATCGGGTAGATCGCGGGCAGCGGTGTCGTCGCCGCGGATCACGGTGGTCGGGCGGCGATCAGCGTGTCGCGGCGGCAATCAGGTGGTCGGGCGGGGGTGGTCAGGTATGGTCGTCGACCTCGGGTGGTCGTCGGCGATGGTCGCAGCGATCGCGGGCAGTGGTCGTCGCGATAGTCTCGGTCGCCGGCGCTAGTCGGCGGGGCGCGGCGCGACGGTCGTTGTCAGTCGTCGGTCGCGATAATATCGGAAGTTAATAAATTGTAATGTTATTTTCGTCTTAAATTAAATATTGGAGGATAATTTTTGAAAGATAAGTTTCATAACTCCGGAATCAAGAAAAACCTTACTTTTCTAAGGTTTTCCGATTCCTGGTTGCATGCCCCTTTTACTGACATATCGGACATCGATCATTACTTGAGAATCGCTGATTATATAAACCAAACAAGATTTTTTATGCACCAACGGAGTGGATTTGGTTGAGGCCGCTTACATTAACGTGATCAATCTTGGAGGCTTGATTATATCAAAAAGACAAAACTGATAAGTACGAATAGATTCCTCAAGTGATTTGTAAATTTTTTTATTGTTGGATCCCGAGACTAAATAATAAGAAAATAATATACACGATGAAAAAAAACAATTCGCTAACTTTTATACATAGCTTATAGGAAATTTATGTATCTATCATATGATTTAGACTAGGTTGAATTATGAATAATATAATTGAATTTGAAATATAATTAGATTTGGAATAATATCATTCAGATTATACATTATAGATCTTATAATTCAAATTATAAAATTTTAATTAATTTTTATAATTCAGATTATATTAGTTTTAAAATTATACTGAATAAAATAATTAATCTTATAAAATAATCTTGATTACATTTCAAGTTAATTACCCCTCATCAAACATAGCAGTTATAAAAATAAAATAAAATTATTATCCATATAATATATTCAAAACATTAATAATCAATTATTTGTTTAAAAATATAATATTTACTTCTACATTATTATTTTAAGTTTTTAATATTGAATTCTCATTTTGATAAATCCGCCAGTTAAATCAAATTAATAGAATTCGAAGTTCGGAAGTTTGATATATTTGATTTTTTTTTAAAATCTAATTATTTTTATTTATTGAATCTCAATTTTAAAATTTAAAAATCAATTAAATCGATTAAATCCAACAATATCAATCAATTGATGTTGTTGGATCATTATTTTTTTTAAAAAAAAATCTTTGAATATTGATACTCGATGTTACACATTAATCACTGCTAAAAAAAATTTATTGATTAGGTAAACCAACGAAATTAATTGATTTTTTAAATTTATTTTACTGATTTTTATTATAAAAATTTAGTCGATTTGATTTATTAATTTTTTAAAATTTATTCGATTTCAGATCTTAATAAAATATTTTCAATTTGATCCACTACTTTTATTAATACCAATTGACTTATTTGAGTGGATGAACAAAGATTCAATTTTCACTTAAACAATTAGCAATTCTTACTAAAATATAATTAAAAATCATATCAACTTATATATTTAAATAATATAAGAGATATTTTTATAAATTTATAATACAATTCATTTTTATCAAATTATAATTTGAACGTTTAAATTCTTGTCCCAAAAAAAATTCTAAAATTTTCAGCTTTTAAAAAAGATTTTCCTTTAATTTTTGAAATTATAAAAAAAATAAACTTCTTTTTTTAAAAAAATACAATAAATTATTAAAATTAAAATTTTAATAATTACAGTACCTAATTAAAACAATGTTCGTGAGTAGTGCGGTATTGATTTTGGGACTAGGGTTCACCCGACGTCGCTCGCTTTTCCCACGATCACCTTGTTCCTCAGACCAGCTGCTCGGCCCTGGGCGCCGACGCTCGAGGTTCCCTTTCTTTTCTTTTTCTCGTTTTCAATTCATGCATGTGAATTGTAATTTCAATTTGCTTTGCCGTATCGTTTGCTATGCTATTCTCTTTGAATCATATTTTGGAATATTCACTTTCGATACAATTTTGTGATGATTTAGTTCTCCTGGGATCTCTTAATCACAAATATGAAATCGATTTTGCGTTTGAGATATTAGTTTTTGTGAGATGGATTATTCATGGCTTGTTGAGGGTGTCCAGCTAATTAATATCTTTCTTGTATCTTCCATATGTTGTTGATATGAGAAAGAGATCCGAATTTGTCCATTGAAGATCTTGCTGGCATTCTTTGCCAAAGTAACAGGCGACTACCCCCATCTATGTTAAGGATGTGTGAATAGGTGGCATGTGCCTTCAATAGAATGGCCATCAAGGGCTAATGACAGTGAGGGTATAACTTAGAAACTACTAAAGGCATACACATGCTGAGAAGATTATAACAACCGTAGATACCGATGATTATTTGTTTCTCTACCTCCTTATTTTCAATCAGACAACATAGTTTTCAAGTAAAAATTTGATAGGAAAGAAAGTTACATTTGTTTTTTTCCCCTCAGCTGAGAACAACAAATGAGGTGTATGAAACTTGCTAATGACATTGATAATAGAAGCCATTGGGGAACCTTGTTAGCTTTATATGTTAAATTAATCTGATTATCTTCTTGGTTAGATTTACCACTTGTTTCCATTTTGTTCTTACTGGTATCCAAATTCCTCTATTTAAATATAAACTGCTTCTGTTAGAACACATCAGTAGAAGTTAATTGCTTTTGCTTTCTATTAGGCTGCCATATGGTAATTAAAATTAATGCCATTTGTTTCCTTGACGAGTGGATTAGGTGGGGAATATCATTGAAACCAGATACTTATTCTCTTTTAGTAAAGTAAATATGAAGAAGTCATCAATTTAGTAGTTAAATGCATAGCCATTCAATGTAAATGCACATTGAGATTTCTGTTCGAAGAATGCCATCTTTTATGCTATAATATTATGCTCATTTTTTTTTTATTCTTTGTATTTTGAACAGCCCAAAATGTCTTTTCTATCATCTTTCTTTTTTGTCTTCTCCATTTTGCGAACTTGTTTGCTTTTCAGTCTTGAATAAGCAAGGTTATTATTTTCAAAGAAATGCCTAAGATAAAGACTAGCCGGGTTAGATATCCAGAAGGATGGGAGCTTATTGAGCCTACTCTTCGAGAACTTGAGGCTAAGATGCGGGAAGGTAGTAAATCACTCCGGATAATTCAACTTCTGCTTATGCTGAATGATTGTGCAAACTGTGACGTTATCTATTTTCATTTGTGGAATTCCTTTGATTTGTAGCTGAAAATGACCCACATGATGGGAAGAGGAAGTGTGAAGCTCTTTGGCCTATTTTTCGGATTGCTCATCAGAAAGCAGGTACATATATGACCTTTACCATCGGAGAAAGGAAATTTCAAAGGAATTGTATGAATTCTGTTTAGACCAGGGTCATGCAGATCGTAATCTGATTGCAAAGTGGAAAAAGGTTGGCATTGCTCTTTATTTTCTTGATTTGTGGCTACTTGTGTGGCATCCTTTGCTTAGATATTCTTTATGCTTGAAACATATTGTTTTGTGTTTTTTTTCTTGTTTTTTTTCATATCCTTTAGATTCATATTCAAATTAGTTGCATAACAAGAAGAGATATCTTATGCATATGGCAAAGAAGCTACGAAACTGAACACATTTCCTCAAGTAGGATAAACGTGTATATTTGAACACAATGGCTATGAAGTTGGTTAAAAACTCAGCAAAGTTCATTGCAGAGTCCTTTGATCATTAGTTTTTATCATGAACCCTATGCGGTCAAAGGAGAGTCTGCTGCAGTATGTAAAATGCAAAGGTTTTCGGACCTATTCCTGAAATCTTATGCAGAAGCAATTATCAAGATTCTAACCAAGTGACGCCATGTTAGTATCTTCTTGATTTTTCTTCTCGATTCAGATTGTTCACAGCTACAAACAATGTAGTGATAGCCTGTAGACATTGTGGCTGTTTTAGCTCACTAGTTTTGTGCTGTTTTTATGCCCCTTTAGTAGGTTAGTCTATGTTCATCCTATTTGGAGGAATAAAGTTTATTTACCTTTTGACATATCAAAAAAAATTCCCTAATATTTCAAGATTCCTCAGGAAAGTGTGTCCAAAAGCTGAAATGAGTAGCATATCATTCATGACTAATTACTTTGCACTTTTTTTTACAAAAAAAAACAAAGGGAATTTTTTTAGCAATCATGGTAAAGTGATATTTGATACATTTGCTAATGAATAACTTTTGCTCTCTCTTTTCATCTAATTTCATTTTGGATTTTGTTTTGTTCCCTGCATCTATCCTTTTTACTAACCTCGGTCCATGCCTATGTTCTAAATTTTCTCCTTATTTCGACTCTTACAGCCTGGGTATGAACGCCTTTGTTGCCTCCGTTGCATCCAGACGCGAGACCATAACTTCGCAACCACTTGCGTATGCCGGGTGCCCAAACACCTGAGAGAAGAAAAGGTGATAGAATGTGTTCACTGTGGATGCAGGGGCTGCGCCAGCGGAGATTAAGCTCGGGAAAAAGCTTTGCATATTCTGGTACACTCCAATGTTTCTTGAATCTATTTGAACATCAAGACAGCTTATTGTATCATAGCAGCTCACATAACATTGCCTCAGTAGCATGCTTAATCGATATTTGCATATTGACATCAGGAGCATGCTTAATGGATATTTGCGTATTGACATCAGGAGTTGCAACCTAATAACAGAGTAATCATGTATAATTTGATTTCTATTTCTTAATCAGCTCGTTTCATGTCAGCTTCTGAATGATCATTTACAAAAATATAGTCATTTATATCCATGTTGCTTGTGTAATTAGTTATATGCCATGGCACTCTGTTAATTCAAGTACCTCTCCACATATTTTGCAAGGCTAAAGAATGACCAGAATTGTGAAATAAAACAAAACAAAAATACAACTATACATCCCAGCCATCTTCTCTAGCTCCAAAACTCCATTTGTTGGCAGCCAAATCTCCATACAACTCTCTGAACTTTGTGAGGCATTCACTTCGCACCCGGTAGTGTGCCTGAGTGTCCTTGCTAATTGCAACTCCTGAGAATTTCGATGTGTCTATCGCCCATGAAGGTCTTACATACTCTACTGTCTTCCTCGATGAACTTGCATTCGCATACAAGAAGTTCATCAGCACGTCCTCGCAGTTGAAGAACTGGTCGACGATATCCCTTCCAATCTTTGCCTCTTTGCTCCAATACCTTTCGAATGCCAGTTTATGATCCATGAATGCAGCTCCTGTCAGTATCATGTTGTAGCCTCCGCGACTTCGCGCATACTTCTCATCGTGATAACTTAAGGGTGTACCCTCTGCTAGCCGAGGGTAGAATCCCACGATTCTATCTGGACGATCTCGCCAGACCTTGAATCCACGCTCTACATCGTCGCAAGTCATCATGATATCATCATCGAGTTCGAGAATTGCTCGAGTCTTTATCGAAGGGTCTTTGTTGAACCTGTTGTTCAAAGAGTTTGTCTTCTCCACTCGAATCTTGACGGGCACTGCAGAGTCGAACTCGCTAACATTTGGAGGTTGGCCTTTGTTCCATACCACCAAGATTTCTCCCACTGAGGTGCATCTAGAGTAATGCTTGATATACATCTTCAGATTCCACAGCCGGGCATCATAGGTCATTGTAATAAGGGTGAACTGAGAGTAGTGTCCCTTCACCGCGTAAGCCTCGTCGACGCCATTTCCTCCATAAACATAATGTGTGCCGATACAAGTTAACGTAACCGCAGCAAGAAGTATGACAACTACAAGGAATCGGCCAGCACAATTGTTGGCTCTAACTCTTTCTTTAAGAGCATAAGCAATTCTGTTCATTTGGCCAAGCAAACTCCTGAGCTTAGCATAGACTTGAAGATCTTGTCGTTGCGCTCCCGTAAAGTTGCTTCGCTTCCTCGAGAGAGGAAGGCATCGGTGGAACGGCAAAACACATCTGATCACACTTAGAATCCACCCTATCAGTACAACCAGTGCAAGAGCAGTGCCGAATGCTGTGTATCCTACAACAAGCCTGCGAACAGCATCGCCGGAAGGTACTCGATCGCCATCCATCATTGCAATCCAATGATCTGCCTTAAGCTGTTGAACATCTAGGTGATGGTAACGAGCACCGTTCCAGGCGTTACGGCCTTTTCGGGGCTCATCAACTCCAAGTGGAACTTCAACTTCTTCATACATCTCTTTGGTAAGTATTTCGACTTTGAAAAGGCGAACACGACGTCCATATGTACCACCGCAATCTTGTCCCGGGCGATACAGATGGCCATTGTATGCGAATGGCCTACCGGCATTCCGGGCACCTAAGCTCTTGTCCATGTTGTGAACTGGATTTTGTTTGTGAGGCAGCCAAGGTCCAAGAGGAGAGCTACTGTACCAAATCTCAAGCTCTCCATTCTTTTTGGCACCATGAGCACTGAAATCTGACCCGAAAAGCCAGAAGTAACCGCCGAAGTTTACGATGAACGAATCTACAAGAGGCTTCTTAAGAATGACCACCTCCAATTCCCACTTTAGAGGGAACTCAACAGCCCGGTAGAGCCGGAGATCACCTTTCTTACTGCCTTCAGGCATCATGTAAATCTGCAGAGTCGAAAAGTAGAAGATCAGAAGGTGTCAAGAGCTATGAAAGGTGCCAATAAAAGTGGCATTTTTCTGATTTAAATCTTACATGGTCCTGGTAATTGAAGACATATGGATAAGAAAGATGCCACTCCTCATCCAAAGCAATGCCTAAATGGTTCCATGTCGCACCATTGTCCTTGCTCACAGCAACTCCAATGTCTCCTTGCAAAGTGATGGAGTTCTTGGTCTCAAAAAACAAATACAAATCGGCTCCCTGAAGGAAACATTGTCGATCACAATATTTCAGCAATGAAATGCTATACTTTTTTTTTTTGAAAAAAAACTCCTTTATCCAAATCAAGCACTCAATTTATTGGCTTGCAACTAGAATCAAAGCTCAATTGATCTGAGAGATCATCACTTGTTCTCAAAACCTCGATTCAAATCTCCAACTCACTGACCTGGATAAAGAGGAACGGATCGGCTACGAAGTTGCTGGGAAAGCCGGCATCTGAAGCCGTAGCGCAAGTCACCACCGGATTCGCCACCGGCCACGCCGCGCTCGCGTTCCTCCAAACACCCCACTGCTCGATTCGATCCGAACAACCACCGAAAGTCAGTCAAAACCAGGAAGAAAAGTCAAACTCAAATCGAAAATCCGAAGTAGAAGAGCCTACGGATTCTATGGGTTTGAGGGAAAGGGGAGATTCGCCGTAGAAGACGCCGACGGACCAGGATCCCTCACCGTCGGGGCGGCAGCCGAGGGAGGAGGCAGCGGAAACGGGGAGGGGTTTGGGGAAGGGGGAGAAGGTGATCCAGGCGAAGAGGACGGCGGTGGATCCGAGGAGAAGGGAGGCCGAGACAGCGAAGACGAAAGCGGCGGAGCGGCGACTGCATCGCGGAAGCCAATTCCAGCACCGTGGCGGAGTTGCCATCGCCGTCCGTAGTCTGGCTCTTGACGGAGAGAGAGGGGTAGGATTTTTTAAATGAGACGTGGAAGAATCAAATTCAAATATTTAATTTCTATATTTTTAAGGGTATAATTGACAAAATGGCTTTGGCGGCGGCGTGGGTTGGAATTAATTTTGCCCCCGCGCTTCTTTCTTCATCCCAAGTCGTTCATATCCAACGGTTGACTTGACTTCCGAATTTGATGATTTTAAAAAACAATAAAAAATGATAAATGTGAATTTACAACGTAAAACTCAACGTGAATAATATGTCGGTCTACATTATAATAATTCTTGACGGATTTATCATGCCCCCTAGAATATAGTTTCGTTCGAGATAACGGTCGAAGGCCACCGAAGATATCCGATCGATGATTAAAAATGTACACGAAAAATGACACATCATTTACGAATTTCACGTTATCCGTTGTAGCTCTAAAATATATATATATATTGTCATTAGATTTAGTTTACATAATTGAAACCCGACTCTTCGTCAATCGTGACACTTGGGAAAATTAAATAAATTTTTATTTAATTTGACAATTCTATTTGAGATATATTATTATGTCACTTTATTGCTATTATGGTTTATTGTGTTCCTTCCCTATTAGGATAAATATTAAAACCATAATAAATTTGGTTGTTATTTGGAATAGAAATATTATTGCTTAAAAATAAATTATTATTTTTGGTTGATATGATTTTTGTTTTAATTTCAAACCGAAACTAATTAATATTGTCAATTCAGTTTGAAATTTAGCTGGAAGGATTTCATTAACTTCGATTTCGCGTAAGGAGAAATGATATGCAGTAGGAAAGAAAGACACGGAAGTTTAATGAATGAGTCGTCACATCTAGCAACAAAGCATTGCTTAGCGATTTTCTCAGCCACGAGCGGGGCGGAGCCGCCGAAGAAGATAACGAGAATAACGAGAACGAAGGATTCCAGAAGAGTCCTTGGACTCAATCCAATTATTAATAATAAATTTTATTGTAATGTTTCATTCGACGGGAGGGTGTTTTGGGTATTATCTGAGTTTTTTTTTCCAATAACGTCATCCAATCCAGAAAGATTTGATACGTTTATTTTTTATTTTTATTTTTCGTAAAAAATATATTTAATTTATATTTTTCAAACTTATTTTTAAGAAAATTTTAATGGAGATTTTGAGTTCGAATTTTGGGGAAAGTAAAAATTCACTGGCTAGGGGTGGAAAGTTCTTGTGAGTAACGGCACGGTCGACGGTCGACGACCAAAGAGGCCAGATTGTTAGGCCACCAAAAATAGAATTTGGTCGTCTAAGGAGCCGAAGGGTCGGGTCGACGGGCCGGGTCATTACATTTTCAATGTTCAACTTCAATGAGATTCTAGCGAGATCAGAAATGATAAACCAAAACCAAATCCAACGTGCTGGGATCCTCCAATCCACATTTGTTTTTACTTATTTTCCAACAGGTTTAAAAGTTTTACTATAAAAAAGAGTTGACGAGATAGATTGTTACGACCTTACACTGTTATTGAGATTAGTCTTCAATATAATTTAAATTCATGATAGTGAATTGAAATTTCAATATCATTTGTTGTTAAAGTGATATTCTCTTGAATCCTATCTTAGGACATTTCGGTTGATTCACTTTTGAGATAATTTTGTGATGATTTGATTCCGATGCATAGGGGTGAGAAAAATAGTGAAAATTTTGATATATCGTAACTATCATATCGATATATATTGAACATATCGATATTAAATAATCAAAAATTTCAATACAGTATAATATCATACCGAACTTTTCGATATAGATATAGGCATAATATTTAATATTTATTGATATTTTGATATATATGAAATATCAAATAAATTTTTTTATAAATTATTTATTTTTTAATTAGGGTTTGAAAGTTACATTGAACTTTAATCTTAAACAATTAAATCACATTGAAAATACAATTTTTTTCGTTTATAATTTTAATATAGATGGTATTATACTGAAATTTTTAATACAAACTGCCAGTATATCGTTAAAAATTTGATATATTAAAATTTCGATATCAATATATATTTTTTTTATACCAAAAATTTTAATATGATATAAATTTATATAAAAAATTTAATATACCATACCGATATTCTCGTTGAGGGTTTTAGGTGATTAAAAGTTTTTCTTATATCTTGAATATGTTGTTGATATTGGTGGATCTGAAAGAAATCTTTCATTAGAAGGAAAGAGAGAAGGGCAAGCTTTTAAATGGGACGTGGATGCATCCCTATAATTTCCATATGTTAAGGATGTAATAGACAAATTGCTGTATTGGGGGTGGTGATTGGAAATATTTTTGTTTTCATTCAGATTCTTCATACCGTGGAGGTTTTTTTTCTCTCACCCTTTTATCCGTTATATTTCTTGTTCAAATTTGTTTTCTTGCTCCAATGACCACCTTCACAGGGATTAAAGTAGTTTCTATACCGGGAACATAAATTATATTTGGGGTAAAACGATTGATATTTGACAATATTTTCAATGTTTATCATCATTGCATGAATAAAGAATGAATTTATTGTTTAGTTTCTTTCCTATCTTTGTGAAATACCTGAAGTAAAAAAATGAAGCACGAGCACAATGTTGAGCCATAACAGTTTGTCGAATGAGACGCGCGATGACTCATTAACATCGAGCTGCCCGGTATTTAGGTACTGGTTCTTACCAGATGATACGCTGACATTTACAGATTGAGAACCTGCAAATAGAAGCTTAGCTTTGCTCCAAAAGAGATCATATCCAACAACAAGACTTTGTAGGTGATGGATCTTACAATCATAGTTCGTCCAACCCATTCGCTGATTCGCGATATCGTAAACAAATATCTTGTCCTTCAGAATGATGTCTGCGGAGAAGCATTGTTTGAATTAGCTGAAGAGAATATTTTAAAACACTGAACCAGTTTTGTAGATGAATGCCGAGCAGATTGTAGTAGCATTGATGGCAATAAGAATCCGATGGAAGTGTAGTGTGTGATAAATGCACAAACTGTCTTACTCGAGGAGCCTCTAAAACCAAATGAACGCACGAGAAATCCATGCTACATAGACAACACAACAAAGGTGTAGATTGCAAACCTCCAAGTATTGTAATTCCTAAACCATGGTTCTTCTGCCAGCCAATACACCATATGGTAGAATCATCCTGCACATGAGTAATACAATGATTACATAGATAATCTTCGAGTTTTGTCTGTGATCGATTAAGCTCAAAGAATAACTTACAACATAACCTTGTTGAAGAAGGTAGTCTTCAGGCTTTAATGGCATGGATGCACCGCCTTTAAAGTTCAATGATACGGAAGGAAATGATTCATCCATACTGCATATTCAGAGATGCATTAGACAGACTAATATCTTGTAGATAAAGTGCTCAAAAGATGAAAAAAAAAAGTCCCTTTTTCAATAGGAAAAACCTGCCAGTCGTAATGAAACACTCATTTCCTTTTAAGGGAACTGACCGCACAGATGGCGAAAGTGAAGCTATTATCTGCATATAGGATAAGTACTATTAGACCAAAATATGATGGTATAAACAGATAATGGGATACTTTAAACCATGCTGATTTTTTGGCTTAGTTTCTTGTATACAAGGATATCAAGTTTTACTTACTGCATTAACAAAGGGATCATAAGCTTGCTCTGCAAGGTAAGCTAATGTGGTCCCGGAGTCAATGATGGTTCCATGTGTTTTTGATACTTCGAACACTGATGGGCTAATTGATAGTGTTTTCCCATTGACAGCAATACTCTCTAGATGTAAGTTGTAATGAGATCTGGAATTCAAACCAAGGCACTAAATAACTCCATAGTTCTAAAACAAGCATAAGAGAAAACAACTTGCAGTAAGGATACAAAATATTTGTGACCAATTAAAGAAGAAACCTAATATCAATGCATTTTTTGAGGAAAATAGAGTATGCAAATAAGGGAGTTAAAACATTAGCTAATCTATGTAAGCTGAGAAAAGACCATTAGGCAAAGTGCTTGTCATGAAAACTTTTGATTATTAACTCGCACCGAATCATTCACCATCAACTAGGAAACAACCTGTCATTATCAGATTTTAGTTAATGAATCACAAGAATAAACTTTAATTCTCATTGTATAAGAAGCCTTAGACTGAACCATGTAAATTACTTTTTGTATTTGTGTTGGTCTGCTAAGAGAATCGAAGATCCCATCATGTGGGCTTGTGGTGAGTGGTGAAGGTTATGCTCCCATATTCTAGAGGAGTCTGATTTGAATCACAAGTGTGCAGTTTGACATGATGGATTTTAGAAGTGGTGTTAAGACCCTTACAGCAGTCTCCAAAGCCACCAAGTGGTATCAGAGACATTTGTGATCCTAACAAAATCTAAATCAAATAATGAGTCCACACCAATCTAAACAAAGATATAAAACCACAAAACCTATGTGATTGGCTAATACTTTCCGCCATTACTCAATGAATTATACTTCCATCTCTCCGGTACACATAATTTTTACTCATAATCCCTTGCTACAGAAGCAGGCCTAAAAAGACTCCAGAAATGTAAGTAAACCAGCATCACTAGTTGTCTTGTGGTAACAATCAACAGTGGAAATTGACTAATACAAAGTCTTTATCTACATTTCATAATTACATAACAAACCATAGAGTTCCATGTTAAGCTCTCTAAATGCAATTGAAGCTATATTGTCTTACACATGTAGAATATCCCAATAAGAAGATTCCAAAGGGACAAAGATCTAGGATAGAAGAAATATGAATTACACAAATGTTATTTCTGATCAGAAAGGAAAATTTGAAACAATTTGGGGAACTACTAGAAAAACATAGTTCTGGAAAATAAATATAATCATCCAAGATCCTATAGCAAGTTCAAATCACGAGCAGAATTAGGTCGACAATATACTTGTTCATTGACCCCATAGAATTTGCATCAAAGAGACTTACTGTGATGGAACAAGAGGGGTATAGACAATACCCGGTTCGATAATTTCTCCAAGAACCAATATGCCTCCGCCATTATCAGATCCCTTCAAACAATGAGAGAATACTCTAGGAGTCACACCTATAGAGGACAGCTGCGAGATGACAGATAATTGATACTGTCCAAATCCAAAAATCCCATCAACTGCCCTGTCTGCCTTGGTCAAGTCTCCAGTCTGAGAGTTGCTACATCTGAGCACAAGAACATGTCAAATTATAAATTCATCCAAGTTGAATCAGCATTTTCCAGCTTCCAAGTATTAGCCAAAGCTTTAATTTTGATCCTATAATTACATACACCTTGCCTACTCGATCCAACTGGCTACTGTTGATTTTAGAGTCTGAACCATGCTATCCAAAACCCAAAGGCAGGACCTGAAATTTTCAGGGAGATGCCATCGAAGTTCATATTCTTCTTTGACATACTTGAATGCTTGTTTAGTTACTCAGAAACTAAACAATTTAGTATAGAAACAGTGAACCAACTTCTCCTCAGTATTTAAACCCCAAAAAACTCAACAAAAAAAAGGCATTGTAATTTTTTTTTTCATTTGAGTTGATTAACTTCATACAAAAATTGTGAAAAATTTTGGGCAATAATGAATTATAAAAAGATCAAATCTTAAAAACTATCGTTACCCAAACATAATGGTAGCTGAGGAATTCACTGTCTGCTGGTTTCCCATAACTGACTCAAAATACATGGTATCAGATACATAATATCCAGAAGTGCCACTCCCATCACCATACTGGAAAGAGTAACTGCAAGGGGAGTTTGAAGAACTAGAAGTAGAGCACAATGTTTCCCCATTTTGGAGGCCCGAGGTGCACCTATCATCAGAGCAACTGATTTGTGATGATGTGAAAGAAGTTTCAGGATTGAAGTACTCAAGCTGGATCTACAATGAGCAAATAATAACTTATGCAATTAGACTTCATTGAAGCTCTAAAAGGAATTGCCTTTTAAGTCTCAGAGAGTATCATCCATCAAATAAGAACAATTTCAGGAGTCATAGATTGATTTGTCTCACTGATTGAGGGAGTTCAAAATTTAGAAAAGAGAAGAGTTCTCACGCTCAACCCACTGGATGTAGGGCATCCATTGCATGGATTGCACGCCACCCACAAGATATCACTTCCTGTATCAATCTGAACATAGAATTCTTTTGAGGGGTTCCCCAATTGGACACGAGTATAATAAAGTCTGTCATTACAAATTCAGAATCAGAAATTTCTAAGTGCATTAAAAAGGATAAAAAGCAAAAATGAAAGACCAAACGAAAAAGGTAGATGATAGCATAGAGCCTCTATAAGTAATCCCTGCAGTTGTGCGACAGAAAAGTCAAGGTTTGCACGAAGAGAAAAAAAGGTGGAGAAAAAAACTCAAAAAAGTCACTTTTTTTTAGTGAAATAGATGAAAAAAATCTCCAACCGACGCAAGAAAGGGAAGAGGATACCCGACGGCGAAAGGATTGGCGACGCCCCAAAGGGGGAAATTCACCACCCCGACGGAGGACGACTGCAGAAGCGACCGGCCGGCGTGCCGGGCCCGGTCCCGCGACCGGAGGTGCTCCAGCCCAATGCCTTTCGTTGGTAGCGCCCTCTCCAGCCTCAGCTTCGGCGGGAGAATCCAGTCGCCGGCCTTATCAGAGGAGACATGATCTAGCAAGCAGACCGCCCAGATCGCGAGCAATAGCATCAACGGAGGCCCCCACATCTCCCGATCAACCAACCACTCTTCTTCCTCCTCGCAAAGGCTTCACTTTTCGTCTTGCTTCCTATAAAAGGAGTTGCAATCGAAGAGTTTATAGAGGAAGCGAAGTAGATGAGAAGAGGAAGAGGAAGAGAAAGGGATTGCGTGAGGCTGCGATGCCATTTACATGCTCCTACTCTTCCTCTTCCTCTCTCTCTCTCGCTCTCTCTTTCGAGCTCCATCTGCTTCGCTTTCTTGTGGATGACGAATCTGGTGACTTGTGGAGATGTTATTCGCTGCCATAGAATAGAATCCTGTATGCTGTACACGCGGACTCAATTAACTATTATCAGAATCCTCATTTTGCCCCCAAAATATTTTCCTTCTTGTTCAAATACTTACAAAATAATCAAAATACACTGAAATTTTCAAACTTAATTCGATTATTTGTTACCCATAAATACAAATAAAAACACAAATCAAATGTTAGATGAGTGTTGAGAAGGTTTCTATTAGATATACTGATACATGAATATTATCATTTTGAGATCGGAGATTAATATTATGTTTACCTAAAAGAGTGGATGATGAATGGATTAAATAAACTTAGGGGCATGGGAAGAGAATGGAAAGGAAAAGAAATATTTTCTTTTGCATGCTTGTTTATCATGATTGAGGAAGGTGGGTACATGCGGTGTAATTTTATTAATGCAAAAGGGTACATGCGTCATTTTTTTTGATATATGGTGTAATTTTATGAGTTAAAAAGGGTACATGCGTTATTTTTTTTTGGTTTATGATGTAATTTTGTAAATGAAAAGGGGTACATGCGTCATTTTTTTATTCATCCGCTGCTTTCCGTCCGATTTTGAGATGATCGATTTTGGCTCCAAAACTATCCGCGGATGGATTATATTTCTCTTCCCTCTTTAAATTTTAATGAAGTAAACAATGAAAAGATTTCCACTGCGGAAACTTTTCCTTAGTTTTAGTTTCCGCTCTCCCAAGTAAACAGAGCATAAAATCTGACAAACTCAGTATGTCCGTCTTCTTCACGTGCTAGTCACAGCATTCGAGTTAGTAATCTTCATGATCTACCTTCTCAATGGTGACCTTGAGATGGAGGAGATAAGTTTGATCAAACTTTCATGATAAGTAATAATTTATTTGATTTAAATTTAATCTGTTTGGTTATTAACCCATAGTTTGATATGGAGATCCATTGTATATAGTTGGCATTCCACGAGGATGTTTATATGTAGGGTGTGGGCCTATATGTAGTGAAGAGTGTGTGCCCAATTTAAGCACCATGTGTATATGTTCTTCTCATCATATCTCTATGAGCACCCATTCTTCATACCGAGTGCACAGTACTCTTCCCGGGAGCTCCAAGAGAGGTCCACACATGCCTTGTATGATGCTTTATAAATTCCATCATGATTAGTTCTTGAGCTGTATGTGGTATTCATCATTATTGGACTTGCTATCTACTAATTTGATTCTTAGGGATAGTGTAATCAATGGTTCTTCTGTCATCTTATTTTCACTCCCTAATTTAAGCAGATGTATGATGTGTTCCCTTGCCTTCAGAAGCTTCTCAGCATCAAACTCTATGCTATTTTATTAATTGCTTCATCAGTGAGCACCAGCATAATTACTAATCCTCAATATATAAAGGCTAAAAAAGATTAGTATCCTATGCACATAACTTTGCCCCCCACTTCCAGTTGGGCTTGCAATATTAAAAGAGAACCGAGCACCAAGAATCTCATCATGTTTCCCTATTTTAATTGTGGCAACAAACAGTAGACTAATTGTCTAGTAATAAGTGGAACAATTTATTGATTAAGCAAGCCAACACCATTGACTAAAAGGCACACAGAAGCAGCTATCTTGAAGTAAGTAGCATTTCTTACTGTCCATACATAAAGGCGATGAACAAACTAGTTTGATAAAAAAAAAACATAATGAACAGACTTGATTATACTTGAGAAATAGGTAAGCACACATGCAGATGTCTTGATCCGAATCCAGAGGGAAATTTGCCTTTTGTCATTTTACTTGGTGGAGCAAATCTTTAGCTTCTGTTCTTGCGCTTCTCCATGGCTCTTGGTGCTGCAACAGGAGAGAACAAAATTAAGCTCCTCGGACATGTTGAACGTGTTTGGAGAGTTATAAGAAGATACTGACCAATTCCAATGGCTTCTGATCCCTTCATGATACGCAAACGTTTGCACGAGTCAACAAACATCCTGGAACATAATGTTTCGAGATAAAGTAAATGTCAGTGTGAATTTCTTAAACGCAATGCGAAAGTCGGTGAAGGCAACTTACTCCCATGGAACATCACCGACAAGCATCCAGTCTCCATCCTTGTCTTCAAAGGTTGGTACATACTCAGATCCATTCAGTAGATCCATCACCTTGCTCTCATTCATGTAGTCCCTCCCACTGATTCCCTGAGAGATGCTGTTTTCTGATACATGGGCAAAAATATCAAAATTTTGATTTAACTCAACTGTTTTTCAGACACACAAAATGCATTGACCGTGAGATTGGTCTCAGAAAATTATGAACAAATACATTGGATCCTCTATTAAAGTTTAAGCTTTTGAGATTATAGTGAATCAATTAGCACCAGAATTGAACCAACCCATTATTTATTCTGCAGTTATCTGATATATATTTCTGATCACAGATCATCTATGTAAGTATAGAACCTTAACCTAAATGAGGATGATGCATCTACCATGAAGTTTCAGCACACAATCCTAGAGTAAGAGGGTCGTCGGGCAAGAAAATATTATAGCTAGCCACCGAGCTAAGTCCAATCATGGCAAACAGTATGGGGGGAGTACCAAACATGAGTTGGCCTACATGATTCTGTGCGCTGGTATGGCTACAGAGTTAGCCACCAATTAAACAGATTCCCGAACCATCTCATGTGGGGCACAATGTGCACTCCTCTCACATGGCTTGTCCCAAGTTAAAAACTCCTTGATGGCGATTGCCCAATTAAGATAATTAAGGCGTACCCTACTGCATGCATGCATACCAGTGCTGGTGGTGAAGGAGCTGAACATCTTCTGCAAGGCAATGGAAAGCTCTTGGTAGCTCTTGTACATCTTTAGGTCCACCTTGCGCAGGTACGGCGCACCATCCATGCTCACCTTCACAAAGGCGGCCGGAGAGTTGCCGAACTTTTCGCTGTCATCCTTGCTGTTGCCGGCCCGCTTCTCAGAGTGAACAGAGAGGATGTTCTTCCTGAAAGATCTCACTGGCGGCCAACCTACAACCTGTGCCCTGGTGCATAAATATATTCTCATAATGTTAGATCCAAACTGACGTAAAATTTTGGTGATCATACATATCAAATGTCTGTGAATTTGCTACTGAAAACAGAGAACATAAATTTTTTGTTTATATCTGAAATAAAACTTTTGTTTAAGATATTAGGTTCGCCAACTTTCTATTTGAAGTGAACGCGTGCAACCAAAAATCCAACTAATTATGTGTCTGAATTTAGAAATAAACCTTGTTGTTAGTGAAGTTAGAATACGATGACAACATGTTTACTTGAACGATATAAAGTTTCTAACTCGAGCAAAGGCATCTGAAAAGAAAAGGAAATTTCTTTCATCCAAAGGAAAAAAATGCCAACAAATTTCTATAAATGAGGATTTGTGCGCAGGCATGAGACAAATCTCCAACTCCAAGGGAAGAAATAAATAATTCTAAGAAACTGCTAAATGATTCGAATCAAAACATAAAAAAATGCAGCAAATCATATTCCGAAAAGCATGAAAAATTACACAGAGAGACTTTAATTGATTGGGCGAAAAAAGCATTAACTATGACACAAAATTGAAGCTAATTGACGGAGAACCAAACGTACTTGGAAGCAGGCGGCTTTTCCGGGTCGACGCAACCGCCACAAGACGCAATGTTCACAAGGCTCGGCGTCTTCTTCATCATATTGTCGGCAGATTGCATGGACGCCGTCGATTCCTTCGCATCCGTCGGAGTCTGAAGCTGAAGCTTCAGATCAATGGTCTCCTCGAATCCCCTCTTCTTCGCGCCCTCGCCTTCCCCTCCGCCGCCGCCCCCGCAGAGCAAGCCCAGTCCCAGACGCAGCTCCGTCTCCTCCAACCCCAATCCACTCGCCATTTCACCGACGAACACTCGGCCGCTGTCTCTAATCTCTAAATCCTCCTCTTCTCTTCTCCTCTCCTCTCAAAGTTGCTGCTTCGGGTTCGATCGTTCCTCTCTCGAACCAATTATAAGAAGTGAAGCTTGGATCTCGAGCATTTTTTTAACTTGGAAATCTCTAGGGATCCTCCAAACCCACCCACTCTCAAACTCATTGGTTAGAATTCAAGGGACCCACACTAAATAAACCATTCCAAATGCGAGTATTTCCATATTAGGGTAGACATTAAGAACGAAGGTCAACAAGGCGTCGGTTTGACGTACTCGCTGAGGTAAATCGTCTGCTCCCCGGCCGGCAGGACAGCGGGGGCAGGTAGGGCCCGCGCGGGAAACAAACTTTTAATGGGCGGGTCAGGTCGCGGGTAACATGCGCGGAGATTTTAACGGAGCACCCCACGTGACGATGTTGGGTCCGGTCCGGCTGGGTCGAACCCCGGCCCATATGAACCGTGCCGCGTCTCAAAGAAGTCAAACCCAGACTAGTAATTATGGATTAGCCGAGTAATAAAGGATTAAAAGGACTAAAATGCCTTAATTAAATGCAGAGCTTTTGAGAAATGTTAATATGTGTGCATGGATTAGTGTAGAGATTAATTAGTGAAATTAATTAAGATTAGATCTAGAACGTCAACTGTTGAGTTAGTAACATTCTTACTTTTATGGAGTTGACCAAATGGATATTTTCTATTTTTAGAAATAATAGTCGACACATTTGTGAAGTTAAAACACTATTGTCAATGTCAACTTCTTCCTATGAAATCCGAGTCAAAAAAAAAAAACCACTACGTTGACAATGTTGAAGGTCACAATCATAAATGATATACTTTTCTATGAAGTTTAGATAATATTTATGTAACCGGCTACCGATTAGTTGATCGACATAATCTGAAAGACATAATCTGATCGACACAAGAATCATGATAGCATCAACATCAAAAGCAGTTTCAGTTATCCATGCTTCAGCTTGTTGAAAGATGATTGAGGATCTGAAGAGTTTTGCACTCCTCCACAGATCCTTTTCTGAAGGTGCTCGAGGCTGGCTACTTGTTGCATCGAGGGAGTTCTACCCATTTTTCCTGGAGCTACCACACCATGGGCTATATCGTCGACTGAAGTGGCAGACACAGTCTTAGGAAGACCAGGATTGATGCCTATGTCCTGCGTCTGCGTCTGCGTCTGCGCCTGGGAGATTTGATGTTTATCATCGCGAACAGGCGATAGGCTTGTAGAAAAGGGTACATTGATGGAGGTCATGCCAGAGATCGCCGAGCAGGAAGGAGGCATCCCAGTTAGCTGTTTTACATTGTCCTCGGCCAGTTTCACCTGGATACAGATGTAAAATTTGAAACTTGCATTGCACATAGATTGAAACCAAAAGTTTCGGGGAATATAAATGTATTGCCTTGGCTTTTAAAGTCTCCACATCAGCTTGGAGTATCCTATTGTCGACAGCAGCTTCGTTGTACTTTTGACTGATATCGGCGAGTCGCTTCTGCAGGGACGAGTTCTCAACTCTTAACTGTGAAACCTGTTGCAAGGTCTTGGGAAGTACTTAAAGTGCTCCTTTGCCAATTATGTTAAAGGATCCAACAATGAACAAAAAAACCTGTGCTTCAAGCTCACTTAAATGTGCTTGCTTTCTCCGTCTTGAGCGCCTTGCTGATTCTCGATTTGAGATCATTCTGCGAATAAGATAACAAATTGCTAAAAGAGAGGCCAGGAAAAAAAATAAACAAAGATTAATTTGAAGCATGGAGTTGTTCAACAATCCTACTATTTACTACTGTTCTAGTCATAACAGCTTTGATAAAGTAGGTCATGCAATTGATGGATTAGCTTTAAGCATGGCATAACTACAACGTATGGTTCAAATACACCTTTCAGCAAACATTATAGATGGTTAGGACACTTGAACTGCTTGCTCAACATGAATAGACTTAACAACCAAAAAGTGGAGTGCATGTAGAAATCTTCAACAGTTGATACCTAGAAGCATGGAGATGTATTGTGCATGAAAAACCATGAAATACTATGTTGTGAGAATCTTGAGGCTTAGGGCAGCCCAATTCATCTCAGAATGGCCATTCGGGAGGAAACATCATCTACACTAGAAGAGCTCATACATACTTGAACTTGTCTTGGAGACTATGGAAAAGAACACTCTTGCAACACTCCCAATTGTAGAAACTTGCTTATAGCTCCAATTGGCCAAATACCTAAGAAATTATTGGGAGATCCTGTACCATGGTTTGAAATGTCATTCAATTTTGGTTAGCAGATGCAGGGCATCTAGTTCTGCTGGTGGACAGAAACTAAAATGGGAACACATAGCCAATACATTCCTCAAGAACAACTTCATTGCTTACTTCAATTTGCTGCCAACTCACCATCTGTCGAAGTGAACATGCATGAGGAATCTAGAATGAGAGGCTGCTACTGCTCAGACAAAACCATTAACTTGTTCTCTATTAACTCGCAAACCTAAAATCCATTGACTTATTTAACGTATTTCTATCCTTGTCATTCTAAGCAGGGTCTTGATCACTCTAGCCTCCAGCTTAAGGCATGTTAGAACTTGTACTCTACACTGAACGGGCTCTTAGAGACACCCTTAAGCTTGCGTAGGTGGAACCAGTACAGCATGGGCACTCTATTAGCACTCTCTCCTTCACCGTATTGTTTTGTTCCTCTTTTTATCAGCATGGGCACACTTATCATCCTCATAGACACTCTTGAACATATCTAGATGAGCACTCTTTGCTAAACTATATTCTTTTTACCAGATCCTTGGCTTCATTCGCAACTTGTTTTATATCAACTACCATGTCAAATAAAGGAATACTGCATTTAGTCTGGCCCTGAAACATCATCCTATTGAATGAATTAAAAAAAAGCTTGATATATGTTGAAATTTTATATGAATGAAAGAAAATTTAGGCAGCTATTTCACCCATGTGATGACGAAATTATCATTGGTCTCCTTTGCCTGGAAGGGCTTAGATACCTAGATTTAAGGAGTTACACCTGTTCCAGCTTTAACATCATGCCAAACTGTTGTGACTATGTTTGAATATCGTCAAAATTAAGCTGGCTCTTCTATTTTTCTTTTTAAAAATCTCTTCTCTTCTAAGGCAACAACAATAGCAACATGAATAATAGTAATAGTAACAATCACCTACATTTGAATTGCAAAAACAACTAGATGCATAAACTGATCATCTGTGCCTCAATCAGATATCAGGAGAATATGATAATAATTTTACTCTTCTTTTGCATGTACCTCCTCAACCGCTTTGCATCAGCAGAATCCATATTTTCTGTTACTTCTGCTTCGCCTTCACCTTCGCCTTCATCTCCATCAGAGAGCTCTCTAGAGGATCCACTGGTATCTGGTTTTCCCTGAACACCTGAATTTTGCATGATATATAATGCTAGGAATGAACTTGTACTTGTCTTATGTTGCATCTTGAAAGCACTTCTTAAATACTAATCATGCAAAGATAAAAGAGCGGGAGAAAGAATGAGATGCAGGTAAAAAATTATCAAAGTCATGGGATGGACAATGCGCTTGATATGGCTCACACAGTTAGTAAGCATAGTCAACTAAGAAGTTTTCTAGAAAACTTTCAGAGAAAATTTTAACAATAGAAAAATTAGATTATGCAATCAAGTATACCACTTGTAGTAGTTACAAATATTGTGGCAATAAAACTTTTGTTTCCGTTGAGCATACCCTTCCTCGGTGCTTGATGTCCCTGCAGTGAAGCATCTGGAGTAGGTGATTTGGTGTTACTGTTAGCAGTAGGAACACAATCCTGAGGATTTACACTAGAACCCTGTAGAACATAAAGATTCATTGTCAGCAAGATATAAAAACTGGTTCCTGCACTTCTTTTATCAATACACAATATAAATTGCTACCAAGAAAAAAAAATACTTTTAGGAGGATTTTCATGATTTAAACTGAAATATGATTATTGAAAGGGATGAGAAGAGAAGCAGCCAACACCATCATTACCTATTTCTATGTTACCGCAAACAGCACCAGAAGCATCAACAATACAATTTGATTTCTATAAATGCGATTCGTCAAAATGTAACATAAGAATTGCTTCATACAAACTAATTGTGATTGTGTGAACAATCAAGTAAATTTACTACAAAACAGATTCTGAAAGAAAAGAAACATTAACATCCTCAACCTCATCCTGGTATAATCACATAGACAATCTAAAAAGCTTATTCTACAGGGTGAAAAAAACATTAATATGATATTTCAAAAATGTAATCAATTAGAGACCTAGAAAGTAATTATCTGGTTTTACAGATTCGGCTAGGAAATTGCCTAAACTCCGTAAACATTAGGAGTTTTATAGTGAAAATCGACATATAATGATTGATGTGCAAATGACTGAATGAAAGAATAAACTGGT
The DNA here is from genome assembly GCA_024364735.1 of Boesenbergia rotunda. Lineage (NCBI taxonomy): Eukaryota > Viridiplantae > Streptophyta > Magnoliopsida > Zingiberales > Zingiberaceae > Boesenbergia > Boesenbergia rotunda. The sequence goes on from JAGFNQ010001736.1 coordinate 350,219, forward strand.
GCAGCTGGTACCTAGCTAGTACCTGAGAAAAGGAAACATTTTGGTTCTTCCTAAAATATTGAACTACAGGTGCAGCTGGTCTTTAGAGATGCAAATTTATCGGAATGCTACTCTTTCTTTCTCCACTCAGCTGCTTATTCATAGACTACCATTTTCCTCCTAAAATTCAGCAACAAACTATCAACAAACAATTCAGTGGCACACTTATCAATAGGGAGAGTGATAAGTGGTTCATCCTTGGTGTTAATGAGATGGCCAAACCCAAGATGGGCACTCATATAACTTTACATTTGGTGTCATGAACAGTGTTTTAACTGAATTGCAATCAAAATAAGCAAACAATATTGACATGATAATAGGACTCAAATTCTTAAGCAGAGTAGTGGATCCTAGTTGTACCCTGCAAAGGAACAAGAAGAGAGAACAAAGGGAACCTTCAGCAAGTCTATAGGGTAATATAGGCAACAAGAAGCAACTCTAGAGCATAACAAGAAGAACAGAACAGAGACCATGCCACTAGGAAAATTTACATAAGAGAAGTTTAAAAAATAAACATTCTCAAGCATCCAATTCCCCATCAAAAAACAAAACAGAAAGGAACAACAACAACATTTGATCTTCTTCGGGAAAAAGAAGGGCTTGACTTGTACCCGCGACATGGCGACGGCGGCACAGTACATATCCAACTTCTGCTTCAGCAGCGCGGCGTACTCCACGGGATCAACCCCAGTCGGCCGCGGAACGGACGTTCCGCCTCCAACAACGGAGGCAGTCGCCTCGCTCTCGGCCTCTCTTGCCCCATCAACCTTCTCAGTGACAGAAGCACCACCAACTGGGGTAATATTAGGATCGGAAGCTGCTGAAGAGGCGGCGGCGGCCTCCTCCAAGAATCTCTCGAAGTACCACTCCGACGAGCTCCGGTTCATCCCGGGGGCAGCGGCCGGGGGATCCGCAGCGGGCCAGAGTGGATCAGGGATCTCCTCCGCAGAGAAGGCTCGTTCCATTACGTCAAAGTTCTTCCTACCTACTCCACGATTTCGAGCAAACCTCCGTACTAGGCGAATTGAACAATGAAGAGCCTTTATCGTACGATTCCAACCACACGCGGAGAAAAGAACAAAAGAAGAATTTACGAGGGAGAGGGACCGAGAGAGGTCTCTTCCGCTTCGTTCTCTTGTCAAAATCTCGGCTTTTTACCAGGAGAAGAAGCGGCGGCAGCGACAGAGGCGGCGGCGGCGGCGGCGGCGGAAGGAGGAGGAGGAGGAAGGGAAAAAAAACACGTTTTAATTCTAAGGCTGCGGCGTTGGGTTGTCGCAACGGCGACTTGCTTGGCTCGTGCGCCTCCTCTCCTTCCGGATGGAGGATCCACTGTCATATTCCCGACAGGAAACAGAGACAAACAAGACGTGCGTCGATAGGTCCCACCAGAAAAAGCCACCTCCTTAGTCGGGCCCCAATTTTATCGTCTATTTATGTGGCTTACCAAAAATAGGCCTAATCGGCCGGGGTAGCTGTTCTTCGAACTGCTTCTGCTCGCGTGTGTTAACCAGGACAGGGAACAGAAGAATGTGGGAGACTGATGGGATACCAAATTAGTTTCCTGGGACCCGCAATTTTAATGGCGGGGAAGAACCTATTCCCTGGCTTTTAAAGGACAGCGACTCTAGATCTTATCTCTCGCCCAATCCGGGTGGAGTAGGTTTCCCGTGCCTCGTCACGCGTGCTTAAAAATATAAATCAATGTAAAGGAAATTAAAGCTATTTAAAGAAATTTTAATATTATAATACATTAAAAAACAATCATGTGGATATTTTTCCAACAAATGAAGAAACTTTACTACCAAATTCAAAGTGAGTCAATAGCTATAATAAATTACTATTTAAATACCTAGAACGATAGGTTATCCATAAGAAATATGCATTTTTTTTATTTTGTGGATTCTATATATATATAATGGATAATGATGAAATTTTTGTGATGATAGTTAATTTGGTTTGTGTTGGGCACTTTGTTGCAACATGGACCCGTCACTAAATCCAATTTGAGGTGGAGGTGTTATCCTTTATTCGTCTTGGCTCATCCTAAGGAAGGCAAAGAAACCAACTTTTTTTCTTTTAGCAAAGAATAAAAATATATAATTTAAGAAAAAAAAATATGATATATTTGATATATATCATCATTGATCGATTCATGACTCTCTTTTGCATAATTGAATGCTAATTTAGAGAATTCATCCTCCAAATCAAGCTATTATTTAATCTCTTCTAATATTTCTCTTGTATATAATATCTAGCCAAATATTCTTTTGTTTTTTTTCTTTTTCCTACAACATCTAATCTCATTTCACTTTCTCCTTCTCCTTTCCCTCCACTTCCCCTCGAGTAAACATAGCAAAAATCAATATTTGTCATTTCACCGTGATTAATCAAATGAATAGTTCCCATCCAACTTGCTCTCATAGATAATCACCCATCATTCTTTGATATTTTGTCAAGTTGATTATATTTTATTTTATTTCATCTTTTTCTCCAAATTAATCATTGAGTCAATAGAGTGGTCAATAACTTTTGGAATAATTGAATAAATATCCGATTGTAAACTTTTCTTTGGGTTTACCCTCATGAGGTATTATTTTTTCACTCCCTGATACCTCTTTTTAATTCCTAATACTTTTTGTATTAGAGAGTAAAAAGGTATTAGAGAGTGAAAAAAAAATCTCAAATGGGAAATGAACCTAAAGGGAAATTTAAGGTTGGATATTTTTTTAAAAAAATTTCCCAAGTCAAACCCCACTCTCATTTTCTTTTATTTTTTTATTAAAAAAATCTTGTAAATTGGATGAGATGAAAATAACGTGTGTGGATACTTAAGCTCTTGTTATACTTATTTCATGCACACATAGTCACATAGATTTAAAGTAGGTTATTTGTATTTATATGGGGGATGAATAATAGTGACATTTTGAATTGGAACAAAATGCTAGGGTGTGATTAACATGACTGACTTATGGAGGCAAGAAAAGTGTGGGGGAAAAGGCCCTGAGAGTGACATATTTCTTGTACAAATCACCCCATTACAACTATACTAATCTCCATCCTTTTCATATTACACTATAATTACATCATAATGACTATTATAATGAAAACATGTTATTGGACGAGTTTCCAATCACTAGTTCAATAATTGGATCGGATCTAATTGAGTACGACGGTGTGCGCGTGATAACATCTACTATATCATAAATATCGTATTTTGTAAGAATTTTTCCTCCATGATCCGGTCGGGTAGACTTTTTGATTTGATGGAGAACCCGATCGGGTCAAGGTTCGGTCGGGTATAGATAGCCGAGTGCATCAGGTGTCAACTTAACCCGAGGGGTTAGAGTTCGAGATAGTTCGGGCTGGGATCGATTGGTTGTACCCGATTGGGCATTCTCGGTCGGGACTGTTCAGTCTGGCGGAGGTGAAAGCGCGCGTCAAGTTCCCTTGAAAAAAGAAAATACCAAATGTATTCGGGTCTTCCCGGTCGAGCCCTCCTGGTCGGGAACCCCCCAACCCGACGACTTAAGCACTCTGCTCGCCCCTCTATAAGAAGCGACTTGCACGACCCAGTTGTACGGTCGGGCTTGGCCAGTCGAACCTGCCAGGTCAGTAGAGCATACCTATACGTATTGGGGATGGCTGGATTTCCTTGGCGATAAGTCCGTTCCCGGGACAGAGGTAGTCAAGGGGACTAGCTCATCTGACCGACCTCCTTCATTAGGTCGGTCAGACTTTGGCAGACTCACAGCTGCCCGGTAGGACAAGCCTGAGTGATCGACTGGGTATGTTGCCTAAATTGGTTGACTGTGATCAGACTTCCAATAGCTACGAGATCTTCCAAATCTTCCCATTATGAGAAAAAGACAGTTGTCATAATCATGACCTGACAAAGTAGCAGACATTAATTAAGAACAGAATGGACAGTTTGGGAAGATTATCAGGCGGCTATGACAAACTAATAGAATGACTAAGGCTGTCAACTGATCAGCTGACAAACTGATCAGTTTGTCAGCTGATCAGTTCTTAATGAGACATGACAACCCTGACAAGACAAGGGCTTTCTCCTCCCCTATATAAAGCTCCCTTGGTGCTTCAGAAAGGGGATTTGCTACCACCAGAATTTACTACCCCATCTTCTGTGCTCCTATTCTTGTCCGACTCCGACCTACTTTGGTCTGGTCAGTCTTGAAGTCCGATCCCGACCCACACACTATCGCAACCTAGGTCCTCTTGGTCAGACCAAGTAATCCGAATGAAAACCCTCTTCGCTTGTTGACAGGATCACTCCAAATACCGTAAACTTTTTGAATTCACTCGTAGATACATAAACCAACTTAATTACACGAGCATGTAATAAAAGCTTTTTGATGAAATTTACCTTCTTGAGAAATGAGTAACATATGGAATCGTCAAGCTAAACTTCATTTCCACAGCTGCCAATACAATTAGTACACATATCAGCATCATATTTTTGTGAAATGAACCGAACTCTCCCTACTTCTCTTCCTCTTCGAATCATGTCGACAGTGCAAACAAAAATTCAAAAATATTTCCTGTCAAAATCAGAGTATCCAGCATCTGCAGCCTTTCACATCTTGAGCCCCCTCGAACCATCGATCCCAAGACGAGCTTATATGTCCTGCGGTTCTGCAGAAAATGAAGTTATAGCATACAGATTTTAGTAGGTTTACATCTTCAGATAAGATGAGCTTGTGTGTTGATTACTCTAGGAGTAAGGGGTCTGGGCAGCTTTCTATTTGCCGAAGAAATCTGTTTGGAAGTAAAACTGTAAAATTAGTCGTCATGCCGATCATGTTTGGAAGCCAGTTATTGAGTTGAATTTCAATACGTACTCTGGTAATGAAGCAGATACTTTGTCCATTTTTTCAAGCTCTTCAAGCTCTTTCTGTTCAGAATCAGAGGAAAGAGTCTGGTGGTTAGAAGAATATTACATTGATGAGAGGAAAAAATATGTGCAAAATTTTCGATTTGTTCAGTTGCAACTACCAAGAAACTAGGAAAATAGATGAGGGAATTATCCACTAGTTGTATGTAGTCCACCTTACAAAATTAAACAAATCAGAATCAATGCTCTGAATTAGGAGTAGCTCAGAGCATGATACAGCCCTATTATGTATGAGCAATTGCATTAGACAGAAAAATAAATGAAAAATTTGTAGTCGCGCAAGAAATTCAAAATGCCAATATGACAAGATAATGACTGAATTAGTATAAAAAGTTAGATGAATCGGCCAGGAGATAGCAGGCGTTATCTTTTCCTAGCACATCATCAAACTGAAGTCTTGAGGTGAGGTATCATAAGTTGGCATAGCGGAGCGCAGCCGCAGCAATATGGCCCTTATTGACATGCAAGGGTTCCATGTGTGGACGATGAAACTGATAGCAAAGAGTGCTGACAGCATCAGTTACACTGATCAAAGGAGCATCAAAGGAGAAGAGAGGACCGGCAACAAAAGACAGAAGTAGAGATGATCTGCAACGGTAATAACACAAACCAAAGGCAGCAAAACTAGCAATGAGAGCGGTTATGACTCAGATTTGTTGTTGGGTGGCAAATTTAGAGAGTTTGTTCTATGACTCAGACACTATAAGTGAGTTAGTAGGAAAACTTTTTTTCCAAATGTTTTGATAGATATTCGAATCAAACCTTACTTCACAAGCAATTGCATAAGAAAATAGAAAGGAGAAAAATAAACAAGTTGCATAATTAAGTAGGAAACTAGAAATGCTAATATTGATAAAGTGCCAATTGAGTTCTTTACGTGAAACATAACCAAGAACCTATATCACTATTTCTTTTTTCAGTGCATGAAATGCATATCGGGCCACCAGGGCACTAGAAAATTCAAGATAACTTCATCACTGAAAGCGTTCTCTTTCACAAAGATTACTTACCTCTAGAGTCTAGAGGTTAACCAATATTACAATCAAGGAACACACAGATTGATATGAAATACTACACAATTTATTTTGCTTTAGGTTTAACATTCATCCATCCCTTATTTATAAGATTAAACTTAAGAACCTGCTACCTCTGACGAACAATCAATCTAGATAAATTCTTTCTGGTATTAGATTCATTCATATGCTCTAGCCAGATTAAGATTTTAAAATAAAAACTACCAATACTTGCAATGATTCCATTATATCATAGTTATTTTCCTAAACAATAAAAACCATTTTCAAACAACTAGAATGCATGACAGACACTATAAAATAACTACATTAGTGAAGAACAACATAGAGGAGCATCATGATCTAATTGAAGTTCTTTCAGTAGAATACAGGTATAACCAAAAGAATAGCAAAGAACTCCCAAAAAAGGAAGGCTCAACGGTTTCTAGCACACATTTCTTCTTATATCCCAGGACAGTTCATAGAAGTGTGCCCATGGAGAATTGAAAAAAAAAAAACAATTAACTAGGTTGGGTAACGTCGAACCTCGGGCGACCGGCCCGACCCTACGGAAGTTTCTCACTAGCCATCAGTGTAAATCGGGAAGTGCTCGCAGCGGGCGGTACAGAAGCCCAGCGTCCCAAGGTTCGCGCCTCATTTTGGAGGAAAAATTCCTACAAAATACACCATAGTTGAGGATCGAACCGTTGATGCATGGGATGACAACTAATCGTCCTTCCGCTGCACCGTAGCCCCGGCGGTATGCTCATGGAGAATTGAGCGTTAGAGAATAGTATGAACATCAGAAGATTGTACTCTCCAAAGCATATGTTTTTTTTAACATATCAAGTTTCAAAAAGAAAATAACAAACATAGGCATGTGACAAGAAGTAAATTAAAATGATTTTAGCAGGAAGAAGGAAACCGAAACTATCCAAATCCCCTATCAGAAGTAAAAATGATTCACCATTTTTTGTTTATTTATAGTCATTATCTTCTATAAGGAACTATACGAGTACGACCAGAAAATAAAAAGGGAGATGTGCGTTTTACTTCGAGGAACCGAGCTTCTTGCTCCAATCGCTTCACTTCCGCCAAAATCCAATGCTTCCCCCTAGTATCCGATAAAGTAGGTACACTGCGATCAATCGCGGCGATGGGCTCAGCCTCATTTGTCTGCATTCTCGCCTCCCCCAGATATTAGAAGCCGAAATCAAGGGCAGTAACAGGGACAAAAGAGGATCTTTAAGCCCCCACCAAGTTTCCTCCTCCTGCGCGTCGCTCCCCGGTCCTTAACGCCTCCATGGCAGCGAATCCTTCAAGAAAATTTCCAGCAAAAAGATCCCTTTTCTTGTCTCATAGCGTTTGTCCATTGCCGTAAAGCAGTGGCTCGCTTTGATCGGGCTTTCAGAAAGACCAAAAACGCTTTGCCTACCTTGTTCGCCCGTACCCGATCTCGCAGATGACGCTCGGTTGGACGCAGAGGTGGTCCCCAAACGCGGGCCCAGCAACTCCCTGGCGACCGACAGGGAGGCGGCAAAGCGGGAAGCAATGATCGAACGACGGCGGCGGCGGCAGGTGGTCGAGATGGAATTCAACCTCACCGGGGCCTAGGTAGGTCAGGCGAAGGAAACTTGGTAGGTCTTCTTTTCCGTTTTTTGCACAAATGTGGTTTACTCGTCTTTTCCGCGGATAAAATATGCATACACGTAGGTAGAGCTGTCAATTTCATTTATTTTTTTTTTTTGGGTCCCAATCTTTGGCACTGCCCCCCATTAATAATTTTTGCATTCACTTTATGAAGATTAAGTATAAAGAGTTAAAACCAATACCGTAATTTGAATATAAATAGAGATAGTACTAATTTAGGATTGAATATAGGTTCGGTGCCCTCGGTTGAAAATCATATGGTAGTTAAATTTATGACAAATTTCTAATTTTTATTCAATTTTTTGAAATAAATAAATAATTATATTAAATTTTATAATATATCTGAATTTTTCATTATATATAAAAATATATATTTTTTAATATATAAATTTTATAAATCTCAATATCAATAATTTTTTAAATTTTTAATTTTATAAAATTTTTACTCCTTTTATTAAATAACACATACCGCCTTGGATTGGTTGGGTTGGGATTTTCAAAGTAAATGATGGGTGACTGCCCGCAAATGCCGGGCATGGGCCAACCGCCGCACGGGTTGGCCCGTTTGACAGCTCTACACGTAGGAGAGGATAGTGTTCATATTTAATCAATTTATTATTATTATTATTTATCTAAATCATTTGATATTTGAGCAGAGTAATAAAGTTAGATGAAAGGGGTAGATTTGTATTAATGAATAAAATGAATACGATAATAAATAAAGGTTCGAATTGAGAGAAAGAAAATGTCGAAAACTAATTGATTAGTAACAAATAAACAATTTTCTTTAAAATATCATAAGATTTAATTATTATTATTATTACCAATGCCTATATATAAGAGTGTGTATGATTCATTTTATTGTTTCTACCCGATGAACTGATTGTTAATATGTGAGTGTTGTCATTATTAGGTCTGAGAGTTAAAATTTGATAAAATTAGTGTATCCGTCCTCCCTGCGTACTAACCACAATGAGTAATGATTGGAAGAGTGAATTTGGGAGAGTGAATGACGTGTAGCTAATATGTACATGTTCGATCGCCGATCGGACACCACGATGCTCTGATTGGTCCGAATCAAACTATGTCTTATGGTACCGCATCGCCGTAATTGAGATTCGCCGATTGACGTGATGCACGAGATCATAATTGCGGCATTCCGATGAGTTACGATCTTTAGGACATAGTTTGATCGGACGTGATCAGAGCGGGTGTGTGATCGGCAATCGACGTGTATACAATAACTGACGTCATTCTCCATTCACTCTAATTTACTCTTATCATTACTTAACATAATATCTAATTATTAGTTCTGTAATTTATCCTGTTTGATCTTAATGTTACATCGCTGAGATGAATAAATTGTCAATTACAACTATGTATAATCCATTTTATCAATTTATCCTATTTAATTAAATTTTTGTACCTTTATATAGAGTGATCTCTGATCTGTTGGAAGTGATTTTTTTTTCCTCACCAAGTGGGTTTTATCATTTTTTATTTTATAAAACAGGCTTAGATAAATAACGTTTAAAATTTTATCTATTCAATTTTATAATAAGATTTTTTTGTTGACTAATATATATCAATTTAATTTAATCTAAAAATATTTTCCTGATTTAAATTAAATTTGCATGACCTAAAATTTATAAATTATATGCCAACTTTTTCCTTCGGCCGCCCGACATTGAGTTTAATATTATTAAATTCTTTTTAATAATATTGTTATATATTTTTTTCTAAATTTTTATTAGAATAAATCGTACATTTGTTATATAATTTTTTTTGCTGTTACATTTGGAGCGAGTCCTTAAAATGATGCCCTTCAAGAGTTTCCATAATCTTAAAGCAGTTTCAGTTAAAATCAAATCTAAAAGGGTTCGATCAAGAATTTTGGAAATGTTATGAGAGAACTTGAATGAAGTAGCTGTACAGTATTTGATCATGTCGCCGAGTGAGATGGACTCCCAAGAGCGAAACGGTCTCCCGAGTACTGTTGATGCGGACTCCGACGTACAAGAAAATGACCGTTGGCAAATCCGTCGGAAAAAATCTCCGGCAAGGCCCTCCGACGGTCAAGTCAGTTTCCGCGAAAAGAGCAGGAAAGCAATAGAATAGTGGAATGAAAATACTATCGCGCGTACCTGTGAAGTGGGGAGTGGAGGGGCTTATATAGCCGAAGGAACTGACAATTTCTGCCCGTCTGCTCCCTCTGTCACTTTTTGTCTTATGCGGGGCAGGATAATGTGTCGCATGCGGAGCAGGATAAGGGGTGCTGTCAGTTCACCGACTGACACCGTTCGACACCACTCAGTCTGATCCAAGCAGGGGTGGCCGTGATACGAGGTGTAAAAAGATGGCAGGAAGGTACCCTATCCGCGGACCATACTGTGGCAGACGGTTATACTGTGTCAGCGGGATATCCGCGATTCGGGCAGGAATGGCGTAAGGCCTAAGCCGACCTGCGCCGACTTTCGCACAATTCTGATCAGTAAGGGGTCAGGGAGTAGGCATTTCGCTGCGTAACGATAATACCGAGCCGACGTGCCGACTGACTACCTTGAGTATTGGTCGGATTATGTGATCGATATCCTTCCGCATGGGACAGAATGCTTCCCGAGTCGATGGGCGCTCAGTCATGGCTTGTCGATTGTTATCTCTTGGTCGGACGGTTAGGGCAGAAGAGACTGCTGATCGGAAACCACTCGGATGCGGTTCGGGCACTCCTCGACAGTTGTCATGCCATTCAGGTGCTAAAATAATAGGCTGCCCGGGTAGCAGATGGAGTTGGGCCCTTGGCACTCTCCCTGAGGAATCAGGTCGAGGTACGTCAACTGATCGATTGGTCGGGTAACCTGGACCAAGCTGACCCCGGGCTTAAACCCCTGCCAGCTAGACTAGTCAACATACACGTCAAGTGTACGACCTAATCTTACATGGTACTAGGCTGGCCGACCAAGCTACACATAAGCTAAATCTAAATCGGGATCAGTATTTTTGTATTTGTAGTATAAATATTTAAATTGCACGTATAATGATGCATTTTTATTTGACGAGCCAAAAACAGGACCAAAAACATACTTAAGTTTCTACTTCAGTTACAAAAATATTTTTTTAAAGCAATTTGGCATCAAGAAATTGGATTACAAAACAACTCCAACCTCTGTTGGTATCTCATACTTGAGTTCTTGAAACCTCTTCATGATGCTGGACTTGTATGCTTCGACTTCGGCGTACTCCAAAGAGTTTGGAGTCGAGCTAATAATAGCGGCCGCGCCTTCCTGGTGCAAAGCCCCAGCAGCTTCATCTGCATATCCCAAGCTATCAGTTTCTTCCCTGAACAAAACCTTTTGCTTCTATGCTTAGAGTATTTTACACATTGATTAGAAATAAGATGTGCATGATCAAACAACAATACAACAGCAGCAGCTTCAATGTATCAAGAATCCAGATGAAGGACACATGCAACTTTAAGGCCGTGATTATTTACATGAATCTTGGCAGGCCCTCAGGCCTGAATAATAATGCTAAAAAAAATCTATGTACAGATCGCCTAATCAAATAGAATCAGGATTTTGATGACCTTATATACCAAATCTAATTATGTTGAAGCCAATCATGAAATGAGTGCAGTCAGTGCACAGCAATATCTATGCTGGCTACCAAAATCAATTTCTGCTACTATAGATTTGTCATACTTACCAGAGTGTGAAAGAGCGACCAGAGCTTTCAGAGCTTCTTTGCGCGTTTTGTCATCCTTGGCAGTCTTCAACATATTCAACAGCTCTCGAGCGCCACCCAACTCCACCACTCTCATTCTCCTTCCATCTGATTGCAAATGAAAACAGCAAATGATAAAAATAAGTAGACGGCAGATCAAACAATAAGTCAGTCGTCTACAGAATTTTAACAGGAGGTTGCAAATTTCAGGTAGGGAAAATTGTCAGCTCTGATACGGAAGGTAACACAAAGAATCTGCTTTATTTGATTATGAAACATTTCTTACTAAGAACCGACAGGAAATTGCAAGGTTTACTTCCTATCCAACATAGCAGGGGAAAATAGAATGACCGGCAAATCGAGGATAAATGATTTAATTTTTACGCATAAGAGATCAACCAGAGTATCTCCAGAACTTGGAAATTTTGATGTTTCTTCTTGACTCTTGTGGCAATTTAGAAACCACACACCTAAGGTTTCCAAATAACCAGATCATGCGCCCTACTTTTAAAATCACAGACACATACACCGTTTTCCCAAAATACCCTTTCTCTCCGCCGTTGGCCTTCCTCCGCCCTCTATTCCACCAACGGCCGCTCGAACAGGCAGCAGAGGCAGCCGCAAAATCACAATCGGGTCTGGCTGCAAAATTGAGTGGCTGCGAAATTGTGGTCCAGCCTAGCCAAAAAATCACAGCCACTCAATTAGTGTTATTTTACATAGAGTTTGTTTGGTTGAAGGTATCAGACGAATGATGGATTGGAACTTGGAAGTGAAAGATAAGTCGAAAGATGGATCTTCTATCTCGAAAGATGAATGTTTGAATAGATAAGTCAGAGTGTCCATCCTTCATATCTCATGCACACACAATCAAAGCTTATTATCAGTAATTAAACATTAAAAGGTGATCCTTCTTCTTCATTGACATGACTCAGAATAATTTTCTTGTCATCTCTAGGCTCCCCTTTCACTCTTTACTATATACCCATCTTTTCAATTTACCATGTCATAGAGGAAATAAGGCAGCAGCAAGTGAGAAAGTCTATATGATGCTTACAGCAGGAAATGAGTTCTCAGTCTATAATATTAAATGGAAAATTTAAAATTATCAAAGAAGAAACCCCAATCAAAGTTGGAAACATTCCTATGACATAATCTAGTATTGCAATAACAAATTGGAGCGAGTTGAGTATCAATACCAGTAAGGAAATATCAAGATACGTCATATGTGTCAGTCATATATCTAGGAGGATGATATTTTAAAGGAAAGAAACTTCAACAAAATGCTAGCTCAATATGAATACCATCAACTGCAAAACGTCTCAATCTGGAAGCTCCCATTCTCTTAAATAGAGGATCCTTGACATGCAAAAGAGAGATGGACTGCCGCAATAGATTCTCTCCTGAAATTTTGTTGCAAAACAATTCCATGACCATTTTATCTTACCATAATAGAGCAGATGAAAAAAAATAGAGGAAGGTGTTTACAGTATAAATTTCATACCCATGTACGGGAAAAACTGGAATGCAACGAGTCCTGCAGTTCCTACGAAGATGGCTTTCAGTACCCACCCAAATTTCTTTTCAGCTTCTTCCTCAAGTGCCAAATCCTCTGAAGCATGTTCAAGGTCAAAAATATCAAACCTAAGTGCATACATTCTCATTTTTTTCCATTAACATGAAGCATACCAGACACAGATTCAATGCATCAACTTCCACTCTATAGCATACCCAGAGAGTTTAAGAAGTCTGTGGATTAATGATGTAATAGAAAAACAAGTTTAAAGAGACAAGAAACTAAAACCAATAGTCCAATACTAAACTTTCTTGGATGAACATATGCGAAAGAGCTGGCAGATCCAATTCCCATCATTACAATGACATTATGACAAGAACTCACAGCAATGCTCTGGCCATTTGTCATTTATCACTTTATTTGTCATCAAAATTAGTGTAAGAAAATGCCTAATTATTAGTAGTATGCAAATGCATTTTTTTAATGTATTGTAGTAACATTCTCTAAGCAATTTTCTCCATGTCCTTCTCCCGCTTTCCGCAAATCCTGATTGTGTTAATTGTCGATGTTGCCACTTTGAGGTCTGGGGGTCAAAACCTGACAAAGTCAGTGTGCCCATCCTTCCCACGTGCTAGCGACAGTATCCGGGCTAGTAGCCCCGTGATTTATCTCCTTCGTGTTGGTCCCGGGATGGATTGTCGGGGGCGCTAGGGGCGAACGAATCGCCTTTTGCCACCCTGATTGTGTTAATTGCCTGAAATAGAGATTATATGACTTCTCTGAAAACTTTCATGCCACTTTTGACATAAGCTTGCTTTATCCTTTGTTGGGCTAATATCTAATTGGCAAAAATTATATGTTTTAACAACCTTTTTTCTATTAACATTCAACTTACACTACTATTTGTATATTTTCTGTTAACCAAGCAGCATAAAGGCCAGAATGTCTAAGCAGCGGATAAATTTTACACAAAAGCCCATGTACCTATTTTCAGGGAAAATAAAAAGAAAGACAATCCATCATAACTTCAATGATCTCTGTCTTAATCAATCATCAGCATCCTTCCTATTGGACAATAATTTCAATGTAATTGTTTTTATGTAAAGAAGCTCTCATCCATGTATCAGAACAATGTACTTGGTTCTCCTTACAGTATCTAAATTGCACTTCACTCAGTCACATTACTTTACCAAAGTTTTGAATCAACTTCATTATTCAAACTAATATCATCCCTTAAAGGCTCTTTGCTGAAATTCTTCTTCTTTTGTCTACACTTCCTTGTCTCTAGTAGCTGCACAAATATGCTTCTCATACCGTAGACATTTAACTGGCATGTAATCAATACTAAAACAATCTTCAATCAACAAGAAAACCATCAAGTTACAAAAAGATGAGATTTCATTAGTTCATTACCACTCTCGTTGATGGACGAGAATTGCCTAAAGAAAGAAGTTCTCTCATTGTTTCTTCCACTCAAAATCTGCAACCAAACCACCATATCACCACCGTAATACCAAAAAAAATGAAACTTGAACTGAAGCAAGCTTACAAGCGTCCGACGAGTGCCGAGAAGAGAGGCGCCGAAGAGCTGCGTACCAAACTCCGGAAAGATCTTCACTGACGAATCTCCAGCTTGGGGCGGTGGTGCGGAGGAGGACATGGTCACACGGGGAAGAAGGGATCCACTCCAATGGGAAGCGGCGGATGGCGGGTGTGGAAACCCTCGCCTCAGCCCGTTGGAACACATGACTCTCTGTGCAACCCCCCGCATAATTCTGTCGACAACCAACGAGACGAAGCGTTGTTCTGTTATTATGGGTTATCGGAATCACGCAAGAAAATCAAAATGCCAATATGACAAGATAATGATTGAATTAGTATAAAAAGTTAGATGAATCGGCCAGGAGGTGTTATCTTTTCCTAGCACATCATCAAACTGAATATTCTTGAGGTATCATAAGTTGGCATAGTGCAGAGCAGTCGCAGCAATATGACCCTTATTGACATGCAAGGGTTCCATGTGTGGACGATGAAACTGATAGCAAAGAGTGCTGACAACATAAGTAACACTGATCAAAGTAGCAGAGAGGACCGGCAACAAAAGACAGAAGTAGAGATGATCAGCAACGGTAATAACACAAACCAAAGGCAGCAAAAATAGCAATGAGAGCGGTTATGACTCAGATTAGTTGTTGGGTGGCAAATTTAGAGAGTTTGTTCTATGACTCAGACACTATAAGTGAATTAGTAGGAAAACTTTTTTTCCAAATGTTTTGATAGATATTCGAATCAAACCTTACTTCACAAGCAATTGCATAAGAAAATAGAAAGGAGAAAAATAAACAAGTTGCATAATTAAGTAGGAAACAAGAAATGCTAATATGGAATCTAGCATAGTGAATAGGAAGGAATAAGGAGAATCAAGCAGGAGACATCCATACCTAGAATTATTCTTCCCTAACAATAATATTGATAAAGTGCCAGTTGAGTTCTTTACGTAAAACATAACCAAGAACCTATGTCACTATTTCTTTTTTCAGTGCATGAAATGCATATCGGGTCATCAGGGCACTAGAAAATTCAAGATAACTTCATCGCTGAAAGCGTTCTCTTTCACAAAGCTTACTTAACTCTAGACTCTAGAGGTTAACCAATATTACAATCGAGGAACACACAGATTGATATGAAATACTACACAAGTTATTTTTCTTTAGGTTTAACATTCATCCATCCCTTGTTTATTAAATTAAACTTAAGTACCTACTACCTCTAACGAACAAATCAATCTAGATAAATTCTTTCTGGTATTAGATTGATTCATCCTCTATCCTCTAGCCAGATTAAGATTTAAAAAAAAAAACTGCCAATACTTGCAATCATTCCATTATATGATAGTTATTTTCCTAACCAATTAAAACCATTTGGAAACAACCAGAATGCATGATAGACACTATCAAATAACTACTTTGAATTGAAGATTAACATAGCGGAGCATCATTTCTGCATTGAAGTTCTTTCAGTAGAATACAGTGTATGACCAAAAGAATAACAAAGAACTCCAAAAAAAGGAAGGCTCAACT
Source organism: Boesenbergia rotunda (assembly GCA_024364735.1). Lineage (NCBI taxonomy): Eukaryota > Viridiplantae > Streptophyta > Magnoliopsida > Zingiberales > Zingiberaceae > Boesenbergia > Boesenbergia rotunda. The sequence continues at coordinate 366,143 of JAGFNQ010001736.1, forward strand.
GTCTTTCTAGCACACATTTCTTCTTATATCCCAGGTCAGTTCATAGAAGTTTGCTGATGGAGAATTGAGCGTTAGAGAAAAGTATGAACATCAGAAGATTGTACTCTCCAAAGCAAATAGCTCATCCACTGAAATAACATGTCAAGTTTCAAAAAGAAAATAACAACCACAGACATGTGGCAAGAAGTAAATTAAAATGATTTTTAGCAGGAAGAAGGAAACCGAAACTATCTAAATCCCTTATCAGAAGTAAAAAAGATTCACCTTTTTTGTTTATTTACAGTCATTATGTTCTGTAAGGAACTATACGAGTACGACCAGAAAAATAAAAAGGGAGATGCGCGTTTTACTTCGAGGAACCAAGCTTCTTGCTCCAATCGCTTGACTTCCGCCAAAATCCAATGCTTCCCCCTAGTATCCGATAAAGTAGGTACCCTGCGATCAATAGCGGAGATGGGATCAACCTCATTTGTCTACATTCTAGACTCCTCCAGATATTAGAAGCCGAAATCAAGGGCAGTAACAGGGAAAAAGAGGATCTGTAAGCCCCCACCAAGTTTCCTCCTCCTGCGCGTCGCTCCCCGGTCCTTAACACCTCCATTGCAGCGAATCCTTCAAGAAAATTTCCAGCAAAAATATCCCTTCTCTTGTCTCATAGCGTTTGGCCGTCGCCGTAAAGCAGTGGCTCGCTTTGATCGGGCTTTCAGAAAGACTGAAAACGCTTTGCCTACCTTGTTCGCCCGTACCCGATCTCGCAGATGACGATCGGTTGGACGCAGAGGTGCTCCCCAAACGCGGGCCCAGCAACTCCCTGGCGACCGACAGGGAGGCGGGAAAGCGGGCAGCAATGATCGGGCGGCGGCGGCGGCGGCAGGTGGTCGAGATGGAATTCACCCTCACCGGGGCCTAGGTAGGTTAGGCGAACTTGTTGGGCTTCTTTCCTTTTTTTTTATTTTGCACAATTGTGGTTTACTCTCGTCTTTTCCGCGGATAAAATATGCCTACACGTTGGCAAAACAGATAATTCATTCGTCCCGAACACTCCGTCAATTTATTTGGCGATCAATACAGAACTTAAGAAGGCCTGAATTGGTCCATTGAATCTATGATTGGACTTCCAAAAATAACTTAAATGAGTCGGGCTTATAAAATGGCCTTTAAACAGTGCTCCACTGGATCCGTAGGGCAGGCAAGAGACGTTTCAAAAAGGTGGATCTGTCACCTCAACGATCTCCTGATCTCTATCCCACGAGATTTCTAGAGAGAAGTAAATCACGGATTTACTGAGGGTGGACAAGACATCTGGGGACCGAGAGAATTTAAGCCAGCAGACCAGAATTTTAATCTCGTGCGCAGCTGACGATTCTCGATCCCATGATCTCCGTTTCAAATAGCAGGCGCTTTACTCACTCACCTAGCCCGTGGGACGGGCAAGCAAGAGACGTGTATGTGTTTGGAGTGGGAGCAGATCCTCTAGTCCGCACTTTTGCGGACCAGGGGATCGACCACTCGCGATTACGGTCGGATCGTGATTGCGATCCGACCACAATTTGTTGCAATCCTCTCTCGGATTCATCGTGCCCCCCGTTATAGTTTGGGTTCGGGCCGGTGGCCTTCGGCCACCCGCCCGAACCCAAACTATAACCTTGGGGGCACGATGAACCCTAGAAGGGATCGTAATAGATTGCGATCGGATCGCGATCATGATTCGATCGCAATCACGAGTGATACGATCTTTTGGTCCGCAAAAATACGGACTAGAGGATCTGCTCCCCTTTGGAGTGGGCTGCTGCACTGTCAAATGGAATAATCAAAATTTAAAAGCTTCCTATTGAATTTTGGATTTGATTTATTAGGGACAACCTTTATTTATTTGTTTTGCTCTTCTTTTGTTATTTTTAAAATTTTAATTGTCTTTCCTATCAAAATCCAGAGTAAAGATTATACATGAAGATTTTTTATAAAATAAATATTTATTTATATGAATATTTTTAAAACATTCATGTATGTTGCATTTCTTCACATCATGGAAAAAGAAGTTAGTGTGTGTATATATAAGAGAAGTTTTTTTTTTAAAATAAAGGAAAAATATTAAATTATAATAATTAAGATGTTGGAGGAAATTAATATACTGGAGAAAGTAGTCTGCTTGAGAAGAATAGAATGAAAGAAAAATAATGACATAATTTCATATTTTTTATATTGATTTCTATCAAGTATTAGATATTCATCTCCATATTCATACCTATCAAAGGATCGAATATTGATACCTATCAAATATTGGATATCCATCTCCATATTCATATCTATTAAAGGATCAGATATTTTTTATACTATTTTTTTCTATTCAATTATTATCATTTAAAAAAATATATATTAGAGTTAATATCATATTAAATATATATATATAAATATAATTAAAAAAATATAATAAACACCTTTATAACTTTTTTATTATCCATAAAAATAGTTGATAAATTTGAAAAAAAAATATTATATAATACATACACGTATTATTTAATCGATTATTCAGATTCAATGTCGGATATTAATAGTCCCTCTATATTCTTAGTAGTCCCTCTATATCCTCTTCCATTTAGATGAAACATCGAATTCGCCATCAAAATTTGGACACATGTTCTTATGTTCAAGAATAGTTGGATTAGGATGTGATACATGAAAATAGTGACAACATCTAAACATATAATTTTCGAATAACTATTACACAGTGAAATTTTAGCAAGATACGATTTGTATTATGACATCTTTTATTATATGTATTGATATTAATAATAACATATTGGTTTACACAAATTCAGTGATTTAACCATGCTTAACTCTTATTTTCCTCCCAAACAACTAACAAGGAATATTTATGCATTCAATTCTTTTGAATCTCTTTTGCTTCGCCTTCCCTATTGATTATGTTGTACTTCAATCCTTGTATCACACTAAACACCTCAATTAATGGATCTATTAAGAACATGACATCAAGATCTATTATCTGGTGCCTTATGTCTTCATGAACCGATGATTAATATATGAATATTGCTAGTATAAGGTTTGAAAATTAAAATATGATAAAGTCAATGTGTCCTGACCTCTCCACGTACTAGTCACAGCATCCAGGCTAGTAGTCTCCGTAATTTACTTTCTCCATATTGGCATTGGGACGCATTGGCGAGGATGCTAAGGACAAATGAATCACCTTTAACCACTATTATCTAGTGACTTATTATTAATTGAATATTTTATATTTTCTAGGGCGACTAGTCACTATCCCAGAGATCCGCGGTTTGATCCCTAAATACGACGTATTTTGTAAAAAAATTTCCTCCAAATGGGCGCGCGAACCCTTGGACGTTGGACTTATAGATCGCTCATCGTGAGTGCTTCTCGATTTATCCTGGTGACCGGTGGGAAATTTCCATGGGCCCGGGCTGGTCACCCCAGGTTCGTTTGCTACCTGGTCCAATATTTTTTTTTGCCCCCAGGGCTATGGTGCAACGGTAGGGTGACTAATCGTAATTCCAGACATCTGCAGTTCAATCTCTAGCTACAACGTATTTTACATGATTTTTTTCTCCAAATGGGAAGTGAACCTTGGGGCACTGGAACACCCACCGCGAGCGCTTCCTCATTTACCTTGATGATCAATGGAAAATTTTCGTGAGACCGGATCAATAATCTCAGCTTCATCTGCTGCTTGGTCTTTTATCATTGTTTATTTAAGAATAAAAGCAGATTGGATGATTCATAATTTCATTGCAACATTGTGGATCCGAAATCCGAAATTTAACTAGATCTGCAGTAGGCGATTATAATTTATCTCTGCATAATTGACAGGTATATAAAGAGGCGATCAAACATCGAATCTCTCGATGGTAAACAAACTACATTTCAAATCGAGAAAAAGTATACACTTACATTATAAAATAAATAAATAAAAATAAACAATTTAAAACAAACTATGAAAATAATATATAATTTAGTTATTTGTTTATAAGATAAAATGAAAAAAAAATCTAGAAATTAGGGAGGGTGCGGTGAAGCAAAATGAAAAAGACGGGTCTGATAGGACCGGTCTAACTGGGTTGGGCTGGGCCATGTTAATAGGATACCAAAACCCACAACCACGTATGGACACCTGATGTCGAATGGAAAGCCAGGTACTTACAAGAGTTTGGATTCATCGGGTAACAGGAAGATCGGTCGGTTTTATTACAGTTATGGGTACATGGAGGCGTGGTGAGGAAGGAGATCGACTAGGGTTTTAGGACGGTTCGCCGCCTCTCCTCCTTGGGAAAGTGCATCCAGATTCCTCTCCCTCCGGGATCCGCAGTACTGTTCCCGTGATCACTTTTCGCTTTTCGGTTGGAATCCGGTAGATTTTGACCAACGGAGATGGGCGCCGTCGAGGACGAACTCGGGAACTACGAGATCATCAAGGAAGGGGAGGCAGAGATCCTTATGCATTCCAGCAACACCGTCTTCTTCAACAAGGCTCAGGTGGCATCCCGTGATTCGATTGGATGCGTTCGTCGCGCAATGTGAATTCATTAATTTTTTGGTTTTTGTGATGGTTAAAAATGGATTTTTTTTCCTATTTCTAAGATTTGATTGCGTTTCTTCCTTTTTTTTTTCTTGCCTTGTTTGAAACTAAATATATATCTATATATATTTTCAAAAAACTATTTTCGTGCTGTCCTCGGATATTCAACTTGATTCGTAATCACTTCTTCCTGACAACGTTTTGCTAAAGCATACATGCTGTGTTCGTTTGTTGAATGAGACCTCTCACTCTAAATTAGGTAATCGAATTGTTCAACTTTGACAATGTAACTTAAACACGATAGGTTCTCTTGATAATCTGATGTTTCGAGGAGCCAATTACTAAGATGTTGCTATTGATTGTCTTGGGTTCGAAATCTTCCTTGGTCAAAATTGAGTCTTGCTTCCAAAGATGCTCCGAGAAGAGGGAAAAAATTGCAAATTTTGTGTTTGTAGTATACGCAAAAAAAGGTTGGTTTTGAGGATCTCGTATGTACATTTGAAAAAAAAAACTCACAAGGATTCACAGATGCTCGTGAATAGATTTATTCCTACTGCACACATTAAGATATTCTATGATCTTCAGTATCTTTTAGCATCCTTCATAAGTTGCACTTGCATACTGAATTGAGATCATTTTTAAGTGCGGGCCTACTTTGAAATACTTCTTCTGAGACTTCTGTTGTATAACTTTTGTTTAATTCAAGTATCCTTCATAAATGGCCAATTAGTATCTCACTTGCTTACGAATATATTTTAATTAATAATTCAAGTTAACGAGACCTTGTGTCTATTGGTAGAGGCTATAGTGTGGTTCTGGCGCAAGTGCTGTGGTCCAGGGTGTTGATGGTTTAGCATGTTATGGTACCACTGTTTTGTTCCTGTCTTGATTTTAGAAGACTTGTATTCCAGAAAGGGGTTTATAAACTTTCTTGTATTTGAGATTTGTTTCAAGCTATGTTGATTATCGAATTGCTTAAACTTTTTGGATAAGTTGTTAACTAATTTGTTTCAGGCTTTTTTTTCCCTATAATGCCCAGGAGATCTTGCTGCCTTAATTAATTTTACTTGAACTTGTTGCTTTAATACTTGAATTAGGTATACAACCGGGATATGTCCATTGCTGTTTTGAGGACATTTATTGATAAGCAGAAAGAGGAGCATGATGCATATTTAAGCAAAAAGAGAAAACCTCTAAACAAGATTCCCAATGGCGAATTTTCAGAATCTGTTACCTTAGATGGAAGTTCAAGTGGCATTGAAGATGAAAAAACTAATGGAGCTACTGCAGAAAAAGCCAATGAAGGGATTGAAGTACAACATACTCAGTATGATGGCGAAGCAAAATATATTTCAGACAGGGAAGAAAAAACTGCTTCAGAAGAATGCATAAATATTCCTTTAAGAGGAAAACAAGAACCTAAGGCACCTAAAGTTCTTGAGGTGAGTCACATGTACTTTTTTAGCATGATTATTTCCCTGGATTTGTGTGTACTAATGAGTTTGGACTGTAAGTTGCCATTCTCTCATAGAGACATGCATCTGTTTCTCTCATAGAGACATGCATCTGTGGTTGTTTTACTAGTAGTTTTAAGTTTTGCACAACATGATTTATAGGCTTTGGCAGCTTCCGGTTTAAGAGCTCTGCGATATGCTCGTGAAGTAGAAGGGATTGGGAAAGTTATTGCTTTAGACAATGACAAAGGTTCTTTAATTGGAATTGTAGATTCAATGCTTATAGATTATAATTTTTTCTTGTTTGGATATTGAACCATAGGCCTAATTTTTTAATTTTTTTTCTTTTTGCAGCATCAATTGAGGCTTGCAATAGAAATATAAAATTTAATGGTTCTGTCACTTGCTCAAAAGTAGAGGCTTATCTTGCAGATGCTCGAGTTTATATGCTCACTCATCAGAAGGAATTCGATGTGGTAAATAGTATTATTATTTTTCTTCAAATTATATATTTCACGCCTTGGCTATTTGTTCAATATGCCACTTAGTTGAAGTAGGATCTCAACAAAGGGAGAGAAATAATTGTAGTAAAAGATAAATATAATTCAGTGAGTGGAGTGGAGAATGAAGGTAGTGTGCTTGTGTCAAGTCAGCCAGTGGAGAGGAGAATGGTGGTAGTGTGCTTGCGTCATTTGGATTGCATATTAATTCAATATAGGAACACTTGTGGCTCATGGACCTTTGCTTATCTGTTTTGGTACTAGTAAATGGTCCACAGTAGTTGATCAAGTTATTGCTGTCGTCTGAATTTTCACAATTTGGTCTCTCTTCAGTCTGTCTGTTTTGCAATAGCTTGAAGGAAAGTAAAAAAGTCAAACGTTTTAGGATCTGAAATGAAAGATTATAAAATCTGGCTTATTTAGATTGTTTCATGGTTGCATCTAATAATCTCAAATTATATTGAGGACTTATGGTACTCTTCCTTGTTAACAGGAAATCTAGTCGTCGATCCTTTCTGCTTCCACAATTCTTGATATTCATCAAAGTTATATAAGGACAAACACTTTTATATGGCACTGTAGTTGTACAAATGTTCTCTATTTTCTTTATATTTAGTAGAATATGACGAAGATTACTTATGAATATGCTCGAACTAATATACTTTTATCAAATATGTTGCAAGGTACTGCTATTTTGTTAATATATTTGTAATGAATGAAGAGTTGAATGTCAGTGTCACAATTTTGTTGCAGGTGGATCTCGATCCTTACGGTTCGCCGTCTGTATTTCTGGACTCAGCTGTACAATCAGTTGCTGATGGAGGAATTCTGATGTGTACAGCTACTGATATGGCAGTTCTTTGTGGAAACAATGGAGAGGTTTGCCATTCAAAGTAAGGTTTGCAACAATGTTTTTTGCGCACACACGCAAAAAGAGAAAATAAATAAATAAAAATAAAAATGACACATTCTGGTTTTAATATCAGTGTTTTCTATTGAAAAATAGGTATGGCTCCTATCCCGTGAAAGGGAAATATTGCCATGAGATGGCATTGAGGATCCTCCTTGCATGCATTGAGGTATTTTACACTATGATCTTTGGACCAATACACCTGGTGTTTTTTGATAGATAGATAAATAAAACTGCAACTCCATAACATTGATTAATAGTAAACATTTTAATGTTTTTTAATTATCAGTTTACCATCTTCTAATGCAGAGTCACGCAAATCGCTACAAGCGATACATTGTCCCTATCCTCTCTGTTTATATGGATTTCTATGTCCGAGTTTTTGTTCGGATATTCACGTAAGTTGCCTTTTACCTTGTTCCATTGTATTTGAATATTGGAGATAGATGTAAATTCAGGTGGTAGGTTAGCATGCACCCATTTAATCCTCACATAGTGCTCTTTCTGTGATCTTCTATGCAGCTCAGCAAGTGCAATAAAAGATACACCTCTTAAACTCTCATACGTTTACCAGTGTGTGGGTTGTGATTCTTTTCATCTCCAGAGTCTTGGGAGGTCTATTTGTAAGGTGAGGAAGCTCTTACTCTAATCATATTCCTTTTCATTAGGATCTATCTTATTTTTCCCCAAGTCTAGAAATAGTATCTCATCATCTTATGCCTAGTGTTTGATTTTTGATTTGTTTTATTTGAAGGATAATAGTGTCAAATCTGCTCCTGGTTATGGTCCTGTGGTTCCTCAAGAGTGCAGTGATTGTGGAAAGAGGTTTAACATGGGTGGTCCTATTTGGTCTGCTCCGATTCATGACAAACAATGGATAAATTCCATTTTAGCTAATGTTAAAGCTATGAAGGAAAGATATCCTGCTTATGAGAAAATTTCTGCTGTGCTCACCACTATCTCAGAGGTTAACCCCTTCTTCTAGCTACTTTTTCTTACTATATTGTGCATTTCAACTACACTGTCTAAGTCTCATTTGTTTAATCTGTAATGCTCAGTAAAATAACATGTATTTTTATACTTATAAAGTTTCTCTTTACCTTGGAATTGTCATCTGAATCCGACAATTACTTTTCTTGGTCATTGTGGGAAATAGGCTTGGTAGTCTTTACTGCCTTTTTTATCCTTTTAATTTACACTGTATTATCTGGAAACTTTTCTTGTGTACTATTTCAAAATACACTAGTAACTAAATAAATTTCTAATTATAAGCTAGATGTTTTTTTCCATCTTGTTATTGATTGTAATAAGCTGAATTTTTTTTTTCCCTTTTATCTGCCAGAGAATATTTACACCAGTTCATGGTACCATTGGAACTGCTATTAAAGTTCTAATTATATTGTGAATCTTTCTTAGAAATTGAACCTTAAGTTTGTTTGTAACATGTGCAGGAACTACAAAATGTTCCTCTCTTTGTAAGTCTCCACAGTTTATGTTCAACACTCAAGTGCACTTCCCCACCTGCAGTTGTGTTCCGTTCTGCAGTCATCAATGCTGGGTTTCAAATTTCAGGAAGTCATGTGAATCCTTTGGGGCTCAAAACCGATGCTCCAATGGATGTCATTTGGGACATCATGCGTTGTTGGGTAGCTACTTGATCCCTCCCTTAAATTGCTTCTGACTACATTATCCTTCTTCGTCAATTCAACTCCATCTCCATGTTGTTTGTGGAAGACAAAGTACATATTGGCTTATAGTTTCTTTTGCATGTTATGTTCCCAGGTAAAGAATCACCCTGTCAAGGCACAACCACAAGACAATTCTGGAACAGCGATACTCGCCAAAGAACCAAAACTGCAAGTATGGCTCATCCCTCTATCTCTGCTATTTGATGACTCCGAACAAATATGAACTCCTAGGTTAGCTTTGTAGCCCCCCCCACCCCCATCTGCACTGTAGGAATCTAAGGAAGAAAAGATAGCGTGTGCATGCCCATACTATGCATCATGTGCTGCAATGTACTTGATGCATTTGGCTTGAAGATTGAGATTCACAGGATAAGTTTTGGGACACACGGGATGAGCTTATTTGTTTAGATGCATCAACTACTATTAATTTGATCGTAAGCATTTTGGATCATTTATTGAGTCTAACATAGTGATGAACAATTCTCTCATCTACATGGATAAGATTTGTGACAATTAATATGAGAGAGGATATAATATCAGACATGATGAGTCGCAACCCGGCATCGACTATGAGTTGAATATTAGTCCTTGACTAAAGTTGCTGAGCCTTAACCACATGGATTATGACATATTAGTTTAGCGTTTACACGGAGAGAGTTGCGAGCCAATAAAGGGTTTATAGGCTTAGATAAGTAAACTAATGCTAACTTGAATAGTGAATTTGGATCAGTAGCCAAGCAATGTTAATGGCACAAAACTCTGACTCAAGCATGTTTACTGTCAGATAATGAATACTTCTCTCCGTGTCACAGGCAAATTTTGCCCGAGCAGCTGCTTCACTTAGCAAAGCAAAAGTTAAAAAGGAGGTGAGATACCTTCCTAACCCAGAGAGGCATTGGGGGCCTAAGGTCAAGGCAGGGAGGCAAATTACAAGCAAGCACTCCTCTTTATTGGGCCCTGACATAGTCAGCAAGTCTCTTGGCAAAGAAGCTGATACTGAAGAAGTTCAGGAGGTAGAACAAGATGAACAAACTGCAAATTCAAATCAAGAAGGGCCTGCTATGAAGCGACAAAAGACTACAATTACAGTGACAACTGATTGCTGAGTGATCATCGTCGTTGTCCTCTTGCTAGTCGTCACTACTTTTTGGATTTGGATAGTCTTAAAATTTGATTGTGCTTGATTGGTGTGGTGGTTTTGATCTTGGTGCAGTCCTGTCATATAGTTGAAATGTATTATTCTTTTTGAGTTAAATATGACAGAAGGTCAAATATAGAACGATCATTTGCGATCTTGAACGCACGAAAATTTGCTCTGAAAATTTTACTATCCTCAATATTTACTGTACATATTTAGCATAGAAATCACAACTTGCCTGGATTGACATGTGAATTCTGTCAGCAGATATCTGAAGAGAGTGTGAACCTCCAGTCCAGTGGCTGTCATTTTCATTACTAGTTATTAGTCTTCAGCCAAAGCATTCTGTAAATTACAAAAGCTCAAAGTTCATCATCTCCATTCTCAATCCATCTATTTATAGTAGGGAATCATAATAATTAACTAAATGCATCTTCACAATGATTTTTAAAGACAAAGGTGTATGAGTCTACCTTGACCTTGACACGACTAAATCAGATACCAAACTCAAATAAGTGACAGAATTGAAGTTTGAGCAATTACTGCTGTGGATTGATTGATTGTTCTTGTGCAGCAGCAGCAGCAGGTTTCCATTTGAATTCTCACATTGTGGTCTTTATACTACTTGCCTAACTTTTCTGTTGCATCAAATGGATGACTGCATCTTCTTCATGAGGCAATGTAGAACTAAAACATTGACAAGCATCTGACTCAAATAGCAGACACTTCATTCATTAGCAATGAAAAGAAATATGAATAAACCAATGCATCAGTAGATATAGACGTATCATTGCAGACGTGCAATGACAAATTCACATATATGTTTACTTGGTGCCTCTGGAGTTCTGTTTCTTCTGTGAAGGCAGAAAAGATATTCGACTTTATAGTAATAGATTTCAAAATAATGATTCATAGATGATCCTGGCCTAGCTCACGAGTAGCTCGCCCGGCTAGCCTGGCGCTGGATTTGGATAGGGTCGAAGCCGAGGCCCCCGAAGTCCAGGTGAACCGAGGGGCTCAGGAGTCAAGCTGACAGAATTCGGCCCAACCCAACCTACTTGAGGGCATTGAGGAGCCGACCTTGACTTGAATAATACACGGCGATTGACGGAGGACGGTCCGACAAAGGCCTGACCCAGGGATTTCCCGAACCGGAGAACCCTCGAACCACCAACCACCTGACCCTGGGTCAGGTCGGGCGGGCCAAGGCCTAGCGTCCCCTGACCCGGCCATCAAGGCTGACCACCCGACCCAGGGATAAGTCGGGTGGGTCAGGTCTAAGCATCCCCCAACTCCGCCGCCTAACCAGGCGACCCGAGAACGGGCAAATCGAATACATCTCCGTGCCCCCCAACTGATGACGTACCTTGCGTCACTCGGAGACATTACACCTGACCCGGCCGATATCACTCGGGCCAGCCGGCCGGCAACTGGTCTCAGGACCGGTTCTTCCTTACGCCACCTCCACTCCAGGACATCATATGTACGATCATGATATGGGGGTCAGCGCGAGCCTTACTCGTTCAGGGCACACGTCACGGATATCCTGCTGATTCTGTACTACTATACTACCCGAGCACCCTACGTCATGCCACCCTTCGATGGGTCAGGCAGAGTGGCGCCAATCGGTGCCTTCCTGTGAGCTGACAAACACCCACACCCCTGTTCCATGCGGGTACCAAAAGGTGATTGACACAGATAGGGGTTGTCAGCCCCCCGGCTATATAAGTCCCTCCTCTCCTCATTCCGCAGGTATGCGCAATTGTGCTCTCGTCTACTACTTCCTTTGCTTCACTATCTTCCTGCGGATATTGACTTGACTGTCGGAGGGCCTGACCGGGGATCTTTCCCGGCGGTTTTGCTAACGGTCATTTTCTCGTAGATCGGAGTCAGCATCAGTAGCTCGTGGCACTCGAGGGACCATCTCGCTCTTAAAAATTCTATCTCACTTCGCGACAGGATCAATAGATTTAAAATGAAAAGCAAATTATTGTGACTCATCCGTGAAAACTGCAGTTTACATGGGGGTAAGATCTTGAGGTTTATCAAGAACTTCCTTTAGTATATTCTGTTCTCTCCTTTTCTTGTCATCTTTCTCATCATCCATCATAAACAATGAATTCCTTTTAGTATCAAACGTATTAGTGGAGAGTGGTGTTGCCATAGATCTTTTGTCAACTCCAACTTGAAACGAATTCGAGGTCTGTTACAAGGGAGGATACTTTTTTCACTATCATTGAAATCAAGAGATCCAACTTTAGATGTCTCTAACACAGGAACAGCATCTACTTCTCGTGGAATAGCAATCTCAGATACCTCTTTCTCGCTGTATAAAAATGGCGAGGCCAGAAAACTTCAGGTCTGCAGGAGGGTTGATCGCGAAGAGTCACGATCTGACCATTGGTGATAAAATTTGATATGAAGCTTCAGATGGAATCTGGCAACTGAGATCTAAGGGGGATCTAAAGGGTTACAACCATCCAGATCTGATGACTGAGATCAAAGGGTTATTTGAAGGGTTACAACCCTCCAAATCGAATGACCCAGATTAATCTTAAACCAAAAATCACATCCACTCATGAAAGGATATCTCACCTCTTTCCTTGTATAAATAGAATCCCCTAGATGCTGAAATCATTCATTTAATCATCCAAAGTTCATTAACATATATCTCATCTTGTACATCCAGAGTCCAAAAAGCCTACGAGAAGGTTTGCTGGCCTTGAAATTTGAAGTGCTCTTATTTCTAGATATCGTCGTTATATCTTGGGAAACGAATTGCTGTTATTTGTGAACACCTGTAGCGAAGCAATATCATTTTACGAAGATTATGTCAAATACTAGTCTCGTTTGATATTATATCAGTTTATATCCTACCGGTAACAACTTCCGAAGTGACCTCACACAAGCATCGTTAATTGAACAGACCCGGTCTAGGGTTTGGGTTTGGATTTGGGTTTAGGACAAATGAATGGCCTTAATTTTACTCGAACAGAGCCATTTATGATGCCACCGTGAATTGAACAGATCCGACCGGACGAGTTTAGACCTGCGCAGCAATTCGCCAAGATAATCGTTTAATTTCCATGTAACAAACGCCCAAAACTATATATATTTTTCTTATTGACATCTAAATCCCTTATAATTAATAGCCGGCCAGTACACTTCCTTGTAACTTTTTCAATAAAACCATCTCTGATTAATTAATTATTTAGCAATGATCAATTCATCATGACGTTGAACTCGTGGAAGTCCAGCTCGCCGTCGCCGTCGAGGTCGTACGCCTGAATCATTGCCTCGCACTCCGCCGCCGACCGGTCTTCGCCCAGGCGGCTGAGCGTCCTCTGGAGCCCTGCGGCGTCAATCCTCCCCGACCCCTTCGCCGATTCGAACGCCCCGAACACCCTCCTCATCTCCTCCTCCTCCTCTGCTCCCGCCCCCTCCATCATCATCCGCGCGAAGTCGCCGAAGTCCAACTTCCCGTCTCCGTCTGTGTCAAGCTCCACCACCATGGCCGTTGTCGCCTCCTCCCCCATCGACTCCCCAATCGAGACAAAGAACTCCAATAGATCCGCCGCCGAGATCTTGCCATCCCCATCTTTGTCAAAGTGCCGAAACACCTCCAGCAGCTCCTGAACGCGGTCCCTCCGTCGTCCTCTGAAAGAGGACGACGTCGACGAGGACCTTGCTGCCGGGGAGGGCTCGTCAGCTTCTACCTGAAGGCAGCACCGGAAGGCGACCGTTTTCTTCCTCTTCGACATGTTTGCATGGGCCGGCCATGCAAGCTTCAAATGGATCTCGAAGAACACGTAAATTTATAGGCTGCATGAGTGTGTGGAGGGATGACAATTTAATAATAATCATTATTAATTAAAATTTAAAAATAATGAAATAATTCAAATTAGAGTGAATATAAAAGGGATTAATGGAGTGAGAGTGGAATGGAACTGTGCCTTAGGAAGACAAAAGGAAGGTTCGAGGGAGCTTCCTGGAAAGGGAATTTGGTAGTGTCTTGTGTCACTTGGTGGTGATTATCTAATTGATTAATTAGTGTAGTTTATCTACTTTTATAGTGGCATAATTTAAATACCAACTTGACGCGGTGTGATTAACGAATCATGCATGTTTAGTAATTATCGTATGCTTTTGTTTGGGCTAGCTGATGGATTAACGAGGATGGAGACCATTTTGTATATTTGCTCAAGTAAAAGTAAAATTAGCTAATATTTTTAGAACGTCCGAGGTTAAAAAAATTTCGTTAATAATTTTTTTCAAGTAAAAATAAAATCTTAATTAGGTTGAGTGGATCGATACTTGTATAAATGAGTTCATAATATTTATTAATGTGGTGCTTTTCACGATGTGTAATTTGAATCGACAAGGTTGTTAGGGGAAATGTTGAGACTTCCGGTCCATGTAAGATAGGTCAAAGGTCAGATAGTACTCAACGTGGTCTAGCAAAATAATATAAGATAAGAAATATTAAGAAGGCATTTACAGACACTTGTACGGATTTGGCCGTCCGAGCGAACAACCCGGGCCAACCGGGTTATCCGAGCAGACGTCTCTTATTCAAACCTATCTCTTGATCCATTTTATACGGTAGGCATATATCAGGGGCAGGACGTTGACTTGTACAGGGATTGGTGTTACTCTATAAGGAAAGACACTAGATCAGAATCACATAGTTAATATCTGACCGGTTGACTCAGATCAAGTTACTAGCCGATCAACAGATACAATTAGAATTGTATAACACCCACAACGCAAGCCATAGTACGTACAACGCAGACTCCACTGAAGTGAAAAGGGTAACTAGTAATGATCTTACACATTCTACAGCTGATCGACCAATTTACATAGAGTATACACTCAACCGTCATTGATAAGATGACAGTTGATCAGTCAACCAGCCTATAATGCACGGTAGACCAATCGACAAAATGACTACGGTCGATCAACCAACATACTTCGTCCCCTTGACTATTCAGATGTTTTGACCAGATCAAAGACAAACCTCACACGACCCATTGGGCTACAAGCATACCCACTCATTGACCTTAACCTGGTCTAATTATAGTTGGGCTGGGCCTCAGATCCATGCTCCTATTAGACCAAGCCCCAACAAGTGGTCCCACAGACTGAGCTTCCTTATTGGGCCTCCACATGCATATACAAACAAGCCCATCAACCCAATTACGGACAAATCTTGGTCAATCCTTGATAATGTGACACCCTAATGGTGAAGGGTCGTTAAAGGGTGTCACTTATATAAAGGGATCTCTCCTCCATGACGCAGGTACATTTTTAGAAATTCTGTTGCATTACGTTTTAGTTCTCTATCATTTTTCCCACCTCTTGCGATTACTGATTTGAACATCGGAATGCATACGCCAAGGACCCCTCTCGGACTTGCTGCTAACGTTCTTTCTCTTGAGTGCTTCCTTTTCTCGGATTCAATAACAGTGGTGCCAGTCCAACACAAGTCAACATTTTCGCCGCATCATCCTTTATCGCTCATGGACAGGATTAAAATAGGTCCCGTTTGTGGGAACTCTTCACTTGATCTATGACGTGAAAAATGGTTGATTCTACTAACAACAAGATGACTACCATCACATTCTCTCAAGAAGACTTAGAGCTTTTGATAGCGACTAAGATGCAACTTCTGGCGCAACAACCACAACAGCCTGGTGGTTATGTACCACAAGCTCCAACCGTCTTAACCATAGCTCCATAAGATGTAGACATGACTGTGCAACAAGCTCACTTCCCTCGAGCTCTTATTCGCTTAGAGGATAAAGATGAAGAGTGGGTTGATTGGATGGACACCACTTTCTCTTGTCACACTTTGCAATGCGACTCCCGGAAGGGTAAAGCGCCTGCCACTTGATGCTCACTCGATCGACCGAGAGTGCCCTTCTCTATGGAGATCCTGGATGATCCCTTGCCTCGTCATTTTAAAGGCATCTCTATTAGAGAGTATAGAGGAGCAATAGATCTCGAAGAGCACGTGATGAAATTTGAAAATGTTGCTCTATTTCATCAGTACTCAGATAGAGTTAAGTGTAGGAAAGAGCCTCTAGCTACATCAATATGGAAGAAGTCTTGGCCGCTCGACAAAAGAAAGTCGTACCAGCTCCACCATAGCTAACTCAATAGAAAGCCACCAAGCAGAACAACCTGATCAGAGGCCCTCGATCAAATCCCATTAATCAAGGAGGTGATCAAAGTCAAACACAACAAGTCGAGACTTCTCGGAACAACAAAGCAAGAGCTCGTCGGTAGAAGCCTTTTTGCACACATCACCAGAGTTAGACGCATGACACAAAGGACTGCAAAAGTTGGCCAGAGAACAAGCACGACAAGATCAATAGGGACTTCAACAATAGGGCCCCCTCAAGGAAATCAGAATAATGGAGGTCGACCTCAAACTACCAGCTACTAATCAGACATTTCCACCCGCTGATTAGATGCAGCATGTTTCATCCCCCATTGATGAGGAATAAGAAAACTTGAGGAATGCCATGCATGACAGTGTGAGTATTATTTTTGGATGACCCAACCGATCCCAGAAGGCTCAAGTTCAAAGAGTAGAGGTTCATGAGATTGGATCCAGTTAAGTCGAAGTTGCAGGACCCCATATCAGTTTCGGACCTCAGGATTTGCAGGGGGTGGAGGTGCCACATGAAGATGCTTTGATTAGCATGGCGGTTATCGCCAACTATGAAGTATATCGTACCTTTATAGATACAGACAGCTCAGTAAACATCATTTTTCAGAAAATATTTGATCAGTTGCAGATCGACGCAGTCGACCTGCAACCAGTGGCCACCACTCTTTGACATCACAGGTTATAAGGTGCAACCGCTCGGCTAAATTCTGCTGGCCATATCTCTCGGGAAGGAGCCATCGAAGAGAACACACCGGTCTATTTTTCTAGTCGTGGATGCTCCTTCTGCTTACAAAGCCATTATAAGAAGACTCATTCTCAATGAGTTCTGAGCAGTGATCTCTCTATATTATTTAAAGATCAAGTTCCTTGTGGGGGGGGGGGACCAAGTTAGAGAAGTAAAAGAGGATCAACTAGTATTTCGACGATGCTATGTCTATAGTGTAAGAGTACAAGCTAGGAAGCCCTTCCGAGCCTCGCCGACAGAGTGTAACTGTTAGAAGAGCAGGAAGAAGTATAAATCCATCCTACTCACACAGAGGTGATTGCCAAGATAGAGACTGATCTGTCACCCACTTTGAAGCAAGAGCTTATTACCTACCTTGCACAAAACAAAGATGTTTTTGCATGGTCGCCACAAGAGCTGAAAGAGGTATCCCATAAAGTTATGGAGTACCAGTTGCACGTCTTCCCGGATGCCCGACTTATAAAATAAAAGAAGAGAGACTTCAGTATTGAGCAGAATCAAGTCATCCGAGGTGAGGTCGACAAGTTGATGGAGGCTGGGCGTATATGAGAAATCCAATTCCCTGCTTGGTTAGCCAATGTAGTGTTGGTTTCCAAACCCAACAAATGGTGGGTTTATATAAACTTCAGAGATCTCAACATGGTTTGTCTGAAAGACTGCTATTCTCTGCCTCAGAAGCCCACCCACGTTGGGCTTGATATGTTTCCATATCAGACCCAATGTCAGTTTTTGTTGATTTTTGTCGATTCTTCGTTATTACAATTTGATACCTCTGGAGAAGTCAAAATAAATAATTGATATCGTATTTGAACTTCTTGCAATCTCATAAATCCATAGGAACTGAAATGGGTGCAATCAGAGCTCTCTAAGTCCATCAGTGGGTTTCAGTAGCAGTCTACTAATGGACCTAGAGAGCTCAGATTGCATCCATTTCAATTCCTATGGATTTATGAGATTACAAGTAATTCAAATATAGTATCCATTATTTATTTAGACTTCTCCAGAGGTATTACAATGTTATAAAAAAATCAACTAAATCTTAAACGTCGTACGTCGTGGATAAAAAAGCAACTAGAGACCTCATATTGCAACTATTTTAGGTCTTGTGGATTTTTAAGGTTGCAAGGAGTCCAACGATACCATCGATTGCATATTTCTACTTCTCCGCAGGAGTTAAAATTTTATCAAAAAAATCAACTAAAACAACCCATTCATATAAATCCAGGTTGCAAGGATCCCACATTGAGCTGATATTTTTTGATATCAGGCCCACGTTGGATCTGATATATTTTCATATTATGTCTCATATTATACATGCATACATCCAAAGAGAACGGAAAGAGAAGAGGAGAGAGAGAAAATAAAAGAGAAATTACATCATGCATGGGAGAGAGAGAGAGGAAAGAAAAAGAGAAAAATAATTGAAGGGTGGAATAGAAAGAGTAATAAATTAAACGTGTCTTTTAGTAAATGAAAAATATTATGTTGAAAAAAATTATGAAAAACCTCAAAGAATGATGGAATATTATAATTGTAATGATCCCGATGGATTCACTGTACTTTCAAGATATTGATATTCGAACGATAATATATAGAATGAATAGATATTGATTGCATATCATTTATTAAATTTTTTTCTTTAACATATAAGAATTCTTAATAAATGTCAAATCATAATGCGTCCTCGATCAATTTACAAATTTGAATAGGCTTTGTTTTTTAAATAAATTTCGTAAATTTAATAAAAATGGAACGGCCCAATTACATACATGGAGTGGGCTCACGTGGAGCGAGAACTCTGATTGTGGATCGGCTGCGCGCATCTTAAAGATCATCGCACTATTAAAACGAAATCATACTTAATCAAAGAAATAAAAAATTGAAAAAAAAAATGTATCGGAATCGAATCGATGCCTCCTTCCTTGCTGTCCGCCTCCAATCCCATCCCTTCTCCGCCGCCGGCCGACGACCGAAGAAGAAGGTGTACCATCGCGTCATCGATCTTGACAAATATGCTGACCTCCAGAAGAAGCCGGCTCTCCTTCTCCGTCTCTGCTCCATCCTCACTGCCCGCAGGGACCGCTCCATCCTCCTACGCGACCTCGAGAAGGAGGTTGGCTTCGTCCAGAAATGGAACTTCCTCTCCCTCATCGAGCGGCACCCATCCGTATTCAAGGTCTCCGGTGGATCTGACTCCCGCGCCCCCATCTCCGTCCGCCTCACCGACAAGGCCGAGAGGGTCTACGCGCAGGAGGCCTGCGCTAGGGAGATGATGGAGTCCATCGTGGTGAGGAACCTGAGGAAGCTTCTCATGATGTCGATGGATTGTCAGATCCCCTTGGAGAAGATCGAGCTCATCGAGTCCGACCTCGGCCTGCCTCCTGATTTCAAGGCTTGGTTGATCCCCAAGTACCCTGACTTCTTTTCTGTCAGGAAGGTCAACGGGGTGGATTACCTTTGCCTGGAGACGTGGGATTCTTCCTTGGCGGTCACTGCTCGTGAGGAAAAATTGGACCTTGCTAGTGCTCCGATGAAGACCAAGGTAGTTCCTAGAGATGGTAACATCGTCGGGCCGTTTGCTTTCAAATTGAAGTTTGCAGCTGGCTTTCGGGCGAACAAGCATTACTTGGAGGAAATGGTTAAGTGGCAAAAAATGGCGTTTCCTTCACCTTATTTGAATGCAAGGAGTGTCCAGTTTGCCACTCCACAGGCTAGGAAGCGGGCGGTGGCTGTGTTGCATGAATTGCTGAGTTTGACCATGGAAAAACGTCTGACATCTGATAAATTGGATGCATTCCATGATGAGTATCAGCTGCCTTGCAGACTGTTGCTTTGCTTGGTTAAGAATCATGGAATTTTCTATATCACAAATAAGGGTGCGCATAGCACTGTCTTCCTTAAAGAAGCTTATGATGGATTCAATCTTATTGAAAAATGCCCTCTGTTGCAATTCCGTGATAGGTTTGTGGCACTGATCGGAAGGCCTAGCCCTAATCTGCAAAATGCATTACCAGTTTGATTTGACTGTTGTGAGGGCACATTACTTTCTTGATGTCAATTATTTATCTGCTGGTCAGATAATATTGGGTTTCCACTCAGGTCAAATTTATCCTTCTTGTCCGGTAGATAACCTCGCTAGGACATGTTATGTATGCTGTAGTAGGCTAATTTTATGAGATGACAAAAAGAATTGAAATTGAACTGCATTCTACCGTTGGTAACCTAGATTTTTGGAACACAACTTGTTGTTATATGTGGAACTATATACTGTAGTTCTAAGGCTCATACCAATTATATTGCTTATATCATTGGAAATTCTGATTCCACAACTCAATTGCATGCATCTTTTTTTTTTGGTCTCATTCATTGTCTCAGAATAGCTTCTGTATGAAAAATATCACTGTATTGTAGAGTGAATGTCTAAATATTTTATAGTGAATAATGAAATGCTTATGACTTGTTTTAATGATAGTACAAGCACTCTTGAATCATGGAGTATTATGAATGATATATAGGGATGAGTTTGTCTTCCTTGCGGAAGATGTGTAACAAATTAAATGTCTGACACACATTGTTGTTCATGCATTTCCCTATCTCTATCATATTAGAATATCTTGTTAACAAAGTCATGACTGTACTTGCACCATCATTGAAAATTGCCTTGATCAAGAACAAATTCATCTTGGAATTAGGGCAATTATATACTCTACTGAGGCACATAATTACTTTATCCAAGCATAACGAGGAAGGAGTAGTTGAAGCCGGTTTACTTTAAAAGATCATCAATAAATTGTTTTTCGCAAGAAGTCGATGATTTGGTTAGAACAATTATAACACCGCTTGTATTTTTCAGCAGTCCTCTTAGAATCTCTAGTGAAAAGATATGTAACTCTCGAATATGGCAATTCTACCTTATTGATTTTTTTCTACTTTGAGTCAAGTTCTAAAATTCGCTAGGCGCTAGTCGGGCGCCAGGCTAGGGCCTAGCGCCTAGGCCGCCTAGACGGGGACTAGGTGCCGTTAGGCGGATTCCACGGTATCAACATAAATTACATAATAAATTACATTCTATAACTCTATCACAAAAATATCAAATTTAAAATGAGTTCAAAATTACACAACTAATAAAATATCACAAATTTATTCTATATTTTAACTCTCCAAAATGGGGCTTTTTTAGTCGCTCTAATTTTTTCAACTCTAGTTACTCAGTACGTGAAAATGAAGTTTGGTACTAGCCGTTAGGGCAAGCCAACAAATCGGCTTTCTTATTGGGTCAAAGTTTAGGGCTTATAAAACTTAAGGCCGACACAAAAAAAGGGGTTACATTTCATTTTTTTTTTGGGTTTTAAATTTAAAAGTCTAAATTAACAAAAATCATGAAAATTCTGCACTATTTCCGTGGGCACCTAGACGATTCAACGGATTAGTCGGCGCTTAGGACCGCCTAATCTTGCCTAGGTGTCAAGGCCGCCTAGGCTAGCCAACTAGGATGTTTTCGGTGCGGCTGGGTGGCGCCTAGCACCTAGGCGGGGCCTAAGCAGCCGCCTAGGTTGATTTTTAGAACACTGCTTTGAAGAGATGCAGTGTAGTCACTGTTTGTTTGCTAATCAGTATAACATTGCAGGTTACTATGTGCCCTTAGAAGTCAAAACCCAAAGTTAAAAAACTATAGATCTTATAGAGATCAAAGTTTTTCATCTATATGTAATGCATAAACCCATCATTTACTGAAAAATTATCTTTGATATTTATTTGGTTAATTTGAACAAATTGTGGAGATAAAGCTGAATGATGAACTTGCTGTTCTCATCATAAAGTAGCTTGCCTTACTTGGATAGAGAGTGGTACCTTTAGTTTCTTCTGAATTACTAGACCAGGTTTGTGAGAACATTGACATAAGAAGCTTACACAAATAGAGAATGGCAATTCATATCTATAGTTAGAGTTGGTTGAAACACCATTTTTGAGCTTCATGAAGAGAGGAAAAAAATAGTTATTAAACAAGGTTGTGATGTTTGGACCGAGTTATGTGGTTTATGTATGAATACGAAGACTTGTTTTCCAGATGTGCTGGTTTTTAAGTTAGTTGAATAATCATGGCAGGAATGAGGTAGCCACGTACTTTGATCACCTAGTTCTAGCAGATTTTAACTGCCTTTTTAATCCAACGCAACAATTCGCAGTGTGCTCAATGAAGTGAAGCAATTTTACCTTTGTTAACTTGATGATACAGAAAACTTTCTTGAAATCTCCTATACTAATATGATTAAGATCTGGATGATCAATCACTATAGATTCATCTCCTTTTACTCCGTGGTGTTCCACAATGAAATATATGTATCTAACCATGATCTATTAGATACAATGGCACGAATATTCATGAACTCATACCATAGGATGTGAAAAGAGTTCTCGGGCAACTTCTTGTTGAACATGTACTGGATCATATGAAATTACATTATACTCGAGCATGAAAGGACCTTTTTCAGTTTTTAAGAAGATTATACACATTGGTTCAGCACACATTTATGACCATTTATAATTCCATTTTTTGATGTTGGTTTTGTTTTTCTGCTTCAGCATGTGCATGTAGTGTTGTAAGAAAGGGTAATATATAGATCTGGTTTTTATAGGATGGATGGTATATTTTTATAGTCTGTTATAGTATCTATGTCATGATATAACTAAATTTTACTTATTGTATATAACGTGATATCTTCAATCTTATTACAACACAGATCTTCTTCTTCTTCAATCTTATTGTATATAACTAAATTTTGAAAAATGCATTCTTTAATTGGTCAACTTTCACAGAGATGTAAGTATGAAGCAATCAAGTTTAAGGTTAAAATTGTGACTAAGGTGAAGTAGCTGTAGCTGCATTAGTATCTTCTTAAGCTTTGTTATGCCATTAATTTTATCTAATACAATTGGATGCAGTTTCTGAATCATTTCAAGTGAAAGATGACTTGAGATCTAGAATGTGTTTCTTGGTTATATGTGCGTTATTTTTTTAATATAAGTACCTCATTATAAGTGATAAATTGCATTTGTGTAAGATGCATGTTATGTGCATCAATTGAGAGTTGAGAACCTAATAGACATAATTTTTTCTTACTATTTTCTTCATTGATATTCCTTGCTATAACCCAAGGACTCACCTCACAGTTCTCTAGCAAAAAGTTATTCCATGCACAACATCAAAGGCTAGTTGAAATAGATCTACCAAACCTAACTTTGAATGATACCTCGATATCATTACCACTGTCTCTAGCAAATACAATAATAGGACATTTGCTTGGAGTTGATGTCTAGAAAAATCACATATTTGCTATTATTTTTCTTTGACTGACTTCATGATTCCTGATGTTTTTTTTGCAGAATTATTGTGACCCTTTTGATTTGAAACATGATGCCTGCACGAGGACAAGATGATGCAATGACACGAGGAAAAAAGAAACTAGGAGAGAGTAAGTGGAGTAGAACTAGGACAAAAGGTGCAGGTAATGGAGGATAACAGGAGAAACGGGTGCCTTTTCTGTGCCCACGACCAAAACCAGGTGCTTTCACTTCCTCGTCATGCATGCTTCATTATCCTGATCTTCCCCTACCTTTTTCCTTTTGGCAACGATTTGAGACTGGATACAGGATCAATCTATCGATCCGATCGATTTCGTGTCCCCACCCCTAGATAATTGGCGTCCAATCTGTAGCTTTCAAGAACTGCGACTTCAGCACTATGTTGAACTTGAAGTGAGCAGTAATTGTACTATCTTCCGGATCTATAGATCTGTCTGCCTCGTGATGGTGCCATTTGTGGTTCAGTTTTCTACCCACCTCTACTTTAATTTGCTTCCTTTATGATAGTGGGCAGTAATCATGAGGAACTTAGAGGTGTAGGGACAACTACATGGTGCTTTAAATTAACAGAGCGGTGAACTTCTCTGATAGTCTGTGTAGTTGTGGAAACTGGCATTGAAGTAGATGATCGATCAAAATCTGGAAGAGCAGTGCTGCAATACAAGTATTTATATGCTAACAATCGACAACAGGTAAAGTATTATAATTATGCTGATGTTTTATCTTCAATTTTGTTTAATATTATTTGCAGAATGGCATAGGTCGGCCACAACATTATGCATCTCTCATGGAGTTCGAGCTCTTGATCACCAACATATCTACTTCCACATTCAGCAACACATCATGCACGGATTCGATCATGCTTTTCTCTAATCGATGATCCATTTTTGGCTCAAAGGTGGCTTTTTTATTTATGTGGAAGGGAGAGAAGGTGAGCGTGCAGCGGCGGAATCTGTTCATGAGGCGAATCCTTGCGGCGGCGCGGCGGTTGAAGGCGGAGGACGACGAGATTGGGAGGAAGAGGTGTCTGAGCCGGGCGTTGGAGGAACGCGTTCATCGCCTCCGCGTGGAGGCCCAGACGTGGAGGGACGTGGCGCTGACCCTCGAAGCCGTCGCGGGCGCGCTCCGTTGCGACCTCGTGGCCGCCGCCGTCGACGACACGGAGTCCGCCTGTTGCCGCAGCGATGATACGGCCGAGGCGGCGAGCAGGAGAATGCGAAAGAGCGTGTGTCGATCGTGCCGCGAGGCGGAGACATCGGTGGTGCTGCTGCCGTGCCGTCATCTCTGCGTGTGCTCGGCTTGCGCCCCGGCAACCGTGGCTTGCCCTGTTTGCAGCAGCAGCAAGAGAGCGAGGGTCCTCGTGAACATGCCTCACTAATATTTTACAATTTGAAATAGATTTCCGGTTTATTTAACCTTTTTCTTAAGTGTAAAACATGATAAATAATACCGAATAAGATTTTGTTTATTTTAAGTTTTTTTTTTCAATGGGCATTAAACTTTTAAATAATTTTTTAATGTATTACATGGATGCCATATTAAAAATATAAAAAATTATTATTTTCTATACAATAAAAAAACTTATTTATTTTTTTAACGGTTAATTGGAGAAAACTCTCTAATCCTAAATTGTTCTTTGTATATACTCTCTACTTGATAAATTCTTTGCATTCACTCCCTGATTGATTGAGTATAAAAGAGTGAAAACTCAGTATATATTGTAAAGATTTGAGTATAAATTATTTGAGATCGAGTACTAATTTAGAAAATTTGTGTATACAGTTTCGATGACCTCTCATGTGAAAATATTGATGTGGTGGGTGCAATCTCACATACTCAAATTTCTTCAAATAATATTTAATCTAAATCAATTCATACTTAAATTTTATAATATATACTAAAATTTTTACTATATACTGAAATAATATATATTCAAATTTTTTAAAATAATACTCAAATTTTTTAAATTAGCACTCAATCTCAAACAATTTATACTCAAATCTTTATAATGTATACTTAATTTTTACTCTTTTATACTGATAAAAAAATAACACACAAAACTATTTTATCAATCCCATCAGGGAGTGTATGCAAAGGAATTTTCGGACGGAGACTGCATGCAAAGATGAATTTAGGATTGGAGAGTTTTCTCAAAATTTCCCTTTTTTTTTAATCTTATATTACAAATTATATACCTTTCAATATTATAAATAATAAATTATAATGATATTATTTTATCATTAATTATGAATTTCATTTTAAAAAATAAATTTGAATTTTTACTATTACTTTTTAATTATAAATCTTAAACCTCATTTATATAATAATTTTTTTTTAATTTTAAAAAACTCTCAGAAACTTACATTGGAGATGCTTTGGCTCCCTCGAGGTGCTCGTTCTTCTCGTAAAAGTTAAAACCATGATAAGATTAGATTTTGGTTGCAATTAAATATTTTATAACAAATGTTTAATAAATTTGTTATCTACTACAAATTTACTCGATTGAGAACTAACATCTCATCTAATTTACTACAAATGTTATCAACAAGTCCTCATAATCTAATTTACTTTCCCTAAAGAATCAAACTGATGACCTGTTCTATGCTTCACTGGCACCCATCCACTTGAGAGATTGGAAATGTTATGAAAGGGGAGACTTGTAGGTCAAAGTCAATGAAGCTAAGTCAAGTCTCCTGATGAAATATTCGTGCCTTCGGATGTCTGATTGCGTCGGTGCCACGTTTCCATTACATGGGGGAGACTTGCGGTCACTGAAACTAAATATGTTTGGGAGCGAAAATTTATACTTAAATTTTTACAATATATATTTAATTTTTATTCTTTTATACTCAATTCATCATAAAATGAATGCAAAAAATTTATCAAATGAAGAGTACATGTAAAGATCAGTTTGAGATTAGGAAGTTTTCTGTAATTTACCGATGATTTTTTATATAGAAGATCAAATATCGGTAAATTGTAGAAAACTCCCCAATCCCCATTGATCTTTGCATACATTCTCCATTTGAGATTTTCTTTTCATTCACTCCCTGATGGATTGAGTATAAAAGAGTAAAAATTGAGTATACATCAGTGAAAATTAAGTATAAAAGAGTAAAAATTAAGTATAAAAGAGTGAAACTTGAGTATAAAAGAGTAAAAATTGAGTATAAAAGAGTGAAAATTGAGTACACAATTTTTTGATGTGGTGGATGCAACTTTATATACTCAAATTTCTAACTTTTATACTCAATTTTTTTCAAATAATACTCACAAAACTGTCTTGTCAATCCTATCAGGGACTACATGTAAATAAAATTTTCAATGAGAATTGCATGCAAAGAAAATTTTGGGAGTGGGGAGTTTAAAAAATTTTCCCATCAAATATCACTAATTAATTTTTAAAAAAAATTATTAGAATAATCATACATACACAACATGACGTATCTTTGATTGCTTCGGCTCTACGTTTCCGTATATGATATATGGCATCTGGTTCGCCCATTGGTTCTTCATTGCAAACGTAGGATTTGCCCTAAGATTCGTGCGGCGGGGACTTACGGGTGAGTTAAAAAGGTACTAGGCATCGAATCAGCAGCGCAAGTCCTTGCGGGGAAAGCAACCTAAGACAGAGCAAGCTCGGCCGACCAATGGACGACGACGTGAACGGGGACGACGCCGGCGATATCCCAGAGGAGGATGATAATGACTCCGAGGCCGATCTATACTACTCTTTTAGGGGACGTAGCGCCGCCCTCGACCACCTCCGCGCTCGCATCCGGCTCCTCCACCGCCAGATCAACAAGCCCCTCGGGGACATCGTCCGCGACTGCGTCCTCCACCACCTTCCTGCCCGCTCCGTGCTCCGCCTCCGCGCCGTCCACCCTTCTTGGGCCAGATTCGTTTCCACTCCCATCTTCCCCCACGTTCAATCCCTAACCCACCGATCCATCTCTGGCGCCTTCTTCCGCCCTTTCGATGGCGCCTCCGCCGCCTACTCCCACTTTTCCCCCTCCGCCGCTCACTCGATACCTGAACCCGTCCTCTCCTTCCTCCCAGTGTCACACTTCTCCGTTCTATTCTCTTCCTATGGGCTTCTCCTCTGCTTCAATCAATTGTCGCGCTCCTTCTATGTCTGCAACCCGATCACCGCCGACTGGATCGCCGTCCCTTACCCTCCCTGCAACCCCGGGCCTGAACCCCCTGCTGTCCTCGTAATTTCCCCTAGCGTCTATAACTTCCGCCCCGACTTCTCCATCGTGATCCCCTTCCAGATCGGCGAGGGTCACGGCATCATCGGGTTCCAGACCTTCTCCTCGTCCGCCGGAGGATGGTGGGTCTCCAACGAGACTTGCGCGGCGGAATCTGTGTGCGCGGATTCCGGCGTCGTCGCTGGCGGTGTGGTCTACTGGCGGACGACGATGCTCACGGTGGTCAAATACGATCCGAAAAAGGACAGCGTTCGGATGATTCTCTGGCCGATGGGACACCGGGTGAGCACGCAGTGGGAGATCGGAGAAATGGGCGACGTCGGACGACTGTACTGCGTCGCCGTGACGGACGATTCGGTGGAGGTCTACAAACTGCTAGGCGAGTTCGACGAGTGGACATGGGTAGATTCCTTGTCCATCTTCGATGCAAATTCTTGTGATTCCGACGACGAAGCGGCGGAAGAAGAGAAGATGAAGAGCAATGAGCTGTGGGAGCGGGAGCCAGACGGCAGAGTGGTGCTCAAGCAGCGGCCATGGCCGCTGAGGTTCCAAGGAGCGAAGATGGAGATTCTGCTTTGGGCGGAGGGTAATTTGGTGGCAGTCGACCTCGCGAGCAAGCAGGTGCGAACGGCGGCAGCTCCTGGCGGACCACCGGGGCACTTCCACGGCGGCCAGAACTACGTGCCTCACGTCAGCACACTCGCCGCGGTTCCCTTCTTGGGCGACTTAGCATGCTCATCCTCCGCCATGGAGGCGGAGGGCGACGGACAGGGGCAGAGCCGGCGGTCTCAGGGGACTCGTCGACGGTAGCCGGCTCCGGCGTGTCGAGTTGACTCATTGGTGGAGGATTGAGTTGATGGACCGAGTTGGTAGAAATTTAAGTATTTTTGAGTAATTGAAGGGGGCAGAATCAAATATTATAATATATTGTAGAAATATATTATTCCAAATCTACTAATTTTCTATTTGTTAATAAATTATATAGAATATATTGCTATTAATTTCATCGATTTAGACTATTGAATTGGAAATCAAAGTTTGATAAAGACAATAATACTTAAACTCTAGAGGAAGGTAAATCACGATTATTATTGATGTGATGATGCATCTAGGGTCGAGAGAATTAATACTGTAGATTAGGATTTTATTCCCGTGCGCAACTGGCGACCCTCGAATTTATAATCTTAACGAAATCGATCAAGCACCTTATCTTCCGATCCCGCCCGTGGAGCCACCACAAAACGAACAGAGCTATACAGACTTGTAGAGTTAGATATTTTATAATAATTATTATTCTATTCAAACTTATTAAAAAAAATAAATTCTTAAATAAAAAATCTACTAACCTTGGAAGGTGGGCTCATGATCCGACCTTTGGTTAACAAACACAATGTAACAAACTTAGCCACTCCAACTTGTTGTGTTAAATATTTTATAATAATTATTATTCTACGAAAACTTAAATATTTTAAAAAATTAATTAATACTAAACCTCCTCCGTCATTAATAAGAAGAGAAGGATTGTGGAAATGACATGTAATTTCATTTCACATGAGATGATTAATTAGTAGAATGATGAGAAATTTATGTTTTACTGATCAAAGTTATATAATCTTTCTTGGTTCAAGCTAAGTTAATTCTGGTTCAATTGATTCTGGTTCAATTAGATTTGGTTTAGATAGGATTTGGTTCAAGCTAAGTTTATTTAAGCTAAGTTGATTATATTTATCAAAAATTAATAAGCCTTTTAAATAACAGAAAAAAGAAAAAATTAAATTATATTTTTCACCGCTTAAACTAGAATAGTTATAAATGATAGAATGAAAATAAAAAAGAAATCAAAAACTTTATGATGGTAAATACATCTAAAATAAAAATTAAACTAAATATTTATAAACAAATAAAATAGTAGAGATATCTAATTCGCTATTGCTCGAAAATAATGAAATCTTGCATTTCAATCGAATATAATATAGAGAATATCACTATTTGAATTTAATCTAGTAAGGAACATAATAACACTGATCCGGGCGAATAGTTTTTTCTTTCAGAAAAGTCGGGGGCCCGGTCGGGTCCGACCCAACGTAGCCCGGAGCGAAGGTAGTCAGGCCGGGTCAGGCTCGGGATCACGAGCCTGGCCTAGTGGTTAATTCGGGGAGCGAAGGCCTCGGCAGAAGAGGTCTCGGTGCAGGACCAAACACTCGAGGTCGGTCACCCGAGGTCGGACACTCAGAGTCGGTCACCCGAAGTCGGGTACTCGGAGTCGGTCACCCGAAGTCAGGCACTCGGGGTCAGTCACCCGAGGTCGGACACTCGGGGTCGGTCACCCGAGGTCGGGCACTTGGGGTCCGTCACCCGAGGTCGGACACTCGGAGTCGGTCACCCGAAGTTGGACACTCGGGATCGGTCGCCCGAAGTCGGACACTCGGGGTCGGTCGCCCGAGGTCGGACTCTCGGGGTCGGTCACCCGAGGTCGGACCCTCGGGGTCGACCTCCCGAGCTATGCACTCAAGGCTAATCGCCCTAAGTCGGACGTCGAGGGTCGCTCATCCAAAGTCAGGGAACCCCTAGCCGAGCTCCCTGAGGGCACTCACTGAACGTGGGCTTAGGATCTGAACTTATCCAACTGATTCGGATTATTGATTAGAATGAACATACCTGATAATAATGGAATTACCTCGACAATTACAAGCTGGCAGATATCAGATATAATCATTACTTGGCAGAGTCGCCTGACAAGTTGAATGTTACTGTGAATTAGAAGAGACAAGGTGTCAGGCGGCTGTGTCAGCCTCACAAAACCACCAAAGCT
This sequence comes from Boesenbergia rotunda, assembly GCA_024364735.1. NCBI lineage: Eukaryota > Viridiplantae > Streptophyta > Magnoliopsida > Zingiberales > Zingiberaceae > Boesenbergia > Boesenbergia rotunda. The sequence goes on from JAGFNQ010001736.1 coordinate 396,691, forward strand.
GCCAGTTATACAGTCTGACAACTGGTTAATCTTTAATGAGATAGGACATCTCTGACATGGTAGAGGGCTTGCCTTCCCCCTATATAAACCCCTCTTGGGGCTCAAAAAAGGGGGGCTGCTATTTTGCAACCACACCACCACATTGTGAGTTTTGTTTCGGTCCGAGTCGAGTGACTTGAGCCTTGTCCTCATTCAAGCCCGAGCCCGACCTCCCGAGTTACAACAGATCGGGTCATCTTAGTCAGACCGAATCATCCAAGTGAAAATCGATCTTCGCTTGTCGACAGGATCAAACACCAATCAAATTAATGTGGGAACGTTCCTATGTTTCAATTTCAATAAACGAGAAAAGCACATAGAGGTGGAGTTGGAAAAGGAAAAGATAGAAAACTAAAAAAATTTAGTATGAATAAAAAATTTTAATTTACGTTCTTATCGATTAGAGGAGAAAGCATATAAGGGAGGGGAAACGTAATATGAGAAAATTATGGTGGAAAGATATTAAAGAAAAATAAATTAAATCTTATCCAATAACATATATAATTAAAAAATATTAAAAAGAGAATTTCTTTATAGCTTTATCCGTTAGGATCATGATCGAAATTTTAATCGGAGAATTAAATCGTACGGATCTATTATTACGTGGACTTTATTTTTTTGTTTCATTCTCTTACAAAATATATATAAAAATATATTTAATATATTAAAAATAATAGACTCAAATAAAGCCTAATGGCAACGACCACGTTCTTTTCGAAACAGACGCAAACGGTTACTTGACGAGTTAGGAGTTGAGACGAGTGAGACCCACTTCATTCAACGGGGAGGGTGTATCGGGTATAATTTGGGTTTTTTATCAACTTTGATTGTCATTCGCTCGAGTATCGTCCACGGCTGCTTCACTGGAGCACGGATTTTCACTTTTTTGTTGACATATTAATTTTAATTCGTTTATTAATATTTAATCCATTCATATTATTTATTATGTTTATGTGAATTGAATTGTATAGAGATTTAATTAATACAAATATCTTTTAATTGATAATCTTAATGATCAATTTGATTATACTTTATTGTATAGGACATTGGAGGGTTCGGTTCATCTTGGAGTGGTTTAATTGAAATTGAGTCGAGCTTGGATGGTTTGGCTCATCAAACATTGAAAATTTAGTTCGATTAATGTGAAGTGAGAAGCAAATCCGGTTCACCTCCTCAAGAAATCAATGATTCACATTCTTATAGATCAGTTCAATTTGAAGATAGTTGGTTCAATTTCTCAAGCATCAGCGGTTCATTGGAGAGTTGGTCCAAGATTTGAGAGGTTGATTTCAAGTATTATTTGGTCCACTTCTTTCATATAAATAAATTGATGAACAAAGTAATACTAAATATCTGGTGATTGGTTTAGTCTCATAAAATTATTTTATCGGAGATCAGAATAAATCAGAAAATATTTACAGTAAGTGATCTAAAAGCTCAATATCTCATAGTTGCGCACTCAATTTGGAAAAAAATATTTCTGTAAAATACGCCATGCTGGATATCGAACTATGAATACTTAGATGATAATTTAGCACCCTTCCACTTCACAGTAGCCCCGGGGTCACTTCTTCCATATTATGGTGGCAAAAGATAATTCACTTGCCTTTAGCACTCCCGCAAACCCGTTCCAAGACCAATGCAAAGGAAGTAAATCACAGGGGCTACTAGTTTAGATGCTGTTGTTGGAAACGAGATAGCTATAGAGGGGGGTGAATATAGCTAGACACCCACAAGTTGCACTTTGAAGTTTTCTGCGTGATCAGATTAGCAACGGAAGAAAATGCAGAACAAAAAACAAAGCAGAGAAAGAATCGCAAACCAAACAATCGCTAAGACGAAGATGTACAAGGTTCGGGGATAACTTGCCCCTAGTCCTTGGCGTGCCCGTAAGGTGGGCGATCCCTTGATCGTCGGCAGATCAAGCCCCGGTGAACCCGGATAAGATAGAGCCTCATTCTCGGTGGAGAAACCTCTCCACAGATCTCACGGATGATATAACTTGAGTACAGGAGATCACACAAGAAGGAACACTCACAAAGCTCTCACAGGAATGCAACAAGATCTCTTAAGCACAAAGTAACAGAGAGCACGAACACAGCCAAGCCAAACTTCCCAAGTTTCTGTCTTGTTTGCCTCAGCTCCTCTACCTCAGCTTCGTCACTTAAGCTCTGCTCACCATCACAAGCTTCATCAGCATCCACTGAGCCAGCTTGAACCCACTGACTTCCCTGAGCACTCAGTCCACTGAAGACCTCCTCTCCAGCTGAGCCTCCGTCAGTCGCCAGCTGTGTCAGTTGCCCGTTGAAACATGAGAATGAGAAACAGCCAAACCTGCTCAACGGAAAGTCTCTCATTGACCCTCCTTGAGTGTTTGAATTACCTGCTATCACCTGCACACTCCAATAGAGGCTTAGCAATGCATATCAAAACATATCAGCAATGTATCAGAGAATCGGCAGTGAAAACAGACGCGATCAGAGCTTCTGACAGCGTATTTGAATTAAAGTTCTGCGCCTGATCGGTCACCAGACCGATCCTGCAGTCTTCTGCATATCAGGCTCCAGCCTGATCGGTCACCAGACCAATCAGGCTGAAACTTTAATCAGATCCTAACTGCGCCTGATCGGTCACCAGACCAATCAGGCTTGAGTGAACAGTGATTCTTTAATTAAATCCTAAGTCTCTGATCGGTCACCGGACCGTTCTGGACCTGATTAGCAAGGGAACTCAACTCACTGTTCGCTCCCTGATCGGTCACCAGACCGATCAGGAGCTGTGCAGTGAGTGAAACACACACTCCCTGATCGGTCACCAGACCGATCAGACATCGCTGGATCAGTCACCAGACCGATCCACGAAGGAGCAGCGTGCCAACTCCCTGATCGGTCACCAGACCGATCCAGGGACGCAGACCTAGCATTCTAAGCTAGGATTTCATTCACCTTAGCCCTCCAAGCTAAGGATTTTTCAATCTAACTCTCTAAGTTGGGAATTTGCACCTAACTCTCCAAGTTAGGACTTTTCACCTAGCTCTCCAAGCTAGGACTTTTCACCTAGCCCTCCAAGCTAGGACTTTTCACCCAACCCCTCCGAGTTAGACCTTCATCCAACCTAGCCCTCCAAGCAAGGCACCTGACCCTCCAAGCCAGGACTTTTCACCTAATTCTCCAGGATGGGAATTTGCACCTAACCCTCCAAGTTAGGACTTTTCACCTAGCCCTCCCAGCTATGACTTTTCACCCAACCCTTCCGAACTAGGACTTTTCCAACACTTGGCTTCACTCACCAGGACCCGGCTTCACTCACCGGGATTTCCATCACCTGGCTTCACTCACCAGGACCCGGCTTCACTCACCGGGATTTCCAATCACCTGGCTTCACTCACCAGGACCCGGCTTCACTCACCGGGATTTCCAATCACCTGGCTTCACTCACCAGGACCCGACTTCACTCACCGGGATTTCCTGCCCAGTCCCCGACCAGGACTTTAACCCGAATTCGCTCAACCAAACTTAAATCATTGTCAAACACCAAAACAACAACCGGGCCAGACTGCATCAACAATCTCCCCCTTTTTGTTGTTTGACAACCCGATTTAAGTTTAGGTATCAATCAATTGAAATCCATTCAATTCTCATAAGGGAATCATGATCCTCTTCCTATAATAACCATAAACTTAATCAGTCATTTTCTCCCCATTTGTCAAACATCGAAAAGGGTATGGTTATTAAGTTTGAACATACCTCCCCCTCAAACATGGGTCTCTCCCCAAACCCAAAATAATCAAAGCATAATTTTGAATTGCACATGAAAACATATACAAAATAATATCATGGTCAAACATGTATATGTTTCATATGACAGGTAAGTCAAAGGATGATTTTAGATTGCATATGAGAGGCATATACCATAAATGTATCATGGCAACAATGTATATGCATCACATGACAATAATTATCGCAGTTCCATCAGACTGATGATCGATACAGAAAAATTTCTGATGTATCTATGAACGATCAATTTTCAGAAAAATTTCTGTAATTCTGATTCGTTCAAGATCGGACTGCGTTAACATTTGGACTTCCATATGAAGACATATATAGAAGTATATTATGGTCAAATATGTATATGCTTCATAGGACTAGTAAGGAATGCATCTGTATTTGAAACATAGTCCTGATTGGTCGCCGTGACCAACCAGGTCTGTTGATTACGTGATACAGAAGTATATCTGATTAGTCTGGGGAGCGATCGAATTTCAGAAAAATTTCTGAAACTCTGATACGTTCCTGAACAGACTGCATTAACAATTTGCATTCCATAACAGGGGAGATGACTCTATTAATATTCGTCATTTCAGAAAAATTTCCGAAACACGATATTAAGATCAAGAGTCATGACTCAACAAACTCTTTCTTACGAATTTTAACATTCCAATATAGGTTTGTATCAAATCACTATTAAGTACCAGGATTGTATCACTTGAATAAATTTGTGCTCCCTTAGTACCAGGTTTGTACCAATGGGTGATCAAATATGTTTCAATTGAAATTGGTTTGTATCAGATTTGTTAGGAGTATGATCATCAAACTAATACAATTCAATGAAAAGAGATTGGTTTGAGGAGGTTTTGAATCAATTTGGAATGATCTGGGAGTTCCTTGATCAGAGTTGGTCTGATCGATCACCAGACCGATCAGAACGACTACTGATCGGTTACCAGACCGATCAGAGGGATCCCTGATCGGTCGGCGGACCGATCAGGTTTGACACAGAATATTTTCTGAAACTGATTTGTTTCAGAAATCGGTTTGTTTCAACTCTTAACCTTTCCCAAACCCTTATACAATCAGATTTGATCCATTTGTTCCTAAAAGGTTCTCTTAATCAAGATATATGTCATGATCTGTGTCAAAGCATGATGAGTATGTTCTTAATCATGAACTTGAGTCCCAAAACTAGGTTTGTATGATCAGTTATGTTCTAAGCATGTTCTTGGCATGATCATGTGTGAATCAAAATATTCCATGTATGATCAAATTTCATTATACACAATGTATGATTAAATTTTCAAAACACACTTGTATCAAATTAGTATCTAACTATGACCAGATTTCTAAAACATGCATGCATATAATCATTTAACTAGAAAATTCATAAACATGGACAACTTACAAAATCATAAGCATGGATAGTACACAATCCCTGGATGTATATAGCTATTTGATAAAGATGAACTAGTTACTTTCCTCTTTGTTTTGGAAACAAAACTGATCATAGTAAAACTTTAACACAAAAGTAAACTACACTTATGCATGATTACTTATGTTCCAATTGTATTCATAACATGCTTGCTTCAATCAATTTTGGTAACTCATAGATCTAGATTTGTCCCAAGTCTAGAATCCTAATTCTCCATTCTATTGATAATTCATAGATTGGATTGGAGAATTCACAGTCCCACATTTCTATCAAGTTCATGATTGAAATCAAATTTGCATGCCATAGATTAATGATAATAACACACATTGTAAAATCATGGCATATTTGATCGTGTTCACCAAACAAAAACACCTTAAGCTTGAGTTATGACATATCATAAATCATATCTTGCAGTAAGACATAAATTGTAACGAGAAAACTAATTATCCTAAGCAATTCATGGCAAGAACAAGTTATGTGTGAATCTAAACCCTTCATGCAACAATTTCCAAGGCTTGTTGACTTATTTTGACACTAGTGTAACCTTAGCCTTGGTTTGGAGCACCACTTATCAACAACCTATGTTGATAGATGCTCCCCCTCAAACAATGCTTATACAATTCGAAATATGGAGGTTTTAGGTACCCAAATTTTGGGACCTAATGCATCAACAATGAGGGACTTAGACACCCATGCCTTAATCAATTTCTTTCTAACCTTTTGAACCCTAGAATCATTTGATAATCTAAATTGGGTTCTTGACATTAATGATACAAAGGTTGGTTCCTTAGGTCGGTAACCTATACCAGCCTTATTGTAAACCGCCCTTTGGGAATTGAGTATCATGTCTAAGGTTTTGGATCTAGATGAGAATTTCTCAAGAACATTCTTGAGATTTTCAACTTCGCTCTTTAAGTCCTTATTGTCATTCTCAAGGGTCTTAACATGCAAGTCATCAATTACCTCATCCTTAGAGGTTTTTAAATGTTCTACTTCCAATTTCAAAGATTTAACTTTGGCCTTAGATTTTTTAAGCATCTTAGTTAGACATGCGATGGCACGATAGCACTTATCTAACTCGGGAGAAATTACCTCTTCATCATCCGAAGATGATGAAGGTGCGGTTGAGGAGCTTGATTCGTCATCACTCTCCTCCTTTGAATCTTCTAAGGCCACTAGAGCCACATGACAGTGAGTGTTCTCATCCTTCTTCTCCTTTCTTTTATTACCTGCCACAAAAGCAAACCCTTTCTCCTTTGGGCTTTGGTTAGAGATCTCATGTAGTTCCATTTCACAAAATAAGTCCTCTAACTTAACAAAAGATAAGTCCTTGGAAACCTTGTAAGCATCCACCATGGATGACCACAAGGCATTCCTAGGAAATGATTTAAGGACATACCTCACTAGGTCTCGGTTTTCTACCTCTTCACCAATGGAGTGGAGACCATTGAATACTTCTTTGAATCGACAATGAAGCATACTTACAGTTTCGCTTTCTCCCATTGTCAAGTTCTGGAGTTGGCTGTGAAGGAGATCCTTCTTGGCAGTCCGGGTGTCTTGAGTTCCTTCATGGAGCTCAAGGAGTTTGTTCCACAAGTCTCTGGCAGATGTGAAGGGATCAATCTTGATCAATTGCTCTTTGGTCATCCCACATTGTAAGGTGACCACAGCTTTGGCATTTGCTTCACCCTTCCGGATTTGCTCAGCCGACCACTTAGAAAACTCAAGCTCCTTTCCTTCATTATCCTTTGGAAGAGAAAACCCCTCCTTGACAGTGAACCACAAACTCATGTTTGTCTTTAAGTAAAACTCCATTCTTGACTTCCAATATGAAAAATTTGTGCCGTCAAAGAATGGAGGTCGGTTTGTGCTGTAGCCTTCTCTTCCAGCCATCTTGCTGTAAGCTCTCGGATGTTAAGCCGTGAACAGAGCCACAAGCTCTGATACCACTTGTTGGAAACGAGATGGCTATAGAGGGGGGTGAATATAGCCAGACACCCACAAATTGCACTTTGAAGTTTTCTGCGTGATCAGATTAGCAGCGGAAGAAAATGCAGAACAAAAAACAAAGCAGAGAAAGAATCGCAAACCAAACAATCGCTAAGACGAAGATGTACAAGGTTCGGGGATAACTTGCCCCTACTCCTTGGCGTGCCCGTAAGGTGAGCGATCCCTTGATCGTCGGCAGATCAAGCCCTGGTGAACCCGGATAGGATAGAGCCTCCTTCTCGGTGGAGAAACCTCTCCACAGATCTCACGGATGATATAACTTGAGTACAGGAGATCACACAAGAAGGAACACTCACAAAGCTCTCACAGGAATGCAACAAGATCTCTTAAGCACAAAGTAACAGAGAGCACGAACACAGCCCAGCCAAACTTCCCAAGTTTTTGTCTTGTTCGCCTCAGCTCCTCTGCCTCAGCTTCGTCACTTAAGCTCTGCTCACCATCACAAGCTTCATCAGCATCTACTGAGCCAGCCTGAACCCACTGACCTCCCTGAGCACTCAGTCCACTGAAGACCTCCTCTCCAGCTGAGCCTCCGTCAGTCTCCAGCTATGTCAGTTGCCCGTTGAAACCTGAGAATGAGAAACAGCCAAACCTGCACAACGGAAAGCCTCCCATTGACCCTCCTTGAGTGTTTGAATCACCTGCTATCACCTGCACACTCCAATAGAGGCTTAGCAATGCATATCAAAACATATCAGCAATGTATCAGAGAATCGGCAGTGAAAACAGACGCGATCAGAGCTTCTTACAGCGTATTTGAATTAAAGTTCTGCGCCTGATCGGTCACCAGACCGATCAGGAAGGACCCTGATCGGTCACCAGACCAATCCAGCAGTCTTCTGCATATCAGGCTCCAGCCTGATCGGTCACCAGACCAATCAGGCTGAAACTTTAATCAGATCCTAACTTCGCCTGATCGGTCACCAGACTAATCAGGCTTGAGTGAACAGTGATTCTTTAATTAAATCCTAAGTCTCTGATCGGTCACCGGACCGTTCTGGACCTGATTAGCAAGGGAACTCAACTCACTGTTCGCTCCCTGATCGGTCACCAGACCGATCAGGAGCTGTGCAGTGAGTGAAACACACACTCCCTGATCGGTCACCAGACCGATCAAACATCGCTGGATCGGTCACCAGACCGATCCACGAAGGAGCAGCGTGCCAACTCCCTGATCGGTCACCAGACCGATCCAGGGACGCAGACCTAGCATTCTAAGCTAGGATTTCATTCACCTTAGCCCTCCAAGCTAAGGATTTTTCAATCTAACTCTCTAAGTTGGGAATTTGTACCTAACCCTCCAAGTTAGGACTTTTCACCTAGCTCTCCAAGCTAGGACTTTTCACGTAGCCCTCCAAGCTAGGACTTTTCACCCAACCCCTCCGAGTTAGACCTTCATCCAACCTAGCCCTCCAAGCTAGGCACTTGACCCTCCAAGCCAGGACTTTTCACCTAATTCTCCAGGATGGGAATTTGCACCTAACCCTCCAAGTTAGGACTTTTCACCTAGCCCTCGCAGCTAGGACTTTTCACCCAACCCTTCCGAACTAGGACTTTTCCAACACCTGGCTTCACTCACCAGGACCCGGCTTCACTCACCGGGATTTCCAACACCTGGCTTCACTCACCAGGACCCGACTTCACTCACCGGGATTTCCATCACCTGGCTTCACTCACCAGGACTCGGCTTCACTCACCGGGATTTCCAATCACCTGGCTTCACTCACCAGGACCCGGCTTCACTCACTGGGATTTCCAATCACCTGGCTTCACTCACCAGGACCCGGCTTCACTCACCGGGATTTCCTGCCCAGTCCCCGACCAGGACTTTAACCCGAATTCGCTCAACCAAACTTAAATCATTGTCAAACACCAAAACAACAACCGGGCCAGACTGCATCAACAGTTGTAACTAGCACATGGGGAGGACAGGTGTCACTCCCCGACGAGCCGCATGTCCAACGAAAATTGGACAACACCTCTCCTGTATGACGAGTCACATCCTTCTCGCTACACCGGCGTACTCTTCCGCAGACCTCCGCGTTCCTTGGATGCACTGAGCCAGTCAACTCCCTTCTTGTGTCATCCTTCTCGATCATTGCGTTTTTCGCACGACTTCCTATGCTCCTAAGATGCTGCACACTTAGACACAGAGATCAAAATACATCGGATCTAACTTGACTCGGTTGACCACATCAAAACTTACCTAGGGTACTTACAATCTCTCTGTTTTTGATGTCTATCAACCCGAGTTAAGTTTAGGGTAAACGAAAAAAAAGATAAGAATAAATATGTGACTATGTAAGCACAAACAAAAAAATAAATTAATTAATCCTTCCCCCTTAACTTAATTACATTTCTCCGAGTTAAGTTTTGGGTAAACGAAAAAAAATAAGAATAAATATGTGACTATGTAAGCACAAACAAAAAAATAAATAAATTAATCCTTCCCCCTTAACTTAATTACATTTCTCCTCCTTTGATCACATCAAAACTTAAAACATATTAAAGGAAATATTAACATTAATAAGACTTACAAAAATTTATATAAAATTAATTCAACATCCAAAATTTTTGAAAATATTTGACTACATGTATAAGATAATAGTTGGTTTCCAGAAAATCCAATTTATCAAAATTTGGACAAAAATTAATTTTTAAATTTAAAGACCAATTTCAAAAAAAAATCAATTATTTATTTTAACTCAAAATTTACTCAAATTTTTATCTAAATTATAATTTTAGCAGACTCATTTCTGTAAAAAAAATTATCAAAGTGAAATAATTTTCTAACTTTTGAAAATTAATTTTGATTTCAAAATTGATCATTTTGAAAATATAATTTTAAATTTGGATTTTTGCTTCAATAAATATGAATTTTTTTTTCAATGCTTGGAAGATAATAGGTAGATCTTGAAAAATTGAATTTAATAAAATTATTTTTTTATGTATTTTTAATATTTAAAAGATTATTTTTGGGTGAAAAATCATAATAAACCTGTTTACCTGTTAAAAAATTTGAATTTTTTTGGATAACTTATAGCGGACTCTATAATCAAAAATTATTAAACAAATATTTCTGCAATAGTTATATTTTCAGAAAACAAATTCAACGGGTTTACAAATAAAGTAGAAAAAATTGACAAATAAGTAATAAATAATATTTAACAGTTCAATATAGATTTTGGGATCGAATATAAATTCTTACCTGTAAGATTAATAAAAAATTTAGATGGAATATAAGTCCTTGGAATTCTTGCAATTTGACCCTTGTGATATTTAAAATTCCAATTAAGTATTTTAGAATATTAAAATTTTAAATATTGATAATAATTTGAATTTCTACGAGTACTTTTCAATTTCTTGATTTGTGCCTTTAAGTTTTTATTTTTTAATATTAGCTTATCATACATCTCAAACGGGCATGCAAAAGTTAGATGTTTTTTCAAATTTGTATTTTTATATTTTAATTTGCATATTGACTTCATCATTGCCTTTATACCTGAATAGAGTTGATCAGGAGGTAGAAAATATACATCACTTATCATATCTCTTTCGAAGTCCGAAGCTTCACCTTCGTCGATGCTATCTTCTGACTTAACTCCCCTTCATCGATGCTTTCTTCTTCCTGGTTGAAGCCATTAGCACAAGTTTGGTGTGTTCCGTGATGCTCCTGTCGCGAAGCAAGGTGGACGTCCCAAAAGCAAGATGATCCTCTAGAGATCACGAAACCACTGAGGCTGGCTGCAAAGCTGGCTCCCTCCTATCCTGCCAGACAGAGACCGTTAGAACCTGTCGGGAAAAGTCCCCGGCCAGGCACTCCGACGGCCAAGTCAGTACTCGACGGTGGCAAGCGAATGGAAAGTAATAGAACAGTAAGCAATGCACTATTGCGCGTACCTGAGAGATGCGGAGTGAAGAAGCTAATATAGCCGGGGAAGCTGACAGCTACTACCCCACCTGTCACCTGTTGTCATATAGCGAGGACAAGGTGATGCATCCCCAGAGGTGGCAGCATAAAGTAGTGCATACTGAGTTAAGGAAAGAGACACTGTCAACTTAATGGCAGGCGCCATTTGGCGCTGTTCGGTCTGACACCAGTGTATGTGGTCGTAGTACGGGGGGACAAGGTATGTCAGGAAGATCAAGCCATCAGTGGGATATCCATCGTTTCGCCCAGGGTGGCACCAGTCGTACGCCGACCCCGTACTGCTTCGGGCACTCTGATGTTAGGGAGTGGTTGTTCTGCATGTTAGGGCATGCTATGGTTGACTGAGGACCCTTAAAAGGAAAATGTCGACTGGGGGCACTGAGTAATGAGGCCGATTGAGGATCTGTGATGAAGGTGTCGACTGGGGCACTGAGTAACGAGGTCGACTGAGGGCTTGTGATGAAGGTGCCGACTGGGGCATTGAGTGACAAGGTCGACTGAGGGTCTGTGATAAAGGTGCTGACTGGGGCACTGAGTAACGAGGTCGACCGAGTGCCAATGATGAAGGTGTCAACTGGGACACTGAGTGACAATATACCAAGTAGTGCCTCCTCTGGCTCGGGCTTATCCCTAGAGCTTGGACCGCCACACGCCGGTTGGGAGCCAAATCTAGAGGGGTATTAGGGTATGAGCGTCTGAGCACCGATCAGGCCGATTCTGGGGAGCGTGGGCTGCCACCCGTTTGATCGTGGACCTTGAGCCGAGTGCAGCGCGGGGGCTGACCCACGAGTACTTTCACCATATTCTTTGTCAAGATTTCCCGGAGGTGGGCACGTTAAGACTTACCAAAGGCATCCATTCACTTTCCCTGTCTTGGGCCTTCCTTGAATCGAGGGCCCCGAGTGAAGGTTTAGCTATAAGGGTGTCTAGGAGGTCTGACCCTCCTGGACCCTTGTATCTTTCAATGAGCCGGGCCGACTCAGCGACCTGGGCCACCTACCTGATGAGCCTCTCCAGTCCATTAATCCGTTTCCTCCTGACCAGGTGCTAGGCTACCGAGCTAGACTACACGCAAACTAGCTCGGGATCATATAATATCAGACTAATCTGATTCGTTCCGTATGGCCAACTCTGCCGACCCCTCTTCGCCGATTCCCTGCGATTTCTGCTGCTCCTCGAGGGCGACGCCCCTGGCAGTTCCTCTCCACGCCAAGTCAGCCCACGACCGAGGACACTCAGTTGGGGTCGTGGGTTCGTGAGGAGAGGAAAAACAGAAAAAGAAAATTGGTTTTATAAATTAAAAGTAACTTTGGAAAAAGACCCTTCAACTCTAGATTATCCTAACTAAACCATAATTTAACGTATTTATGCGTTTAGCGCCTCAATTTTCTAGTATTTAACAATCTACATACTGACTTTTCAGATTTTTGACCCTCGATTATCAAAATTGTAATATCATGAGAATATTATTTATAAAATGTTTGGAAAAGACAGTTACAAACACTTGCTGCGTACATATTAATTTTCTTTAAATGAATAAAGGCAACTACGCACTGATGTTTCAACGGGGATGTAGCTCAAATGGTAGAGCGCTCGTTTTGCATGCGAGAGGCACGGGGTTCGATCCCCCGCATCTCCAATACTTTTTTATATTTTTTTATTAAGACTATGTTTGATTAGGAGTAATGTTTGCGAACGTACAACAGCCGATTATCAGAATCAACGCGAAGGAGGTAAATCTCAGGAACAACTAGCCTGGATTTTGTGGCTAGCGAGGGGAGGGGCGGGCACACTAATTTTACTAAGTTTTGACTCCCAAGGCCTCAAACCTTAATTAAGACTATGTTTAGTTAAGGGTAATGTTTGCAAATGTATAACACCTTATCTCCAGGATTAACGCGAAGGAGGTAAATCATAGAGGCAACTAACCTGAATGTTGTGGCTAGACCCGACCAAAGACCGGGTCCTGCCCAGATTCGACCCGGACCCGTTGACCCGGTACGCCAGGTCGAACTGGAACGGGGTCGGCAGGCCTGGCCGGTTTTGCCGGGCTAGTGTTGGGATTTATAGCATGGCTAAAGGGGGGGGGGGGTGAATAGCTCGGTCACCCCCAATTCGATTTCTTCCTATAACGTTTAGCACAAGAGGAAACTCAATTAACAATTAAATCAATGCTAACACTTTATCGGTTACGTGGTTCGGAGATTGCTTGCTCCTACTCCACGGCGTGTCTTTGAGATGGACAAACCCTTGATCCTTTGGTGGATCACGCTCCGGCAATCTCCGCCTAAAGCTTTCTCCTTCTGGGTAGAGAACAACCTCTCACAACTCTTTTTTCTCCTTACAAGAATGAGCTAAGGTTTGGGAGGAAGATGAACTTGGATTAGAGCTTGAGCACTTGAGCAAAGATATCACAGTGAAAAAAAGCTAATGTATCTCAAGTCTCAAGCTCCACTTTAAACAGTGAAGAAAGCTGTTAATCAAACAGCTCAGCCCCGACACCAGTCGACTGCCGCCAGGGCTAGCCAACTGATGCCCAGCCAACGACTAGCCTAACAATTCTATTTTGAACAGACCAGTCGACTGGTGCCTGGACCAGTCGACTAATCTTTCTGTGAGTTTCCACTCGACGCTGACAGTCGACTGCTTCCTTTGCCAGTCGACCACCCATCTTACAAACTCACTCCGAAGTCTATCCTTCGCATATGCCTTAAAGTTCACTTCCTTGGCTTGCCCATTGAAGTTCTCTTCCTTCGACTCTCGTCCCTCGGATGCGGACACAAACCCGTGGCTCGCCTCCATGCTATCTTTCGCGTATGCTTTTGAAATCTACTTCCTCGGCTTGCCCTTTGAAGTCCACTTCCTGGGCACTCGTCCCTCGAATGCTTCACTTTGTTATTCATGTGTGATTCACTAAGTCCTACACGACTCAAACACACATATTAAATCAACATGAAAACTAACTAAATCATATTGATACACACATCAAAACCCATGATCTACCAAATCAAACTTGGGTCGATTGCTCTAAGAGCCAATTCCAACCCAAGTGGAACCGGCGGTTCGAACCGTCAATTCCAATGGCTCCGAACCGGCCCGGCAGAATCGGATTTTTTTTTATTTTTTTTCAATGGTTAAGATCATTTGACCATTTTTTTATTAGTGACTATGATTTAGTGACTGTTATGACCCAAACTATATAAATAGGGAGTTCATTTTATCATTTTCACCCACATCTTCACTAGTACTCTTATTCTCAACTTCATATTCTCTACGCGTTTTCAACTCCATCTTTCGACAACAATGAAAGAAGGTCACGGAGCTTCGTCATCTCGATCTTGGAGGGGAAAAGAAATAGCGCACGAGAATCCTGACATTCAAATTCAATCCACCGATAATTAGACCGAAGTTCAACCCCAGCACCTTCCGACTCCCGAAACACAAGGTAATACCGATGTAATTACTTTTAAGGTTCTGGAAAATTGTCTTCTAAAATCTTCTATTTTCACTAAACAATTTGAGAATGTCACACTTCCGTCGGGAGAATTGCGTGCAAAATATAAGCATTGCAATTTTTTCTACAAATTCCAAGCCGGCGACGACTATGGGTCGTTAAAACGACATGTAGAAACGAAGCACCCGACGAAATATGGACTCGACCATTCTCAAGCATAATTATCAAGATTTTCTAATGGTAGTAGTGTTTATTCTGGTTTTTTTATATTCTGATAATAAATTAAGAGAATTATTAGCTAAATTTGTTTCCGTAGAATATCTTTCTTTTAGTTTTGGATCTAAATCCACATTTAAAATTTTTTGTAAAGAATCTCTTAATCCATATGCTATACATGTTCTTAGGACTACATTTACTCGTATAATTAAAAGATTAGTAAAACAAGGGGAAAAGAATTTAATTTATTAATTTATTAAATTAAATAATAAAGTTTCTTTATGTTTCGATATTTGGAGTGATCATTGACAAACTCATTCATATATGAGAGGACTTGTCATTGGATCGATAACTCTTGGATCCTCTATAAAAGATTGATTGTTTATAAAGTTTTTGATGAATCACATACTGTTCATAACATTTTACAATTATTATGTTTAATTTTAGAAAAATATGAATTGACTCATAAATATTTTCAATATCATTAGATAATGCTAGTTCTAATACTGCTTTTATAGTTATATTAAAATTTGTTTGTCAACCTATTATTGATGGTTTATTTTTTCATATTCGTTGTGTATACCATATTTTAAATTTATGTGTTCAAGATGAATTAAACTTTTAGAAAATTATATTAAATCAATTAGATTAGTAATTTTATATTTATGGTTGCCTTCATCTATGATGAATAATGTGGTAGATTTTATAAAGCTAATGGAATGAGATAGAAAAAATTTTCACGTGATGTTCTAACACATTGGAATTCAACATATTAATTATTACAAGATTCATTTCAATATAAAGATTTATTATGTTTATTTTTTCACAAAATAGTAATACTAATATATATTTATTTTCACAAGAATGAAATATTTGTAATAATATTTATGAAATTTTAAAAGTATTTAACAATGCAACTGAACAACTTTCCGATGTTTATTATCTCATTCCTTATTTAGTTTTAGTGAATTTTTCTAGTACAGTATTAGTATTAAATGAATATATCAATAATGAAACTTTAACTTCTTGCATATTAGCTATGAAAACTAAATGGGAAAAATATTTTTATTTTATTGCTTAAATTTATTTAATTGCATTTGCTTTAAATCCTAGATTTAAATTAAAATGTTTACAAGAAATGTTAACTTTATATTATGACACTTTAATTCCTATTAAAGATTCTTCTTCTTCATATCCAGCTAATATTATATATAACATTATAAATTATTTATACGATATTTAAAATAAATATTATATTAAATATGAAATACAAACTAATATTTTTGAAATAAGCCTATTAGTACTAATTTAAAATTTACAAAAACACAACTTTGATTAAAAGAATAGACGAAACATTCACGAGGATCCTCGAGTTTCACATAGGAACTTTAGAATTATTTTACGACTTCTTTTGATTTTAATGAAGCAGATAGCGAAGATTTCGATATCTTAAAGTGGTGGTCACAAAAGGTTCAAAGCTTTCCTATTCTCTCCGTGATTGCCAAAGAAATTTTAGCTTGTCCAGTGTCAATTGTTGCTGTGAAGCAGACATTTAGTGCCAGCGGCAACATATTAAATGAACGACGATCAATTATGTCTCCCGACTCATTGGATGCTCAAGCATTACTAGACGATTAGACCAAAGTCGAGAAAAGAATCCAAGGAATGAAACTTTTAGAAGACGAAATCGAAAAATTTGATACCTAAAGAATGAATACAACCAAAATGGGAGGAAATGGAAGTGAGTGATTAAAATTATAGAAGGATAAAAATGTAAGAACTGCGTGAGCTTTAATTCCTCTGCACCCTAAGGGGATACCTAGACAACTTAAATAAGTACAAACCTTTTTTTTTTGATAAATTTTATATTTTAAATTTTAAATTTTAATTTTTTTAATATATAATCTCGAACCATCGCGAACCGTGACGAATCGTGAATCGAATCCTAAATCGGCGGTTCCGAACCATGAACCGTAACCATCTTGGGCGGATAAAGTTAAAGGTCGACCTCCCACGAACCGACGATTCCGAACCGTAGTCGGGTCTAGTTGTGGCTAGCGTGCAGGGAGGACGAGCACACTGACTTTGTCAAGTTTTGACCCTCAAGACCCAAACCTTAAGACTATATTTGGTTAGGGGTAATGTTTGCGAACGTACAACACTCCATCTCTAGGATCAACGCGAAGGAGATAAATCACAGGGATAACTAATATGGATACTGTGACTAGCTTGTGGGAAGGACGAGCATATTGAATTTATCAAATTTTGATTTCCAAAATACCAAACCTTAAGATGATAGTACTCACAGACTAATCTCAATTCGATTCAAATGGGAGTTGGTTTGACAATAAAGGTTGGTTCATTGGCGATTGCAAAATTTTCAGCCCAAATGAGGAGGCCCGAGGAAAGGAAAGCTCTGTCAAATCCGGATTTCCTCTAGATCATCTGTCTCATCAAAATCCTGATTCTCGACCCATAACCCGAATCCGCTAAGAAAGCTACAGTGCCCTCATCGGCTATCTTTTTCTCAATCTTCGGCATCCGACGCCGCCGGCCCTATCTGCTTTCCCTCTCCATCCTCATCACCAAGAGCACCGACCATCCACCTCTCCACCGCCCGGTAGAGCTCATCTCCTCCATCCACCATCAAGCGGTCTCCATCATAGACCTTCCTTGTCACAAGCTGTTGAAAATTAAATTTGATTTTTGATAGAAACGGAGATAGTGGATGATGAGGGGCAAATAAAGGATAGATGAGGTATTAGTGGTAATGGTATATGCGTTAATGGAGTTAGTGGGAAATAAATCACCATATTTAGTGATGGGGTTGAACATCTATGGACACGTGGTATGGAAAAATTACGTGTCAGGATTCACTGAACTTGAGCATCAAGATCATACCAAAACCGCCTCGGGAGACTAGATCAGGACCTCACGGTCACTCCGAGTGGTCGAGCTCCTGACACTACCTCGGAAGTATAGACGTCCGAGGTCAGGTCGGGCTTCAGGCTCCCGAGACTATCTCGGGAGAACAGGTGGGAGCCCTCGAGGTCACACCGGGTGTCAGGCCCCGAGACTCTCTCGGTAAAACAAATGAAGGCCCCGAGGTCAGCTCGAGAGATGAGACTCCGAGACCGACTTGGGAGAGTGGAGCACAAAGATCAATATATTAGATAGTCCGACTTTAAGTAGTCGTTCTTCTTTCCAGAACAGAAAAGTGATCAAATAATTATTACTCATTACATGCAACAATTAAAGCCTTAATAATCACAACAATCATTACCTAAAAGATATCATGTGACCGATGATCGGGGAATGTAGAGGAGAACATGAAGACACGTGTGACCAAACCCTCAGGTATATAAGGTACTTCAACATCCAGGTAAGGGGGTAAACTTTCCGAACTGAGTAAAATTTTGATTTCTCATTGTCCTCCGGAGAGAATTCGTATTCCTAACTTGAGCGTCGAAGTAGACGTTGTCGGAAAACCTTCCGATGTGTTTTCATTAACGCCCGTGTTAATCTCGCAAGGTACGATGGTCTTCTCCTCGTCATCGTCCTCATGGGTTGTTCTTTGATGATTCACCATCTACATCATTCCCTTCCGAAATATTTAGCTAAGTTAAAGATAGAAATACCTACTAATTTTATATTTCTTACGACATTCTATAGAATATCCACTCATTACTATTAATTTCATTAAACAATTTAGGCTATCAAATTTAAAATCAAAGTTTGAGAAAGAAAGCCATAAATTTGAGTTTTTTCTTAAAATTTCAAATTGGTATTTTGAAAAGAAGGTAAGTGAGAAAAAAGAACATTTTCATAATTTCAATATCTTCGTGACTTTAAACTTCAACTTTTCACAATTAATATATGGCTTTATTCATTTAAGAAAGAAAAATTAAAAGAACATCCCCTCTTTACTGTTTTTAATTTAGAAAAAAAAATCCAAACTTTAAAAATAATTAAAGCACCCACAATGAAGTTTTTTTGTTATTCATTTCAAAAATTTTGAAATAATTTTTATACATTTTCATCAAACAAAGTAAGGTTTAAATTAGAGAGCTTGTTCAAAAATATATTAGGTTTAAATTAAAGAACTTATTCAAAAATATATTTAACGTTGGAAGGAGAGCTTGAACCTCCAACCTTGTAATTAAGGTCCACACGCTCTAGCCTACTGAGCTATTGCAGCTTGATTATTATAGTATTATTTTTTCTTAATTATATTAGTTTTAAAAATTTAAATTCGAAGAATTAATAGTTTCTTTGAAGTTTCAAATATTATTTATGGCACACTCTGAAAAATATTTATAATTATAGACTTCTTGTTTAAGTTGAAATAGTTTGTTATTTGTCATTTTATTGATTCATTACATTTGTTTTTATTTTACTAATTTCCTATTTCTTAATACATTCTATAGAATATCCACTCGTTACTGTTAATTTCATTAAGAGATTTAGACTATTGGAATGAAAATCAAAGTTTGAAAAAGAAAATAAATACCCGTAAGTGTAGTTGAATTGATACTCGGACAACACTTATCACAATAGACAAAAATGTAAAATCGCTTGTCTCCAGCGTCCCCGTTGCACCCGTCCCAAAGCCATCACGAGGAAGATAAATCATAATTCCCGGAATAATTAGTGCACAATTACACTTATCACAATAGAGGCATGATTTGATGTATTACGACTTTCTCTTTTTGCTATCGGGAGAAAGAAAATATAAATTAGAGTTTTTTCCCCTTAAAATTTAAAATTGGCATTTTGAAAAAAAAGGTAAGTAAAATATGAATATTTTGATAATTTCAATATCTCGTTGATTGTAAATTTCAAAATTTAACAATAATTATATGGCTTTATTTATTTAAGAATAAAAAATTAAAAGAGCAACCCTCATTACTATTTTAAATATCCAAATTTTAAAAATAATTAACGTATAACTTTTAAAAGTTTTTTTTTTTCATTTCAAAAATACTTTTATACATTTTCATCAAACAAATTGGAGAACGCTTGTTCAAAAAATACACAACAACAACAACAAAGCCTTATCCCACTAGGTGGGGTCGGCTATATGGATCCTTTTACGCCATTGAGTTCTATCCCCTACTATATCATCATCTAGATTTAAATAAAATTTATCTTGTTTTATTGTTGCCAACCAAGTCTTTTTTGGTCTTCCTCTCCCTCTTTTAATGTGCGTATTTATCATAGTTTCACATCGTCTAACAGGGGCATTTATTGGTCTTCTAAGTACATGTCCGTACCATCTCAAACGTGTCTCCCGAAGTTTTTCTTCAATAGATGCAACTCCGACCTTCTCTCTAATACTCTCATTCCTTATTCTATCCATCCTCGTATGTCCACACATCCACCTTAACATCCTCATCTCTGCAACTTTCATCTTTTGCTCATGTGCTCGAGTCATAGCCCAACATTCAGCACCATATAACATAGCAGGTCTAACTGCCGTTTTGTAGAACTTCCCTTTAAGTTTTAGAGGTACTTTACGATCACATAAGACACCCGATGCTAATCTCCATTTCAACCATCCTGCTTGTATTCTATGTAAGACATCTCTCTCAATTCCTCCATCACTTTGCAAGAACGATCCTAAATACTTAAAGTTCTCGATTTTAGACAACTCATCATCTCCTATCTTAACAATTGTTTCACTACGTCTAGCATTGCTAAACTTAAATTCCATATATTCAGTCTTTACTCTACTAAGCCTAAAACCTTTCATTTCTAGAGTTTCCCGCCAAGATTCTAGTTTAGCATTTACTCCTTCACGTGTCTCATCTATCAAAACAATATCATCTGCAAACAACATGCACCATGGCACTGTATCTTGAATGTGCCTAGTGAGTTCATCCATGATTAGTGTAAAAAGATAGGGACTTAAAGCTGATCCTTGATGTAACCCTATCCTTATTGGAAATGCTTCAGTCAATCCACCTGAAGTCTTCACTCTAGTCGTTACATCTTCATACATATCTTTAATTAGGTCAATATATGTTACGCTAACGCCTCTCTTTCTAGAATTCTCCATATAATTTCTCTTGGTACCCTATCATAAGCTTTTTCTAAATCAATAAATACCATGTGTAGATCTTTCTTTTGCTCCCGATATTTTTCAATTAATTGCCTAAGAAGATGTATAGCTTCTATTGTCGACCTTCCAGGCATGAACCCAAATTGATTTTCGGTTACCGTGGTCTCCTTCCTCAATCTTTTTTCTATTACTCTTTCCCAAAGTTTCATGGTATGACTCATTAATTTAATACCCCTATAGTTTGCACAATTTTGTATGTCTCCTTTGTTCTTATATAAGGGAACTAGACTACTTACCCTCCATTGATTAGGCATTTTTTTTGTTTTCAATATTAAATTAAATAATTTTGTAAGCCATTCAATACCTTTTTTCCCTAAACATTTCCATACCTCTATTGGGATATCATCCGGTCCCACGGCCTTTCCATTTTGCATCCCTTTCAAAGCTTGTTCTACTTCTGAAGTTTGAATTCTCCGATGAAAATTAAAATTTCTATACTCATTTGAAATACTTAAATTGCCTAAGTCAAGTTGGTCCCCTAAACTTTCATTAAAAAGTTGATGAAAGTAAATCTTCCACCGCTCTTTTATTTCGCTATCATTTACTAGTACTCTATCGCATTCATCTTTAATACATCTTATTTGACTAAGGTCTCTTGTTTTCCTTTCTCTTGCTTTAGCTATTTTATAAATGTCTCTTTCCCCTTCTTTTGTATCTAAATTTTGATATAATCGTTCAAAAGTTTTATTTTTTACTTCATTCACTGCTTTCTTAGCCTCTTTCTTGGCTATTGTATATTTTTTTAAGTTTTCCTCGTTCTTACAAATATATAATTCCTTATAAGCTATTCGTTTTTCTTTCACTTTCTCTTGTACTTTCTCATTCCACCACCAAGATTCCTTCCTTGGTGGTGCATGCCCCTTTGACTCACCGAGTACATCCTTAGCTACTATTTTCAACTTTGATACCATCTTATCCCATGTCGTATTAGAGTCGCTATATATTTCATCTAATGCTTGTATTCCTACCTTCTCCTTCAATATGTTTTGCTTCCCATCCTTTAACTTCCACCACTTAATTCTAGGAGTCGTGTATATTTTTCCTCTATTGATATTATAACTAAGGCGTATATCTAACACTACTAATCTATGTTGGGTAGTTAAGCTTTCTCCAGGGATAACCTTACAATCTTTACAAATCTTCCTATCTCTCTTCCTAACCATAAAATAATCAATTTGTGATTTATTATTCCCACTTTTGAATGTGATCAAGTGTTCTTCTTTTTTCTTAAAAAATGTATTAGCTAGTATAAGGTCATATGCTATCGCAAAATCCAATATAGTTTTTCCTTCTTCATTTCTTGTTCCAAACCCATAACCCCCATGTACTCTCTCATATTCTTCATTTTTCGCTCCGACATGTCCATTTAGATCGCCTCCTATTAAAATCATTTCATTTGGCGGAATGTTTTGTAATACCTCATCTAAATCGCTCCAAAATCTTGATTTAGTTTCTTCATCTAATCCTACTTGAGGTGCATATATGCTAATTACGTTCACAACTTCTTTCGCCACTACTATCTTGAGAGCTATAATTCTATCCCCCTTTCTAACTACACCAACAACTTCATCTTTTAAAGAACTATCTACAAAAATACCCACTCCATTTCTTGTTTTACTCTTTCCTGTATACCATAACTTAAAACCCGAGTTCTCTATCATTTTTGCCTTCTCACCTACCCATTTTGTCTCTTGCACACACAAAATACTAATTTTTCTCCTAATCATTGTATCTACTACCTCCATTGTTTTACCAGTGAGAGTTCCTATATTCCATGTTCCAAATCTGAGACTATTACTTTTCTTATAATGTTTATTCTTAGTCCACCTATGGTGTGAGAACTCTTGCCTATTTAACACTACACCCAAGTTCTCATGGAGATGTAGCGGTCCTTGCCGAGACGTTACAGTCGGACCCTGCAACGCGAACCCTTGCATATTTAGCACTACACCCGGGTTCTGGAGATGTAGCGGTCCTTGCCGAGACGTTACAGTCGGACCCTGCAACGCGTTCCTTCCGGGGAACATCCTAGCATTAGCATAATACTTTAATGGATCCATTCATTGAGTATTTGCCATAGTTTTTTTACGCTGGCTGGCAACCTAACGCAACCCTCCTCCTTTATCCGGGCTTGGGACCGGCCATGACTAGGTCGTCACAGGCGGAGTTCCTCAGACCTCCTTAAGGAGGCGTTTAGTTTATTATATTTTTCATTTTCATATTTTAAAAAATTATAGGAGATGTTTGGTGTGCTTATTTTTTTTTTATTTTATGTAGAAAATGTTATTTTTTGGAAAATATATTTGGTTTATATTTTCCAGTCTTATTTTTATTTTCTTGAACATTATAGAATAAAATAAAGACATGAGAAAATGTATTTTTCTGAAAAATAAAAATAAAAAATGGAGTAAACCAAACATCCCCGTATTTTCTCATTTTCTGTAAAATGATTTTATTTCATTCTCTAATTTTCTAGAAAATGCTATATCTTTTTCTAGTAAATAAGACTGAAAAATACAAACCGAACACATTTTTTAAAAAATAATATTTTCTATATAAAATGAAAATAAAAAATAAACATATCAAACACCCCTTGGTCTTTTCAAAAACTCTTTCAGTATCACATTTATGTCGTATAAAAATTTTCACACATCTCTTCATTGTTAAAAAAACCTCTCAATTATTTTTTCGTAAATCCCACTTTTATTTCTCATCTCTTCTCATATTTTACATTATATATAATTAAATTTTTACTAAATTTTAAATACATAAAATTATTTTTTAATATTTTAAAAAATTATTTTTTAATATTTTAAAAAATTATTTAAGTCCGCCGTTGATTTTTTTTTTTCACGTCTCTCCCAACAACATCTGCCGGTGTTATTTTTTAAAATATTTTTAAAAATTATTAAAATTTTATAATTAAAAAAATAACTTAGGAGAAACTCTGTTTGTGTCAGACTTATGGGAGAGAGCTCCCTAGCTTCAGCCAACTAAGAAAAAGCTCCCATTGTTGATCCTCTTGGCCAACGGAGCTATTCCAGATTATTGATCTTGGCATGATTTTTTATCTATTATATCACTTACTCAAACTCAAAATCAAAGATGGCTTTTACTACAATTAATTTGTTTTTGACTTAATAATTCTGAAATTTCTTTTCTCTTCATTTTTTCTTTTCCTTCAAGTGAATTAGTGATCAGTTTGATACTAAATCTACTCAATCAACAAAATGACAACAAAAAAGTGCTTCAATTTAAATAGAAGTCGACAATTATAAACATTTTCATGAGTTTCACAATGGCTTGAGAACTATACAAGCTCTACAGCTGAAAGAGTCCCTGCATCACTTGACGACGTAGAAGTAAAACAAATGAAAGCATGCTGCTTTGCAGCTTGCTTCTTATGGTAAGGTAAGAAGACACACCACGATTCAAAATAAGTTAGGAATCTACAACAACTCCAAGGTCTCTAAAACAACTCTCGTGCCTAGGAAAAGAGTGGTGAAATCCACTAGTTGCCCATCAAGTGCTCCAGCCCTCCGGGCTGAAGTGGTGCCACTAGGGTTCCATTGGACACATTGTGTAGTAATTGTGTAAGCCAACGGCGGGTTGCTGGGTCATCCTGCAAATATAGCGGTTGTCAACTTAATTTGCGCATCAACAGGCGAGTGATTAGCTATTCGATCGAATTTAGTAACTAGAGAAATAGCATTTACCCGAAGGCAATTGTTGAATGTTCCATCTTTCAGCATCTCAGGGAGACATCCATGGAGAGCTCCACATGCCCTGCAAATAAAGGGCACAAAGATGCAGAGAAACGGGCCGCGTTAGCAAACGGGAATATGATATCGGTAGTCCTATTGATTTGTAAACACACCTTTGATTATCCGACAGCCTTAGGTAACATCTGATTATATGCTTGAGTAACCTTGTAGATGGTTGATCAGCCAGCGAGACAACCATGTTGCCTAGAACACTACCTACAGCAAAGAACCGCTCTGCAGTGGCACATATATACCGCAGGCCCACATCATCCAATAATATCTTCTGAACAATGAAAGTAGCCACCTAGAAAAAGATGGATGCAGAAATTAATTATCCAGAGAAGACAACAATTTTGTTTTAGGCAATATTTAGATTCATCCCTTAGCACGAACAATCCTATATTGTTTAAGTTAGATTCTATACAAAGATGACGGCATTAGGTAGACACAAGCAAAAGGTCAAATCAAATAAGCATACACATTCCATTTGACAATTGTTATCGTTGCAAGGAAACTAATATAAAGTCCAAAATCATGGATATGAAAATGGAATTGTATATCACGCACCGTTTTAGAAAGTTCACTCCCCATCTCCATGGTGCGTAAACACAAAGGAATTATTTCTGTCTGGAGAAGAAAGGTGATGACCTCAGTATCGTCAACCTGCAAAGTTAAGAAATTCATGCTTGTAATTTGTCATTTGAACATATAAATAAGAGAATAATATATTATTAAAGGGAGGAAATCACAATCAATAAGAAGATAACAGATATTCACCTAGTTTAGGGACAAAATGGTATAATGTGCGGTCATTAAAATATCTTATCCTCAGGAAAACTATGCCACAAGCATCCATGGATTTCAGATAATTCAGCATATTTTGGTGACGCTTTTGGATGCTTGGCTCTGATCATTAAATTTACTTTTGTTTCCCAGAATTGTCTCTTTTGTGAGTTTTTACATGCTTAGTTCCTGATCAAGTTTATAAAATTTCATAATGAACCTACTTTTGTCGTCCAATGACCCAACTTCATTAATTTGTCCAAGTTATTTGTTGAATCTTAATGATTTCTTTCAAGACTACAAAGGTACCACATAATAAGGTTCATTAAAATTCAAATCTATGTGGCACTAATTTGGTTGTCAATGCAAATATTGATCTTCATTACAATTTCGACCAAAGAAACAAGGAACTAGATATGAAAGTGAGAACTGCATTATTAACATGTAGGAAGTTACAGTAAAACTGTAAAAGAGTTCAGGAAATTTATAACCTTGACAAGAGCTCCAATAACCCCTAAGCTGGTAAGCCTCAAATACTCGAATGGCCTAGTTTTACTAGTGGTATTCAAAAATGGATACAGATAAAGAGGTATATGTGCTGTCAAAAAAATGAAAACGTCAAATCACAGAACAATATAAAGGAAATAATTGTGGTCATTAATAACAACAAGACGAGACTTAAAAAAAAGATCTTAAATAACAACACCACAGGTTCATAGTTCATACAATCTGATACTGTCAGAAGAACATAAGAAAACAGCTCACTGTAATATACAAAGGACCAGATTATAAAAAAATTTATGCTAAATTTTCATTTCATTCTCACCTTGCAATTTCATATTTTCCCTTTCATTTTAAATTTGGATGTTCAGAAACAAGCAAAACCTATTTGGTGAACTATGGGTGCAAAAGCTATGACTAGTCGAAAGATGATAAAGGAATAGAACTACAATCAGCGTTTACACATATTTTAGTATTTCAATCCCTATGTTGAGTAGGATGACCATCTTAATATTTTACTTGAGTATTTGGCTCAAAGTGTTGCTTCATTGACGGTAGCTCAGAAAGCCAAGGCCAAGCAATTGTTGTTCTTCGACACTGAGCGAGAAGCATTTCCTAAATCTTCTTGCACATAAAGCGTTCATGACAGAAGAAGTATCCTAACAAATCTGGTATTCCACTCAAAGGTTTTCCTCTTCTTTAAAGGTAAATATTATACTATTGTTTGAGCTGGCCACCATGCACTGATCGAAGGAGTAGGATTTATTTTGGTAGAGATTCATTAACATTTCACTGGCATCTTACTCAAATACTCCCAGACTTGAGCCCATTTTGTTGATAAAATGTCAATCAAATCAACAAAGAAAGCATAGAATTGTATACGACCATCAACTTTACAAAAACATAAAACACGACAAGATTCTATACTATCAGAAATAACCAGATTGATGCCCACCAAGCTTTTTAGAAAATGATATGTTAAAATTTAAGAACATTGAATGGAAAAAGAATCTGAAATCTAATCCCACTTCTTGCTATGATTGAACTAAAGGTAAACTAAAGTGGTAGTGTTGGACGATTTCAATAGACTGTGCAAGTTAGTTAAAAAAAACATGTAACAAGGAATTCATAAGTTTAACCAATATGATAAAAGATGTCAAAGGTGCATATTCTACCAAGAAAATGCAAAATAGAACCCTAAATAAATGTAAAAACAATGTAAGAAATTCTCATGGCAAAAATCAAACCATCACATCAAGAATGGAAAACTTCATGATAATGAGCCACTTACCATTCAGAAAAAGAATCCGTGTATCTGGATGTGATGCAACACACTGGAAATTATGGCAGAGAGAGAGATCAGATTTCAACAAGAACAAAGTACTGAAGGAAATTAATGCTTATGTAATATCATATTAACCAACTTGTACAGAACAAATAAATCTTCAACTCAAGGAGTATACATTGTACATATCTGCATGCACTGGAGCATTTATCAATTGTGAAATAAAATCGACAACTTTACAAAGAACTCCTTATAAAAATCCATCACTTCTAAAAGTTTGTATTGCAGTGGCAAAGTTTGAAACTCTTCATTTGTTTTGGTGTGGTTGCAAGGGGAATGAATGATGGAGTGAAATAACAAAACTGGGTATGTAAAAAATATCCGCATAAAGATTTTGATATTAATAATCAGCATGTGACAAAACGTCAAACAAAGAGATAAAAATCAAAAGAGCACTTCATATATTTCCATTACAATTCCATCCATCCCAGTCTCTTACTCCAGAATACCAAGTAGGCATTAGAATATTAGATATTCTAAAATAGACATGTCAGGCCATATCTTCAATCTAAATGTTCCATAGCAGTTTCCATTTTCTAGAAAAAAATGTAAATATATAAGATTCCTTGATATTTAGCAGCCAGTACCAGTAGAAGAACAAGATGATAAGATTTTGATAACTAAACTATAGTACACCCATGGGCATGGAGCCATGGATTTAGTTCTGCCACCACAAACTCATGTCAATAATCATAATAAAAAATATAAATCATAACAAAGACCATGCTTTGACAAAATAATGATTACGATGTAAAAAATGATCTTAGGAAAAAGTTACAATCCCAATCCATGTTTTAACAGATTTTCAACAATTGGTTTGACAAAGTTATGAGTGAACAACAGACCTGGAGCAGAGCAAGGGCATTACACACTCGATTTGATGCTCCTGGTGACAATGTTGGGGGTGAAAGTGCAGGATATATTGAAACTATCTCCTGCAAAGAATTGAGAATCCATCATAGAATCAAATTAGAGCAATAACTAGAAATTGAATTGAAAAAAAAAAATCTACATAAAGAATAGCATACTATTTGAACATGCACTTAAGTAGACTTAGACTTAAAATTCAATAGTGATATATCTCCATTGATAATATTATCTGACGAGCTATTTTAACCACCAAAAAGTAACTTACATAAATGAGAATTTGCATTTTAAGTTTTTAACATTTTAAAATGAGGCCAATATATACCTGAAGAAGTACTGCAATAGTGCCGAAAGAATGCCACAACAAAGGAGCCAAGTCTTGAAATATATCCCTTTTCTGAAAGAAAAAAAAAATCAAGATTATACTGATTATTTTGCTTACAGGAGAAGCAAAGTCACATTTAAAATAAGTATAGGCCAGAGAAACAAATAACAAAATGCTTTAAGATCACCTAAAATGTTTCAACAATGTCTGAAAATAGACGAGTAACCATTTAAAACCAAACTGTAGGAGAATATCTCAGAAGATGACAACTTTGTCAAGCATATCCTCCTTACAAATTATATATGGGCACATGCACTTGGATAAAATAGACACAAGTCATAGGAAAAGTTCCATAAAATTTAAAGCAGTTTCAACAACAGAATTCTAATCTGAGAAAATCAGGAAAGCCCCACAAACTGGCCTCCAGACAGATCATTAATAAATAAGAAAATCTAAAATTTGACTGTGCTATTATAATAAATAGGTTTCAAAAGGCATGAAAATGTAAGTTTGAATTGGAGTTGTTAGAAAAGGTAAGTTCTCAATCCTTCCAGAAATAAAGTGTAATGTTTCCTCTTAAAAGTTTTAACATAGATTCGGCATAATAATTCTGGTTTATAGTTTATGGTACAAAAATGGAGAATTTGTGCCAAGAATACAGGACACAAGACTGCTTCAAAGAAAGTACAAGATTGATTTTTATCTACAGGACTCTCCTGTCTAAAATTAGAATACAGGACACAAGTCTACCCATGGCATGTGTTATGCAATGGGTAGACTGTATACCACCTGCATGAATATTTTAAAACCATAATTTCAAGTATAAACCTATAGTTCCATGATAACTAGCTTCTACAAGGATCACTAATGAAAAAACAGCTAAAATTAGAATGAACACTATAACAAATAGGCTTAAGTTGAAACCTGATATTGTTAGGAAAAAAACCCTTCTGAATGCTTCCACAAATAAAGGATAAGTTACTTCCTAATCATGCAGTAGGAAACCACATCAAATATAACGTTTGTCCTCCACATGTGGTCAGATAGACAAGGTGGTTCATGCTGCACGCATATATAGACCCGAAAACCATTGTATGATATTTTTTTAGTCATCAAGGTTAGTTCTTGTGGTTGTGAATCACTTTTAAAAGTGCATATTTTGATGTGGTAACTTTTAGGTGTTAATTTGACACTTGTATGTCATGTGTTTAATTATATGCACGTTATCTACATGAAACATTCTACATAGTTAAGGTAGCTATATATTTTATATTTTAGCTTCTTATGTGAAATTATTGATTAGATATGTTTATCACCATACCTTATCAAATATATGTTAAGAAGTTTATAATATCAATCAAAATCTTTTGTGCATGTTTTAGTATGAACCATATATGCCCCTGCATATGTGTCCATGTTTGCAATCCATTGACTGCATATAACATGCACAATGTTTTTAAAACCTTGATTCCCAGCATTAAAACTGTCCTAGACTACTTCAACCAGAATTCACCATTTCCTTTCTAGTAGTTGTAAATACTTCCTACCGTGCCCTATTCCATAATCCGACAAAGCAATTATTAGGAGCATACCGTTGGCCATTTTTGAACCGTGTCATAGCAAAGTAATTGTTTTTCCTCGATCATACTTACAATATCAAAACAATCTACAGATCATGCAACGTACTCGGACAAGTGCAGACCAAATTAGCACAAAAACTACTACGACTAAGAAAACATCTTGCTTTCGGGGGAAAAAACACATTTTTCCCGACATAAGCCGAACAAAATCTCAATCAGTAACCTTGGCCTGCCGATCCAAGTAACGCGCTTTCGAAGCAAACGGAGATCAGAGCGAAGCATACCTTGGAAAGGTCAAGGAGAGCGTTCTCCCTGAGTTCGGCATCGCAGAGGTCTAACACGAGCTGTTCCGCCGATGCAATCTTGCGGTCCTTGGAAGGCTGGCCGGAGGCGGCGGCGGCAGGGGAGGGCGGGGCGGCGCCTCCACCGAACGAAGCGCCACCAAGGGAGAGATTAGATGGTAAATTCGCCATTCTCGGAGGTGCGATTCTTCCACTGCAACGCCCCGGAAGCAAGCAGAGGAAAGGGGAAAGAACGCAGCACGAAGAATAGGTTTTAGCAACGCCCTTTTATTTTGAACTTCTTACTAAGAACCTTAGATATATATACACACCATGGGACGCTGGGCTTGTAGATCGTCTCTATGAGCGCTTCTCGATTTATTCTGGTGATCGATGAGAAATTTTTGTGAGACCGAGCCGATCGCCCGTTGAAAAAACCTCGTTAATCATTTTTTTTAATATATATACACACACATATTTTGGCAAATATAATAATAAATAATTAAAAAAGATTTTTTATTAAATAGTTTCAGTTATATGTGCATTATATTTTTATTGTATATTTAATTTGCATTAGATAAATAAATAAACAATATATACAATTTATGCTTTAACTTTAAAAATAGTTTCCAGCATTAAATTGTTATTGTATATTTAATTTGTATTAAATAAATAAATAAATAAACAAGATGGAGAAAGATTTTTTTATATTTAAAAAGATTGAATTAAAATCTTTGAGCAAATTTGATCTAAGGATAAATAAATGAACCGTTCATTGATTAGGACAGTAAATAAGTCAAGTCGAGCAAGCTTTGCGGAATTCTACCTTAAATGAGTCTTAGCCGAGCCAGCTTTGCGAAAATCAACCTTATTTGGTAAGTTAATTGAGTTAAGTCAAGCAAAATCTAAAATAAATCAAACCGTTAAATTATTTTTCAAAGTGAGTTTGATTTATCTTTTATAAACTTATTATCAAACTCTTTTTAAATTTATTTAATTATTTAAATTTTTTATTTATTTGATTATTAATTAGATAATATAAATTTACTTATTTATTTTTAAATAATATTTATATATTTAATATATCGATAATAATTTTATTAACAAATATTATTAATGAACATTATTTACTATTCTTGTTCTCTAATAAATTCACAAATATTAACGAACATATATATTCAAACTTATTTATTTAATTTGATAAAATATTTAAGATTATTAATTTAATCCACCCTTAAAATATTGAACGAATATAAATAAATTTTTATCGAACTAAAGAAGATGTTAAGCACTGCATCACATTCACCAAGAACATACAAGTGTATATATAATACTACATCATCATCTACTCCTTTAAATTACAGACTCATTGCATAAACAGAACTTAAGTTCCATTTTGTATCGATTCATGAAACATCACATAAAAGACCAGTTCAGGAACATGAAAGCCAAACAATAGGGCGCGTCTGCGTCGTTCAAGACCTTCCAAGCTACGACTTGCTCGTACGATATCGGCCTCCCCATGCTCGAAGAGCCAAGGCCGGCAGGAAGGTATGCAATGCCCTGAAGTAGCAGGAGAGTCTCAGAAAGGTCTTGCAACAATGAGGATAAAGTAGGGAGGAAGTTACCTCCTGCATGATCTTGGGGAATTCAGCATAGAGCGCCTTCCGGCTGTTGTCATCGAGAACTCTGTCCAGTGATATGTCCTGCAGAGCTACAAGTGTGGTTTCTAGCATGTCGAGGCTGGCTTGGTTGGCGAAGTTGAAGATCGGCGGAACCTATGCACGATTTGAGACCGACCGTCTAAATCGAAGTACTTTTATGGAAATGTCAAAGGAAATGGATAAAGGACTAGCCTTCAAGGGACAGCACAAGATTGCATCTGAATGGTTCCATATGCTCTTCAAACATGATTCCTTAGTTTGTGGGTCTGCTGGGAAGAGCTCCGTTCCAGTGTAAATCCTGCATTTTTTAATATATATACATTTATCATTGTTGTGCCTATATCGGTCCGAAGCCTATATCGAAGATCCGAGTCATGCTGTGTCGGAGCAGAACCCCGATACAGGTAAGAAAGCATGACATGCATTTCAGAGCATGGCATGCTTGTTCCGCCAATATGGACTAAACACATAAAGCAAACTAAATTGAAGTACCTGTAACTTCGAAAAATCCATTCTGAGAGTGTGCGGGCCTCAGGCGAACCAAGGGAATGTTTCGCCCCAACGTTAGAACTCAGACGCGAAGGTGCAATTGCCATGGCCACTCTCTGAACTGAAGCAACCACACTCCGCACATATTGTCGTGCCATATCGGCCACGTTGTCTCGGAGATGATTTTCATATGTGAACTGAAATGCTATAGTCAAAACTGATCTTAAATTGATCGCACTGCCAGGAGGGGTTTCGTTCTCGGTACATGTTGCAGCTCTCGAACCAACTTCGAGGGTGGAGGCCAAGTCAAGGGTTCGAGTAGCTTTTGGAGAATCCTACAAGAAATTCATACAAGAAATAAGTAGCAAGCAAGCACACACAAAAAAACAACTAAAAAAGAACTAATCAAGGTCAGAACAACAACTAATCCACCGACTTATCATCGTTAGGTAATAAAGCAGGAGAAAATAAATATTGAATTCCAAAATACAATTTTGTAAGGTAATTGAAAGGTCCATAAACATAGAGAATTTCAACAAATAATTATATATATTAAAAAGATATTGAGAGTTTCATACTGCTCCAAGATCCAATGGCATTATGCGGAAACCAGAAGGTAGAAGAGGTGTTTCATCAGCAAAAGATTCATCAAATGGAGCAAAAACAAGCTGCGAGCGGGCACCTACTGCATTCTCATCGATGCCACTATACAGCTGCCAATAAGAAACCAATAGTAATTGGTGAGACAAGGAGAATACGTAATTATTGAACCTTCTTTTATCTGATATTTGATTATTGAACCAACCGAGAATCAGAGAAAGGCTGAGGCTCATAAAAAGAACCTTTGTTGTCAAATATTTTCAAGTTTTTCCAAAATGGAATGAAAATGAGACAAACCTGTAGCAAATTGACGCTTCTCGACAAAGCACCATCTTGGCTAAACCCATGGTCTACGAGCCTGACAACCTCCAATGTCTGCATATAAGGACAGTGTAAATTCTCCATATAGTCAAAATAGTTCATAAATTTATGCAGATCATTGACTGATCAAGTAGATTACCTCTTCCTTCTCGATGGTGTGAACAAGGGGAAGTATAACCTGATTGCCTGAAAAGCCACCACCAGACCTCACACTGGGGATTGAGTACGGTGTAGATCTCAATGATGCAGCAGAATAAGTATCTATGTCAAAGTCAGCCCATTCCGAACGGTGTTCCCTCAGAAAGCAAACCAATAAAGCAGGTGGAACATTCTACATCAATGATGGATGAAAGTTATCTCACTTGCAACTCCATGATCAGATGTCTCAAAATAAACATTAAGACAGAAAGGCTACCTGCAATAACATGGATGCTTTTGCACATAGGATGCCACAACCAAGGGCACTAAACATTGTCGAAGAGTTGACAAGAGACCCGTGATGCTTTTTTGCAGATGATCTTATAGCAATAGTCACGTCCTCAACACTAGCGTCACTACCCATCAATGACCATCCATCATCAGCAAAACTATTTACAGCATCATTGAAGCCTCTGCGATTCAGCCAAACAAAAGATGAAACATTGTAATAGTATATCGAACCCATACTTTGTTATCATATGACGAGAAAGAATTAACAACCTGCTCAGTCGCTGACTAAAGTTCCTCAATACAGCAGGATGGTATCCCCCACCACAAACAACTTCATTGCCAGTCTCCTGTGAAACTTGTCTAATATGACATAGTGCCTGTTAATGACATCTTGGTTAGTAAGAAAAGCACAATAAAATCCACGATCTTAATGGCAAAATGAGACTTACAGCGACTGTCATATTTTGTGCTAGAAGTTTGGGTGATTCGTACAGTGGTCTAATCACCTCAGGCACACTGCAAGCCTAAAGCATACCAAGAAAATAAGAGCGCAAAAATAAAAAATATATCGACAATTGAAACATAAAACTCAAGACCGTGAAACTCACATCCAAATCAACATGATCGACAATATGAATCATCGAACCACCCCCTTCACATGGGCGAATAAGATACCCACTAGGATGCATCTCAGCTCTAACAAAATCTGAGGCTACTGGCCCAACAGGACCACCAGTTGCTGGAGTCAATGATCTTTCACATATCTAGGAGGAAGAGGTCAATGTATTACTGCCTCATGTTGTCAGCCATTTAAACAAATTAGTCGCAACAGTCAACATCAACCAAACCGTGTTACTCCCAACTATAACATGATTGCAACACATGAGGCAAAACTATGCCACAACCATTGTATCAAAAAGAAAAGCATGTAATCATGACAATTGTTGAAGTCATAAAATACTTGACATGGATCGAGGACATTGAGGCCATACCACAAGACTGCCATCTTCCAGTCCAGTAGTGTATCTCAGAGTCCAAAAGTCACGTGCAGATGCCAAAGTGGTAGGTGCATATGTCTGGGAAAAAACTACCAATAGTCAACAAAAATAATTAAATATATGTAATTCTTATACAACCTTACTAAGGCAACAAGAAAGACCTGCATGTAACAAAGCTCAATACTCCCCCCATTTCCAACAGGAATTACTGTAAGCACATCAAGGCAACGGCAATCATGTACCAAGATGAACGATCTTTAAGAGTTTCTGCAACTAGAACAAATAATTTAGAATTAGTCACATATAGAATGGTGTTACATCCACTGGAAAACTGCATAGGACTATTCTCTGTGGAAAGCTGAGTAACATCTACCGCAAGAAAACTAGAACTGTGCCCTACCTTAATGGGTTCTAGACTCACAAGACCACATGCTCGAGCTGCTACTCCACCACAGTTGTGGGAAACAGCAAAAATTCCAATAGAATCCGGACCAGGCTGTACATAAAATAACAAATATATAAGCACCATAAACACAAAAATTGGACAGTAAATCCTTTCTGCCATATAGCAAAAGGTTTGCGTTAGTATTACCTTCATTCCAACCATCTGAACCCAATCGACAGCAGTTCCAGTAGCTTTCGAGAGGAACTCTGCCAAGGTCTCCTCCGCAATAGCAAGTAGACTATGAAGGATTATTTAAGAAAACCTAAGTATGTTAAGAAGAAACAAAGCAGGCAATATGGTATAGCAAATCAAAATGAGAATTAATCTCTACCCAGCTGGGTTGTTAGCATCTCTTTGTGGATGTTGAGGTGTTGGATTTTTTTGGTGTGGCTGCTGACCACTTGTCACTGCAGATTCACAACTGGTGTCTGTAGTTGCTGCAGATGCCTGAAAAATTTTCAAGGAAACTGAGAAATGGGTAATATGTATCTAAATCAAGTATAAAAGACAACCGAGAACAAGCATAGTCTCAGATTGATTTGCAAACAAAGATATGAACGGCAACATTTTTTATTCATTGTGGATGAGCAAACAAAAGAACTGAAAGGTAAAACGAGAAGTACTTTGCAAATACTGAAGCAGAAAGCATAGATGTGTGCATGTTCAATGATAATTCAAAAGTTCTTCAACGCAATGAAAGACAATACTAGTACCAAACATACTAAAAATCTCAAAGAAAATCAGGCTTAAATACAAATGGAGTGACAGATTTAGAACCCAGGAGGATGTGGGATTGCAAACAGACAAGCAGATGGAAGCACAATGATACAACAAGGATGTAGCCAACAAAAACAAAAGAGACATTTATTTCACAACCAACAAGAAATACTCTCAGAAGATACATGAATTTAAACAAGAGCCC
This sequence comes from Boesenbergia rotunda, assembly GCA_024364735.1. Lineage (NCBI taxonomy): Eukaryota > Viridiplantae > Streptophyta > Magnoliopsida > Zingiberales > Zingiberaceae > Boesenbergia > Boesenbergia rotunda. Next base: position 432,981 of record JAGFNQ010001736.1, read on the forward strand.
ATACATTGTGCAACCGCTGGCGCATATAGCCATTGTCATAAACAAGTTGAGACACCTGCTTCTGCAACCTGTCATTCTCCTCCATCAGCAGTTTGTTCAATGCAGAAAGCTTTCTGTTAACACCTTGGAGCCGAGAAGACTCTTTCTTTTGTTTTTCACGACATCTGCACAAGAGTGAACTACAATAAGCATAGAAATGGAATACCTGAATCAAGATATATGCCAAGAAGGAAGCGTAGAGCGCAACTTTACAAATAGATGAACATATATAAATGTTTAAGCTCCATGCTATTGTCAAATGAGTTCAGGGAGGGAGTAGGATGATGAGTTCGAAGATATACTTTAGAGTATTTTCTTCGGAGAGTTTATTCCTTCCATTCTTCATTTTTGGAAATTGCATTGGGTTAGATCAATCTTCATTTCGCTTAAAAGCTACTCCTTTTGCTCCAAACAAAGAACATAAAGAAAATACAATGCAAGTTCATAAAACCAGAACAGTAAAAACA